>QEPC01006353.1:4712059-4736625 GCA_003113815.1 Sphenodon punctatus
TGGCCACCGATGTTAGATCTTTTTCGGTGGCCACCCCTGTGCTGTGGAATTCACTCCCGGAGGAGGCTCGGTTGGCTCCCACTCTCCTGCTGTTTTGGCATGTATGTAAGTCCTGGCTGTTCCGTCAGGCTTTTGGTGAGGGGTAGGAGGGGTGGGGGGTTCCCCACATATTATATTTTAAATTGTTTTTTACAAATATATATATTTTTTAATTGATTTTTTTTGCCGCCCTGGACTGCCCTGAGGGCAGGAGGGGCGGGATATACATTTTAAATAAATAAATAAATAAAATTATTGAGGACCAAGAAGTTCTTGATTTGACTAATACAGTGGCCCCAATCCTATAGTCTGCAGAACCCGTGCAGGGCTGTGTGCACACACAGCCGCACAGGACTTACACACATCCACATTAACGGAACATTGTGCCACATGAAAACCACATGCATTTGCATGCACATGACTTGCATGTGGGGATCTGCATGCTATAGGATTGGGGCCAGTACCGGGAACCTGGTATTGAGAAGGAATTCCTATTTTGGTGAAATCTTGTTTGAACCCTACTTTGGAACGAAGCTTTAGCCACACAGGCTTCTTTTAGACAAGTGGCCAGGGAAGTGTGTTCTTCAACACACCACTAGGAAAAGCTGCATGGGGTGCATTTATGCGTACCGGAAGTGGTCACCCGCCATAGAAATTGGCGGCCTCTTTAAACGTATTCTGGAAACCTTGATATTGGGGTTTCCAGAACATGTCTTCAAAAAGGCTGCAGGAGGCTGTGTGCCCTGCCGATTTCTATTGCGGTCACTTCTGGTGTATGTACATGCACCCCGTGCAGCTTTTCCTAGAGGCACATTGAAGAATGCACTTCCCTGGCCACTTGTATAAAAGCAGCCACAGTCCCAGCAGTTTCAATTCTGGGGGTGCCAGATTAAAGCCAACTTCTCTCGACCACAACTAGATGCATGGTCCCAAGAAATATCATCTGGGAAACAAATGGTGGGAAATGACTACCAAGTATTTGCAAATGCATAGCAGTAGAAACATCTGCTCATGTAGCTAGGCAATAGAACTGAAAAATGGGCATACCCATCGGAATTGCAATTCTTGACCCAACCTGTTAACACCAGGCACTAATCAGTATCCAATTAGTGCCCAATAAGTTACCTAAGTTACCAATTTACTGATTCATAAAATGGTAAATCAGTAAGCTGTTAACAGTAATAACCAGTATTTTCAGGTAATCAGATAACCAACACAGTACATGGTTACTGATTAGGCACTTGATAGATGACTCGAAAATGCAGATGTTACCCACGGGTACAAATGTGCTACCTGTTTCAGTACTGGACCAGGATGGCATCATTGAATTCAACACCCATTGGATTTGAATGTGTTTATCATTGCATCTAATAACACTCAATGTGTAAACATGTGGTAAATTTTTACATTAATATTTAACATGTACTGGCTAATATGATTTGGCTTACACTTGGTAAAAATTACTTTCTTTAACCAGTCGTATAGATGAACAATCATATGAAGCACCATCTTCTTGCAAGCCTTTTATTTCCTAAAGATGGTCATTTTTCAGAGGTATTTGGATGGTGGTTTATTCTTTGCACAATGCCTTCATTGATCTCATCTTTATAAGAAGATTGCTAGTACTCTTTCAGATAGCTGAGCTGTCTTCCTTCACTTTTATCCATCAAGATATGTATAGGCTTAAATATCTATACTTATACACATATATCTATACTTCATTGCAGTAGGAGTGTGCATTTTGTTTTTGTTATTACAATAATGAAAAATGAAAATGTCATGTTCATTACTGCAATAAAAACAAAAACAGCAAAAAATCATTTTTGTTATTTTTGTTATTTTTTTCTAATTTCTGGTAACTTTTTGCGATTTCTGGTATTACTGATGTACCGGAAATGACTGGAAAATGCCAATACTACTGGATATAACAAAAAATAATGGAAATCATGAAAACCAAAATAAATAACAAAAACTAATGTCATTTTAATAACAAAAATGAAATAACAAAACCAATTTTTTTCTCTGCACACCCCTGCTAGTAGTATACATGCACATGAGTGTATTATACTTATTCTTATTATTACAGTGTACCTGGCACTGTACAGTTAATAGATATAGGCAGGTCCCTACCCCAGGAGCTTATTTCATGTGTTGTTACCTTTAAATGTCCTAATAAGAATTGTAGTCCTTCAACAAATAAAATGTAAAGCCATCTAGCTAAGGGGGGAAGAAATGTATAGAACAATCCACCACTATTAAAGTCAATGGGAGTTTTGCCGTTTATTTCATTGGTGGAGGAGTATAGCCTTTGAGTTAAAATCAGAATGAAAGTTGCTGCTCTTTCCCTATTTCACCCTGTAGTGTGTAGATACTCTATTAAGGAAGCCACAGAACAGTGGGTAACCTTTTATCTTATGTTTCTGCAGAGTATATGTCACATGTACTCCACAGTTCACTGAATATGCTATGTAAGATCACCTACTGTTCCGGAACCCCTGCTGGACCAAGGTACAAACAGGTAAGCGAGGGGTGTATTGGTTGTCTAATTAAAATGTATTTTTTTTTTTGTACCTTTGAACTCTGCCCTTGTGTCATGTTTTCTTAATAATCTGGGATCTTAGAGCAGTTTTAAACTTTTTTTGTGTTAATGGTACTTCCTTTCAAATTACAAATGGTTCATTTGTGTAGACCTCTAAAGCAAGATTTCCTCCTTGTGAAAAACTAAAACGGGCTTTGAATCAGACATTCTTTTATATCTAAATACGTTGCTATTTATATTAAAAATTAGTTCTAAGTTATTAAGAATGTAGAGAATGCTCCCTCCTGCTCCTCACTGTAAGCCTAATTGTGGCCTCGATGTGTGCAAACACATTCCTCTCCATAGTCACATCATGGTCCTTCATTGTTGACAAAGACCCAGGCCTGGAGTGCAGAGAAAAACGTTTGCTTGGGATAATGTTATTACAACAAATACCAGAGGAATAGAGTAGTATTGTTTTACCAGCCCTTTACACATCAAAACACAGCTTCCCAGCACTTCTTTCTCTGGCCAACATAAAATCAATTCATCAACAATGACTGCGGGACTTTCTTAAATCTTCTCTGTGATACAGTACATCGATTGTCTTCTAGGCAGTTAGTCCGATACAATATGTTTTAACCCTTTTTGAGAGTACAAAGTAGAGCTACAATCAGATACCGAGCAAGCTGGGCACCCCATCGAAACTGGGTGCCTGACTTGCCCCAGTTGGGTTTGAGCACCAGCTGAACGCAACCCAACGGGCTACCCAACTTCCCAGGTTTGACACTCCAGGCTAGGAGCGTGCAGAAGGGATCACATTCATTTACATTTTTTCATTTGTTTTCATCTTTAAAAATCTGTTCATTTTTGTTTTTCATTTAAAAACCCATTAATTGTCAAAACATGACTCATATTAAAATCTATTAAAAAATAAAGAAGTAAAAAGAAGTAAAAAAAAATTATTGCACTTGTGTGCTCTTTTCAATGTTGCCTCCATTTTGAAAAAGGGCAGCCAGTCTGCACATACACAGTAGCTCATTTTACGCATGCGCAGACCAGCTGCCCTTTTTTGCCGCCTTTTTGGGAAAGGACGTACATGTGCAAACAGTTCAACGGCCATTGTTGCTCATGGAAAATTAAATTCTTTTAAATATTTTTTATCTTTAAATGATTTAAATACAAAAACAAAAAAGAATGAATGTAAATTAATGTTGTTTGCTTATTCATTCATTTTCAGGTCTTTAGTTACTAAAATTGTTTCAAAGTGTTTTATATTGTTTATATTTTATACTTATGCAATGTAAAGCACTCCAATCCCATGTAATGCAGGGGGCACCATATAAATAAAATAATAGTAATAATATCCATCATCATCATCATCATCATCATCATCATCATCATCATCATTTTAGTAACTTAAAAAACAAAAACAAATTGCAAATCCCTACCCCAGGCAGAGTCACTAGGCTGCTGCTTCTCTAGTCCTGGGCACTGCTTGCTGCTCCTCACTCCTCCCCAGCCCACAGACTGCTCAGCTGAGCGGGGGGCTTCCCTGTTCAGCTTTTTCTAAGCAGGTGATGGGGGGAACAAGGAGGGCTTTTCCCACTGCTATGCACCCTCTAATGAGTCCCCTGTTCCCAGGGGGACCTATATCAGGGGAGTAGATGGGTTCTGCATGCATCCCATTTTGAGTCCTCCTGGGAACTGGGGACCCATTGGGCGGGTGCATGCAGGTGGGAAGAGGCCCCCTTATCTGCCCATCCAGAAAAAGCCAAGTGGAGAAGTCACCAGCTCAGCTGAGCAGTCTTCAGGAGGAACAGGGAGCAGCAAGCAGCGAGCAGTGACCAGGAGTGGAGGAGTAGCAACCCAGCTCTGAGGTGAGCCAACCCAGGCAGCCATGAGTGCCAGAATCGGTTTCCTTGACCCATTTCAATCAGGGTTCTGCCCTGGCTATGGTACAGAGACAGCGCTGGTGGCCTTGGTGGATGATCTCCACCGGGAGATGGATGCAGGGCATTCAACACTTCTGGTCCTGCTAGATCTCTCAGCCGCTTTTGACACAGTGGACTATGGGCTGCTGTTGAAATGATTGCAAGTCCTGGTAGGCTTGGAAAGGACTGTCCTTGGATGGTTCCGTTAATTTGTCTCGGGAAGAAACCAGCGGGTTGTCCTGGGGGCTGAGTCTTCTAGCCCCCAAGTCCTGGATTGTGGCATGCTGCAAGGTTCAATTCTGTCTCCATTATTATTTAATGTATATATGCTGCCCCTGGGGGAGATTGTGAGAGGGTTTGGTGTGTGTTGCCACCAATATGCTGATGACACCCAGCTTTACCTTTCTTTTTCAACCGACCCAGGTCCTGCCATCTCAGTACTGTCCCAATGCTTGGAGGCCGTGGAGGATTGATTACGACAGAGCAGACTGAAGCTCAACCCTGATAAGATGGAGGTGATGGTGGTGGGTAGAACCCTGATAAGAGGGAGGTGCTGGCTCCCCTCGTAGAGAGGATCCGCCCTTCTGTGGCCAAGCAGGTTCAGAGTCTGGGAGTGTTATTGGACTCAGATCTCTGCCTGGATTGGCAGGTGGAGATGGTGGCAAAGGCTGCCTTCCACCAGCTGTATCTAGTGCAGAAGCTGCGTCCATATATTTCCAGACCCTTCCTGGCCACCCTCATCCATGCCTTCATCACCTCGAGGCTGGACTACTGCAATGTGCTTTATGTGGGGCTTCCCTTAATGCTGGTTCAGAGGCTACAGCTGGTGCAGAATGCGGCGGCTCATCTCCTGACAGGGACGAGACAACGGGAGCATATTACTCTCATGCTCTGTGCACTGCATTGGCTGACTATAGCGTACCAAGCCAGATTTAAGATGTTGGTTTTGGCCTATAAAGCCCTACACGGTCTTGGCCCTTCATACCTCAGGGACCGCCTCACCTTCTGCGCCCCAGGGTGGCCCCTCTGATCCTCCAGGGGTGCCTTCTTGGAGGTCGTCTGCGTAACATGGGGGGCCACAATGGAGAGGGCGTTCTTGGTGGCCGGGCTGTAATTATGGAACTCCCTCCTGGAGGAAGCCTGTCTGGCCCCAAGTCTATTGGCCTTCCACCAGGTCTGTAAGAGTTGTTTTCCCAGGCCTTCTGAGGAGGGGAGGGGGGTAGGATAAAAGGTTAGGGGGGTTGTTTTTAGGTGGTTTTAGATGTGTAATTTTTGTATTGATGCTGACATTTTAAAGTATTGTTATTTTGTTGTAAGCCGCCCTGGGATGCCATGGGCATAAGGGGGCAGCTAAGAAATGCAAATAAATAAATAAATAAATATTTAGACCACTTAATTTATGACATTTGGGCACCCCATCAAAACTGGGTGCCCGACTTGCTCCAGTTTTGTTTGGGCAACTACCAAACGTGACCCAACAGGCTACCCAGAGTCCCAGGTTTGACACCCCAGGCTAGGAGTGTGCAGAAGGGACCACATTCATTTACACTTTAAAAATCTGTTCATTTTTGCTTTTCATTTAAAAACCCATTCATTGTCATAACATGACTCATATTAAAATGTATTAAAAAATAAAGACATTTTAAAAAGTAAAAAATTATTGCACGTGTGCCCTTTTCAAAAATGGCAATGGAGGTGTTGCCTCCATTTTGAAAAAGGGCAGTCGGTCTGCACACACACAGTAGCATGTGCAGTTTATGACCCTTTATGACAGTTCACGTAACTTTGAGTATTTTCAGACATGACGGAGCGGCATTCGCCCCGTCACGGAAACAACCCTTGGATTCTGAATTAAGCAACGACTATTATGTTTCATAGAGATTCAGAGTTCTGAAATAGGGGATGAGCTCTTAAAATAAAAATATGCCACATTCATATGAAAGACAGCCAGGAATTCTAATTTTCATCACTCCTCAGATGCCAATTTGAAGGTCTGTGTTTCCACTTTCTAAACTTCTTTGATGCAGTCTTAGAAGATATTAAAATAAAAATAGACCAGAGACTGAGGCAGCGGAAGGATCAGGTTGAAATAATTTCTCTGACTGTGCACGTTTGGAATTGACTGTGAAATCTATGTAAACTACAGTTAACCTCGTTTGGAAAATGCATTGATCAAAGGAACTCTGTCAGAATCTGATTAAGGGACATGTAAGAGTACTGAAGACATTTCCTTCTGCTTTAACAGCTCTGATTACTGGGGTTCCTGGAGTGAATTTTCCTGTAAGCAGTGAGCCTTGTCTCCAGGCTTCATCTGAAGCTATAGGGTTTCCCAATGGCAGAGCTTCCTGTTGTTGAAGGCTACCATTCATTCACAGCTTGTAAATCAGTAGCTTGTAAATCAGTGGATGAAGAAACTACTGTGAAAGAAATGTTCCTGAATGAACTCCCTCTTGGTATTTGTTTTCCCAGGGTACATATTCCATGGTTATGGAAAAATTGATAGAAGTTTAACACATGTAACCGACACTTGGGGTGGGAATGAAGGGCCATATCATCTTCAGCTCCTAGGAGATTTGTTTTTGCCATTTTAGTATTAATCCCCTTTCTTTGCTAAAGAGTGAGCCAAATAAAGTATATTTGTTACAGGAAATTGACACGTGTGGAGTTAAACCTGCTAGTCACAAGTCCACTAGCTAGAGTGACTTCGAAGGTCTAGCGGGAAGAGGAAGAGGAAAACCAGAGAGTTGGAATTGTCTTTACTTAGTGATTCCATATTGCGTGTGACACCCCCTCTCCCCGCAAAAGTATAGATTCTCTGCTCTCAGCAGGTGTTACTACTGTCTGTAACGTAACACTTAGGCAGGAAGGAGATTAACAAGGCTAGAGAATGTGAGGGAATCTTAGCTTATTATGGCATAAATATTCAGTGTATATTCAGTGTAAAAACACCAGAGACCCAATGGTTTGAGATAATATAAGCCCCCAAATCAAATGTCCTTCTTTATTTATAATGGCAACAGTGTATATGGGTGATTTTGAGAGGCATGTTACATGTCTCTGCTTTTGTTACTCATGTGTCTATGTTAGTGTGATAAATTTCTGGGAGGTGGTTTGTAAGTGACTGCACTGTTTTAATTTATTTTGTTTATTTATGTTTTCAGATTTTTGCCCAGCCACTTCCGAATGGCTCAGGGCAGCTTAGAAACATATGAACAGCAAACAAAAACATATAAAACAGAAAAAAGAAAACCAGCCTCCCCACCAGCATTTCCCCTCACCTTTTACCACCCCCTATCCTACCTTACCCTACCCTGCTATCACCCTGAAAATCATATCCCAATCCTCAACCACACCCCAAATGCCCAACCAGTCCCTCCCAGCCCTCGCCCTGTCACAAAGCTTTGCACCACCTCCAAAAGATGCTTAGGCCTGGGTGCAGGTGAGCCTCCAGGGGAAGGGAGTTGGGGAGAAGGGAGTCTAAACTTCGGCAGTGAGCAAGAATAACCTTCCGCTCACCCGTCGGACAAGAGTAGCAGATGGAACCTGCAAGGGCGCACTCATGGTCGGCCACAGGGGTCTTAGTGGAACATGGTAGGACAGGCAGTCCTTTAAATATGTGGGACCCAGACCATTCAGATCAAATATGGCACTGACAATAGGCAAAGGCATATAGCGCAGAGGCAAAGAGCACTTCTGGGCCTCTGTGTGCCTGATCCTTGTTAACTATGGCCCTTTTCACACGAGACACCCCCACCCATCTCCACACAGTTTCACTGTCTGGAGATGGGTGGAGGTGCCTGTGTGAAAGCTGCGGGGGATGGGTGGGAGTGCATGCACGCTCCCGCTCTACACCTACCTACACCCACCTATACTCATCACCCATGCACGGAGCAATGGGCTCAATCCCCAATGCCCCGCAGGTGGAGATGGGTGTGCACCTGTGGGAATGGACGCACACCCACCTCCACTGCTGCACACCCATCCCCCCACTCACTGCAGTTTGTTTAAAAACATCCTTTGTAGTGGCGGCAGAAGCATCAGAATCATTTGGGGTTGGGTGGGCGAGAGCCTCTCCTCACTGTGGACATGTACGGGGAGCCTAGCCCCAAGTACTCCTCCTATCATCCCCCCTCCCTCCTGCTTCCCTGGACCAGCCCTGAGGTGGGCAGGTCAAAGGCTGGTCTGGGGGAGTAGAAGGGAGGGGGAATGACAGGAGAAGCACCCAGGCTCCCCTAAAGAGCATGCTCTGAGTATTCCAAGGACCACCGAAGGGGAGCATGTGCTTTGGGGTGATGGGGAGGGGTTGTGAGAGGTGCCAGGACACCAAGACATGAGGAATGGGAAGCAGCCAATTAGGGTGGTTTCAGGGTGCCTTTTCCAGGTACTCTGAAACTAATCAGAGCACTTAGGAGTGCTCTCTCTTTTGGAGAGTGGGAGGGAGCTAGAAGATACTGCAGCAGCTTGCAACTGGTCTGGGTCAGTTTGGAGGCTGCTACAGCAGAGAATGTACTGGATCACTCCACTTTGAGGAGTAAGAATTTTTTTAAAATAATTTTTTATGTTTCCATTTTTAATGTTTGTATGCTTTTTATTAATTGTATTGTTTTCTCTTGACTTTTGTTGTTGTTCACTATGGTACAACCTCTCTTAATTGTTCCCCTTTGAGTAATTTTGGAAAAGGGCACATATGTGCAGAATGGTCTGGTGGCCATTTGTTGCATGCACAGTGTAAGATAAAATTTAAGAAATTGCTGCACATGAGCAGAATGGCCCGGCAGCCATTTTGTGCATGGACAGTGATTTTTTTGATTTTTATAACAAAAACGGTGGCTTTTTTCCTGTGTTTTCATCTGTTTTCATTACCTTTGTCATCCGCTGTTGTACTTTAATTACTAAGACTAATGGAGATTCATTCATTTTAGTAAATTAAAAAATTAAAACAAATTGCACACCCCTTGTTTTTAATCCTCCAAGTACCAGAAAGGAACAGAATGCATTGGATGAGAACCTGAGATGAGCTTGTACGAAGGATACTGATAATGGTGTATCAGAAGCACGGAAAGGTTTGTCCTCCTAGGGACCAAATGAAAAATTAATACAAGCTCTGAGTCGCATTAAAGCTGGAGGTGGAGGTGTCTATGGAGTGCATTCAGGGAAAGGAGGGTGCAGATCATGGATCTATGCTCAGGATCTGTCCCCTGTTCTTGTGTGTATGCCCCCATCCCTGCTCCCTATCCAGGTAATTGACTTAGGAGATTGTAATGATCAATGTAATCTCTACAATTGAGAATACCTCCTCCATGCAGGCTCAGTACTTGGGTCAAATTAAGGAAGACAAGGTGGTTGTCATGCTGGACTCATATGTATTTGATGGAAACAAATGTAGATGATGTCTTATTGTTTCAACTTCTGTTGGTGAGCGAATACAAGCTTTTTAGTCACACTGGGGTTTGTTTCAGTCTTCTGGTCACATTAATGCAGTAGGGATGGGCGAACAGAACGAGGTTCGGATGTTCGGACGTTCAGTTCAAAACCCGAGTTCGATGGTTCGGTTCAGCCAAGTTCGGTTTGACCGAACTTGGCCGAACATTCCAAAATAGGGCTATTGATACCGAAACCAAAACGAAACCAAAACCAAATTTTTGGCCCTGAAAAGACGTTTTTACCACCCCTGAACTCATACGAACATGACCGAACTGTTCGGTCTTTCAAGAGTTCGGTTCGGACATTCGATTCGGACATTCAGTTCGGACATCCGGACAGACCAATTTTGGTCCAAACTCCGAACATCCGAACCGTGTTTGCCCATCCCTATAATGCAGACATACATTGGGTGAAAACAGACATGACGCTAACCACCCTTTAACCACCCTTGGTGGTCATTTATGCATGTTTCAGGGCTGCATAGGGCACCAATACAGCCCTGCAACATGCATAAATAACCACCAAGGGTGGTTAAAGGGTGGTTAGCGTCATATCTGTTTTCACCCATCATCATTACTCTAGGAGATCCTCACAGAGACAGTTAACTTTTGCACTGAAAACTTCCCAGAATGCTACTTTTTCTCCAGTTTCTGTAAAAGTAAAGAACAAGGCCACCACCATTGTGTAATTTTTTGTTCTGCATACACTGTTTTTTTATTTGTGGTCCACCGGGGAAATTCTCTCCCCCCCCCCCCGCCCCATTATGATTCCCTGGGATTTCCATATTTAATTACAAATTCAGATTTATGGATTCACATTTTTCCTATTGAAAGTCAACAGGAAATTTCCACATTGAAGTCAATGGGAAACCAATTCACCATCTGTCCTGGGGCAGTGGGTCTGGCCTCTTCCACCCCCATTCTCTGGGGCCCCAGAGTGGTACTTAGTGACCTTGGAGGGCTTGATTAAAACATCACCACTGCTGTGGGGGCTCTGGCAGGCTCCTTCGCTTCAGCGCCCTCTCTGGTCCTTATCATGGATGCACAAAATGGCCATTGCCCTTAACTAAAATGGTGGTGACTAAAATGACATAGCTGCCATTTTGGTTAAGGGCAAAGGCCATTTTTCATATGCATGATATGAAGCAGGGAGGACGCTGTATTGAGGGAGCCTTCTGGAGCCCGCACAACAGCAGTGGTGCTTCAATTAAGCACTCCGAGGCCAGTAAGTACTGTTCCAGGGCCCCAGGGATGGAGTGGAGGGAAATCAAGATCTGTAATTCCGGATCCATAAAGAGTAGCGTGTAATTACATCTTTTGGATTAACCTGTAACTGCCCTTTACAAGCAGTTTCTGATTAATCTGAAGCTGTAACTTCCATCCCTAATGGATTTTTCATTCATTGTGTGTTCTATTCCATTGATCAAGTAAGTGTGAAATTTTAATGCTGGTATTGCCACCTGCTGGCCCCAGTTCCTGTTGCCCCTGTTCACTGCCCCACCAAACCTAACAGTCCAACAGCTGTCACTGACTGAGTGGCAAGGTATGAAGCGACCTTTGTAAAATCTTGTGTGCAAGGAGGGTGATGGAGAAGGCATGAGCAACATAGTGATTCTGGGCAGTGGATTACTTGGCTTATGTATCTGCTAAGAAAGCAGCTAGCTGTAGTAGTTATTGTGAAAGGCAGGACACATTGATCCCTGACAGTTTGAACACACTTGTGGCCCAGGTTCATTTCAGTGTGGGAGACACTCAATGGAGAATCTCCACATAGCATGGAACCTGCTTATTGCATATCATGAAGCAAGGTAATGCTTGTTGATCAACATATTGCCCCACCCTCTGTCCTAGGGCCTTGATGACTCTGGGCATTAGATGACCTCATATGTTGATGAAGAATGGAATGTGGCTGTCTGTGACAGTTAATGTTTAGTTTAGTTTATTTAGTTTATTCAAAATTTATAACCCACCCCCTCTTGTCCAACAGCAGCTCGGGGTGGCATACAATAAATAATAAAAATAGAATGTAACATACAAAATACAATATAAAAACAGTTAAAATCTACAAACAACGAGGCCTGAATAAACCAGACCCCCCCTCCTCCCAAAAAGAAGGAAAAGAAAGACCCCACCCACCCACTACCCGTCCCCCTCACTGAATGCCTGGTGAAACAGCCAGGTTTTACATTGTCTGCGGAAGGAGGGGAGAGCTGGAGAGAGGCGATTCTCCACCAGGAGGGAGTACCACAGCCACGGTGCGGCCACCAAAAACACCCTCCTGAATGTTGACACCCAAGATCCTCGGGGGACCTCCAAGAGGGCACCCCCCAGCCGACTGCAGGGACCAATCCAGGACATGAGGGATGAGGCAGTCCTGCATGTATGAGGGGACCAGGGCATACAGGGCTTTAAAGGTGATAACCAACACCTTGAATTAATTGGGCCCAGAAAACTATAGGCAATCAATGCAGAGAGTGGAGCACTGGTGTTACGTGCTCATGGAGGCCTGTCCCCACCAGGAGGTGGGTCACCGCATTCTGTACCAGCTGCAGTCTCCCGGTTGTCACCAATGATAGCCCCATGTAGAGTGCGTTGCAGTAGTCCAAACTCGAAGTGATGAATGCATGGATGATGGTGGCCAGATTGGAGCCTGAGATATAAGGACAAAGACAACAAACCAGATGTAACTTACAAAAAGCACTCCATGCCACAGCTGCCACCTGGGCATCTAGACGTAGCTGTGCATTGAGGACCACTCCCAGATTCCAAACCTGAGGGACCAAGGAGGGATGCACCCCCTCAATGATGGGGGCCTCCATTCCCTTGCCCCTTCCCACCAGCATCAGTTCTATCTTATCAGGATTCAGCCTCAGGTGGTTCATCCTCATCCAATCCCCCACCGCAGCCAGACACCGAGTAAACACTGAAACTGCAGGGCCTGGGTCAGATGCAAATTAGAGGTAAAGCTGGGTGTCATTAGTATGACAGTCAACCTCAAACCCTCTCACGATCTCGCCCAAGGGCTGCATGTACACACTGAACAGGAGAGGGGACAGAATGGATCCCTGCAGAACTCTACACATGAGATCCTGGGGGGATGATGTAAAATCCCCCAGTATCATGCACTGTGTTCTCCTGACCAGGATAGAGCAGAACCATTCAAGAACAGTTCCACCCACCCCAGCACATTTCCACAGGCCAGTTACCAGCATTAAATAAATAAAAATAAATCTCATGGTCAACTGTGTCAAAAGCCTCTGACAGATCTAACAAAGTCAGAAGAGTGAACTGACCTCAGTCCAACTCCAGGTGCAGATCATCAGCCAAGGCCACATGTGCAGTCTCAATGCCATAGCCCAGATGAAAGCCAGACTGTGAGGGATCAAGGAAACTGATGTGGTCCAGATGCCCTGGAACTGCTGGCCCACCACCTGTTCAATAACAATAACCTTCCCTAAAAAGGGAAGGTTAGAGACTGGCTGGTAACTGGCAAGGGAGTCAAGGTCAAGACATGGCTTCTTGAGCAAAGGTCACACCACAGTCTCTTTCAGGCACCTTGCCCTTCACAAGGACATGTGTCAAATGAAACTATCAAGCATTAGTACAAATTCTCAGCTCTGAGTCACATTATTATTATTATTAGCATTAGCATTAGCATTAGCATTAGCATTAGCATTAGCATTTATATAGCACCAGCAATGTACCTGGCGCTTACAAAAAATAAGATGGACATGGTCCCTGCTCAAGAGCTTAAAATCTAAAGACAGGGGGAGGGGAGGCAGGGAAGGGGAAAACAGAGGGAGAGACAAGGGATGCGACATTCATGAGGATGCGAAAGCTCAGGTACACGTTCTTGGCTCGGTTACAGTAAATAGGGAGTTTGCAGATAACAGGTGGATGATAATCCTGGGTGGGGATGCTTATCAGGAGTTTAGAAGGGCGGAGCGGAAGAGGTGGGTTTTGAGGAGGGACTTGAAGGCGTGGAGGGTGGGGGAAGGTGGACAAGGGCAGGGAGGGAGTTCCAGGTGTGCAGGGCAGCGAGAAAGAAGGGACGAAGGCAGTTGGAGGATAGGGAAGTGCAAACAGGTCATGGCTCGGGTTTGGTCGTTCAGTTCGGTTCGGTTCGGGCGTTCAGTTTGGTCACCGAGTTTGGGTTTGGACGTTTGGTTCGGGCGTGTTTTGTTCAGTTCGGGCGTTCGGAAAAAGGTATCATGAGATCCTGTAATCGCGTCAGAAACCAGAAATTTGAGTGCGTTGGGAGCTGTGTGGTGAGAGATTGTGTGTTTTTCTGGCTGACTGTTTGGTTCGTGTGTTTTGACTGTTTGTATTTGGTTTGGCTGTGTTGTTTTGGCTGGTTGGTGAGTGTTGGTGGGTGACTGTTGTTGGTCTGTGTGTTTGAGTGAGTGGCTGTTTAAAAAAAATTAAAATGAAGAAGACTATTGTCTTAATCCAATGTCTGGGGGCCAATGTGGTGCTCCCGGAGCCGGTGGTGGTGGAGAAGGAGGAGGAGGAGGAGGTCGCTGCCTCAGCCCCTGGACCATCGATGGTAGTGGCCGGCTCCTCTGATGAGGAGAAAGTGGTGGGCACAGGAGGTGCTGCCAGATTTGTAAACTTTTTTTCTGCTTTAGGACAAGAAAGGCTCTATCCATTAGAGCAAGCTCACTGTCATGCAGGTGGGTGCGTGGGTGGTGGGCATTAGTCAGGCACAAACAGCGGGCATCAGCGGGTAGCAGCGGATGTCTGCCACAGAGTGAGAGGGTAATGTAGTGTGTGGGGCTCTTCCAGAAGTCAGGCATGATCACGAGCAGTAACCCCCCCCCAAACATGTGCCTGCCAGCCATCCTTAGCAAGAGTCTCGACTCTCTAGTTGCCATCCCTACCTAGCACTCCCAAATAAGGGCAGGATGTGCACGTGCCAACCAGGGTCTTTCCAGTTGCCATTCCTAGCGCCCAGGGAGGGCAGGATTTGCACGTGCCAGCCAGGGTCTCTCTATTGCTATCCCTCCCTAGCAGCACCCCAAAGAGGGCAGGATTTGCACATGCCAGCCAGGGTCTCTCCATTTGCCATCCCTAGCATCCCTTAGTACCCCAAGGAGGGCAGGATTTTCACGTCCCAGCCAGGGTATTTCTAGTTGCCATTCCTAGTACCCCAAAGAGGGCAGGATTTGCACGTGTCAGTTAGGGTCACCGTCTCCCATCGCCATTCCTAGCACACCAAGGAGGGAGGACCCCTGATGTGGTCCCCTCTTTCTGCCTCCTGAATCTTTTCTTGCAGATCTAAAGAGCATAAAAAGATAGGAACATAAGAAGTGCCATATTGTGTCAGACCAATGGTCCGTGTCAAGCCCTGCCTGCATTCTGTCTCTACAAGTGGGTGGGTGGCAAACAGGGGACTTCCGTTCCTAACAGGTCATAGAGGGCAATGCATATTGCATACCCGGTTGTTCCAGCCCCCGTGCCTTACTTTGCAGACGGCAAACCTGTTCTCCTTATCATACCACCTCCAGACATTGGACCTTGTCCGCCTTGCCTGGGGGAGGACTAGAGGCATCATCATAAATGCATGATATTACTTAGGTGTTGTTTATGTGTTCCTGTTTCAGAGAGGAATTTGGCGCCAGTGCTGGTGCCACACCGCGCAGGACAAGGCAGAGTTCACCAGTGCTACCCCCAGACAGTGGGCGGACAAGGTCCAATGTCTGGATGTGGTATGATAAGGAGAATGGGTTTGCCGTCTGCAAAGTAAGGCATGGGGGCTGGAACAACAGAGTATGCAATATGCATTGCCCTCTATGACCTGTTAGGAACGGAAGTCCCCTGTTTGCCACCCACCCACTTGTGGAGACAGAATGCAGGCAGGGCTTGACACAGACCATTGGTCTGACACAATATGGCACTTCTTACGTTCCTATCTTTTTATGCTCTTTAGATCTGCAAGAAAAGATTCAGGAGGCAGAAAGAGGGGACCACATCAGGGCTAATCACCCATATTGAAAGGCTCCATGACCAGACAGTGAGGTGGCAGGAGGACTCTGGCATGGCCATGTAGCTGGAGCATCAGCGCAAGAAGAAGGGGGGGGAAGGCAACCCACAAGTGACACCATGTAAGCCCTTCCCCCTCCTCCATCCCTGATGTGGAGCCCCCCGGGCCCCGTGAGTCTGCTGCAGCAAAGGCCTTTCGGGCCAAAGTCGAGAGGCCTGGCCACCAGATGATGATGGGCATATGCACCATGGAGAACAGCCTGGTGGAAAAGTTCCAGGCTCTCAAGGTGGAGAAGAAGCAGGTGGAGGCAAACTCCCAGTACGTCTCTGCCGAGATGGAGAGGCTGGAACTCTACCACCAGGTGATCTCCAGTTGGCAGGCAGACGTGGAAGGGGTCATGAAGTTCATCTTGGCCCACGGCTACGAAATGACAGAGCACAGGGTGGCCACCCCTCCGCCCTGTGCTGTGCCCCACTGCCTTTTGCCTTTCCCCCAAGTTCCAGGAAACAGGCCAAAAGACGAATAGTAGTACCCCTTAAGTTTCTTTTCAATGTTTGATTTTTGTTTTATAATGTTGTTGTTTTGTTGTTGTTGTTTAAATAGTTTTAATAAAAGTTATATTTGTTGTTACGAGCTTCGTTTGAACTTTCCAATCTTTTATACCTATGTGCTGAAGTTCTGGCTGGCAAGTGGCAGAATCTCATACAGCTTGTCGATCCCTACCAGCAGCATCTGGCTGGCTTCACATATAGTATAGTTAAGGTATTAACCCAAATATGTGCCAGGAAGCGTGCAGGTCCTGGGCTTCTGGATGCAGTGGAATGGAATGTATCCCCCAGTGCCTGGAATGATGGTCCCAGAATATCGTTGATGGTTCCTGGGGTGAGCGGGCATGACTGATTCAGGTACAATGGAATGACAGCCTATGCGAGTTTAATAATAATTATGTCCCTAGAATTAGTGCATGGTTGGGCACACTTCATTCAATCAAGTGATAGGTGGTAGCAGCAGGTACAGGAACACACACAGGCAGGCAGGCACATAATATAATACGTTGTGTTATATTGATATATTCCATCTCATTCTGGTAGGTTTGCTGCTGGATGTGGACAATGTGCATCGATCGGATGCATGAGCACAGATGGGAGTTCTTCCTGATTCTGGCAAGTGGTAGCTTGAGCTGGATAAACCTACCTCTCCCCCTCCACCCCCCCATCTCTCTCATTCTAGCGGGGAGCCTCTCTCTCTCTCTCTCTCTCTCTGGCCATATAGTGCATGTGACAGCATGGGTGGGATAATATCTTTATCTCCTTCTAGCAGTGGGGAGACACTCTCTCTCTCTCTCTCTCTCCCTCAACAGCAGTTTGCATAAAGGAAAGATGGAATGACAGTGCCCTGTGAGCAGAATGACAGGGCACAAGAACCCTGAGGATATGTCCTGGGCTCGGGATAGAATGGCAGCTTCTGTATATTGGACACAGCCCTCCCTTCCAGTACTGTAGGCCCCAAAACCCTGATGGCAGGTCCTGGGGCTGGAGTGGCTGTTTCTTGATGCCATGGCACAGATAGCATATAGACCTGGCCTGGGGGCCATTGGCACTAGAAGTAGCAGACATTTGTTTCCAGGGGACAGAACCCTTGGCACAGATGGCATATAGGCCTGGGCGCCATTGGCTAGCATCACCAGTCATTGGTGGCTAGGGTACAGAACCCTTAGCACAGGCTGCATATAGGCCTGGGGGCCATTGGCACTAGCATCACCAGACATTGTTGGCCAGGGTACAGAACCCTTGGCATAGATGGCATATAGGCCTGGGGGCCATTGGCACTAGCATCACCAGACATTGTTGGCCAGGGTACAGAACCCTTGGCACAGATGGCATATAGGCCTGGGGGCCATTGGCACTAGCATCACCAGACATTGGTTGTCAGGGTACAAAACCCTTGGTACAGAGAGCATATAGACCTGGGGGTCATTGGCACTAGAATCACCAGACATTGGTTGCCAGGGCACAGAACCCTTGGCACAGACAGCATATAGGCCTGGGGGCCATTGGCAGCAGCAGACAGTGGGTTGCTGGGGTACAGAACCCTTGGCCCAGATGGCATATAGGCCTGGGGCCATTGGCAAGAGCATCACCAGAGATTAGTTGCCAGGGCACAGAATCCTTGGCACAGACAGCATATAGGCCTGGAGGCCATTGGCAGCAGCAGACAGTGGGTTTCCAGGGTACAGAACTCTTGGCACAGACAGCATATAGGCCTGGGGGCCATTGGCAGCAGCAGCAGACATTGGTTGCCAGGGCAGGCAGGCAGGCAGCGTGGCATGGGTGGCAGTCAGGCAGACTGAGGCAGGGTTCGAGCTTTGCAGCCTGGGTGGGTGGGAAGGCAGGCAGCATGGCATGAGAGGCAGTAGGGCAGGCAGGCTTGAGCAGGCTTTGAGATAAGCAACCTGGGTGGGAAGACAAGCACCTTGGCATGGGAGGCAGGAAGGCGGACTGAGGCATGCTTTGAGATTGGTGGCAAGCTGGATGGGCAGACAGGCAGTGTGACATGAGAGGCAGTAAGGCAGGCAGACTGGGACATTGGCAGCAGAGCACTCAGATAGGCTAGCAAAGACTTTGCAGTGCAAGAGAGCGAGACCCTGTCAGTGTCACATAGGCGGGCTGAGATTGTGTAGCCATAGGCTGGCTGGCAGGCTTACAGTTTCCCAATGCCATCCTGCGACATTAGGTCAGTCAGATAAGGCTGCCGAAGCCATCTAGTATGAGAGGGTGGGGGGCAGGGTGGGCGGCAGGCATTGGGAGGAAGGGACAGCACTTCAGCAGCACAGCAGCAGTAGTCCTAACCCAAATTGAGGAGGCGGGGTCCCATCCCATAACTGCCCCTGGCATAGGTTGGCATGTGCCACTACACCATCACTCCTTGTTGGTGGTGAGGCCCGAAAGGAAGAGTGTGTTGCAGCAAGTCTGGGGCTCTTGTGGGCAGCTGCCCTGCCTGTGTGACCCTTGCCCTCGTGATTGGGTATAGGTGTTGAATTTGGAGGAGGGGTCTCTGCATACTACCCGTATGGCCAGCAGCCCTGCCAGGGGATTTAAAACAGATTGCAGCGAGCGACTGTGCTGTGGGCACGTGCCGTGGGGCACAATGCTGAAGGGCTGCGTGCGCAAGGGCACGCCCTTGTGCGCACGGCCTTAGACATTGGCCAGGCTTGGGTGAGGGGAACTTTTCTATATCATGTTAAGTTTTGTTATAGCTGGGTAATACCGATTATTGGGTGTTTGGTCTTTGGATGGTGTACTCTGATTCTGTTAAATTGTGGGTAGCCAGGGTTCTTGCTTGCAGTTCCTGGGAAGGGCTCCTTGAGCAGGTATTGAATTCTGTCCTGTCCCTTATTCTAACTTATAATAATGTTAAACAAGAAAAGGCTCAGACAGGTTACTGCATCCCCAGAATTGGAGGCTCCTAATTTAAAACAACTAAAATTACATGATCTGGGTTTCTTTGAACAGGCTGGAGTGTCCATGTTGGCGATGTCTCTTCCTATTTCTAATAGTTTTTCAGTCCTAGAGGATAATTCTGTACCATCACCTCAAATAATTGGTACGGATATAATTGATAATGAGGGGAAAGATTGTGACTTGCAGGAACCAAAAGTTACACCTAATGCATTCAAACTATTGGGGGATCAGTGTGTCCTGATGGTTTTTAAGGGTATATTCAATATTAAGGGGATTGTAGACACGGTTCAATCCTCACTTGAGAAAGTGGCCAAGGACACTAGACTTACAGCTAACTATGTATCCACCATGGTTCAGTCTAATATGTCCACCAAGGCTGGTTTGGCAAGACCAGAAAGTCTAGGTGTAAACCCAAGTGTTAACCAAAGGGAGTTGAGAATTGCAGTAAAACCCCAGACTCCCCAGAGCTACTGCTTGGATTATGACCCAAAATCTATATTACTAAAGGTTTACCCTTTCCCAGATGGAACGATGCCTGCTTGGCATTCCAAATCCCTGATAAGGAAACACTTATATTATACACTGCTCAATTTAAGGATACATTTTGCCGAGATAAGTAGATTCCACTTTTTGCCCCCGACGGATGGGGCTATACGCTTGGTGATTTATTTCAGAGGCTTCTTTGCAGTTAAGCAGATTATAACGGCGGCTGACTTTTTAAAAACTTGGTGGATTTTAGTTTCTAGGGTATTTGTGGGTAAAAGAGTAACATTAGATGGGCGGTTGCCGGTAGTGATTCCTGAGAAGGAGTTTGGGGAAGGGGAACAAGAACTTGGTGGGGATACTTGGATCATGTAGTAAGCAACAGCCCGCTTCAGGCATTGCTGAATACTTCTAATAATGCTTCGCCTCTGCTGGTTGATATGGAATTAGGATTCTCACAAATGCCCCTGTCGGGTTCCCAAGTACAGCTACGAGAGCATCCACTGGTAACCGTGCCTCTAATTGGGGAGTCACAGGAAAGCAGTCATTCTGGGCTGCTGGTGGCCTGCCCAGAAGGCATTGGGAGTGGGGGTACCCCCTCATGGCTTCCAGCTCTGGAAGCAGTTGTAACATTAGGATCCCCCTCCTTTAGCTTTAATCTAGGTGCTGAAGTGGTAAAGGAACAGGAGACTAGTTGGACGGTAGCCTTCCAGTCAATGACAGCATTAGCCCAGTGTCAGGTTTTAGATAGGTTAGGGCAAATCCAACGTATACTACAAAAAGCAAACCCGGCACTGGAAGTGCGGGTTGAGCGGGTGGTACATAAAGATCGGGTTTCTGTAGGGACCCCTGTGTGGGATTGGCTTCAAGTAGCTTTTGAGGCAAAATGTTTAACCCCTACACGCACTAAGGCCTATTCTGATGAGAGAGTAGGATTACCTGACTAATATGGGGAGGGAATTACAGAGGGGGACCAAGACTCAGGGCAAGTTATGGGGATTTTCGGAAATCCGCTTCAAAATAGGCCGATAGGAGAACAGATCTCATTGTTCCCAAGATGACATAGTGCTAAGCGGGGGTCCCTGTCTATCATCTCATGGAATATCTTGGGATGGAAAAACAAGGTTGTTGATCCAGGTTTTAGAGAGTTCCTTTCGCAGTTCAGCTGCATTCTCTTATAGGAAACCTGTGTGAGGGAAGGGATCCAGATGAGGGATAGAGGGTATTTTCAGACTTGACAAGATCACAGTGAACCACGGTCAATACCCACATGGGGCCAAAGTGCCCTGAACGTCTGTTAGGCGGCCGCCATAGGTTCACCATGGTCGATTCCCACATGGGGTCAATTTCAAACACGCTTCCGGGGCTCCCCGCCGGACAATCCCCGAAAGTGTGGTCAAAGACATCCCTGGTGGGAACCAACAAAAAATAACGTCTAGCCGGCGACCACGGCCCAGAATCCCCGGCGGTATTCTGGGCCATGGTCAAATCGGGCGGGAGCTGCAGCCACATTGGCCGTGGCGCCCGCCCATCTCCCCAGAGGGTGGGTGGTGGGGGAGCGTGGGGACGGGGCCATGCAGCTGCACGTTGCGCAGCACAGCCCCTCCCCCTCCCCGATTCCCCGCCAGGATCAGCCGGCACATCTGTTGGACGTGCCAGAGTGATCCCGGCGCGGAATCATCTGGGTGATTCCGGGATGGGGCGAATGCCGCCCCGTCTCATCTGAAATCACCATATGAGGTATTTATCTCCCCTGTGGTTTTGGCTGAACCCCCCAGTCAAGGGATGCCCGAGTGGGGGGCTTACTTGCTTATACGGACTACCCTCCAGGCTTCTGTAATGTTGCTTGAATCTGTGCCCCCCTTTTTGCAATTTGGAGGGTTGGTTTGCTGTCTTTTGGCATTTTTGTCCTGATTAATGTATATATTCCCCATATTATGATGACAAAGTATGGGCTCGTTTAGAGAATACAGTGGGGACTTTGCGGGATTTTGACCCCGTGGTGCAGTTCCTCATGGCAGGGGATTTCAATGCGAGAACTGGGCGTCCCTATCAGTATGAGGAAGCAATAGATTTAGATGAGTTTATGCCGGGAGTTTTCTCCTGGCATAGGGCTTCCAAAGATATGGTCACTAATAATGTAGGGCCCTTACTCCAGAAATTTGTGGAATTAACGGGGTTACTTACACTAAATGGGTCCATGTTGGGGGATCAGGATGGGGATTTTACTTTTGTCTCCAACTGGGGCCACAGTATCATAGACTATGTTCTGGCTACAGAATCATTGGTTCCCTGGATTGAGGATTTTGAGATCCGTTCGGTCTCAGACTTGGCTCATTTTCCCCATGTGACCTGGTTCTTTATTCCATCAGTAAATTGGGAATTATCCCAGGACAGCTGGGAGGGAAGGAGCCATTAAACTCCCCAGACACTGAGAATTAAATGGTCCCAGCGAGTTCAGGACACTGTTTCGGTGGTCTTGACACCTCGGACTTTGGACCGATTTATTAATAGTGCCTCTGAGGACATATTAAGGCAATATGAGGAGATGGTCAGTCTATTGCATCCACTCTTGGTAACCCATGCCATTGTAAATGAGCGGTCGCATAACAGAACCAGTTGGTTCAATAGTACATGTAGGACTGCCAAGTGTGCTCTGAATCGTTTAGCATGTGCACTCAAGGGAGATTGTGTCTCAGATGCTTTGGTGGAGAGCTACCTTTTGGCTAAGAGGGAGTATAAAGATCTGTTAAGAGGGAAGAAAAAACAAGCCCAACTTGACTATTGGAAGGATTTGGAAATCGCAGTGAGAGATGGTAATGCCTCAAGGTTTTTGCATTTGATTAAAAGGGTGTGGGCATCTGGTGATATTCAGGGGGAGGTGTATATCCCTGAAAATAGGTGGGAAGCCTACTATAAAGCTACTTTTGCTAAGGGCCACTTTTTAGTTAAGGAACCAATTATGATGTCTTTGGACAATGTGTCTCAGTGGGATTCAGTCACCCAGGATGAGGTAAAATTGTTGATTATGCAGTTAAAAGGTGGAAAGGCACCCAGTGTGGATTTTATGCCGGCTGAGATGTTGAAGGAAAATTGTGAATGGTGGAGTACAGCTTTGGCCGGTTTGTTTACGGCCATAAATAGTTCTGGCAAAATTCCTAAGACCTAGCAGCAAAGTGTAATTGTCCCCATTTATAAAAAAGGGGATTCAAAAGACCCTGCGAATTACCGACCTATCAGTCTTCTAAGTATAGTAGGGAAGCTTTATGCTAAGTATCTGCTTGTATGACTGTAGGAATGGGTTGAGGTTAGAGAGCTTATAGGTAATGAGCAGGCTGGTTTCCGAAAGAGTTCTGCAACAGTTGATCATATTTTTGTGTTAGAGCAAGCAATACACAAGTATATATGCACCAAACCATATTCCCGTTTGTATATTTGTTTCATTGATTTGAAAACAGCGTTTGATACAATTGACAGAGATCGCCTTTGGTCAAAACTCATTAAATATCAGATAGATCCGAGACTCCTATTTTTAATTCAGGCATTGCATGTGAATAATACATTGCAAGTCAGGACCAACAGAAGGGGCTCACTTACACAGTCCATCAGTGTTCACAGGGGAGTAAGACAGGGGTGTATCCTCGCCCACACCTTATTCAATTTGTATCTAAATGATTTAAGGGGGGCATTGAGCGACCCAGCCAATTCAAATTGGGGATCAGGCAATATCTGCCTTATTTTATGCGGATGACACCACATTGTTGGCTCATACCCAAGTTGGAGACTGATGACTACCTTCGCCCTATATTGTAAAAATCATCTCTTACAGATCAACTATTTGAAAACAAAGGCTTTGATTGTAAGTAGAGCAATGGTGAAATATAGATGGACACTGGATGGGCATGTTATTGACCAGGTGCGGCAATTTAAATATTGGGGCATAATAGTCTCTGCCACGCCCTTGTGGAGAGCACACTACATTGCAGCTCGTTCAGCTGCAAGAGCCACTGCTAAAGGCATGATCGGATTTTACTGGGGAAAGGGAGGCAAGTTATATTTGCCGGCCCTTAAAGTGTATAAAGCTAAGTTGATAGCCCAACTATGGAGCGCAGATCTGGGGAGTTGACTTTTTGGAGGCCCTTGAAGTGGAACAGAATAGAGTTCTACGGGCATTGTTACAGGCTCCCAGCGGTACGCCCGCGGTCCTGTTGAGGGCAGAAACTAGAGTTATGCGTTTGGCAACACAGGCAAAGCTGGCTGTATTGAAATATTGGCTTCATCTTAACCAGTCTTCTGTGGATACGCTAGCAGCTTTGGTGGCTAGATCAGTCCATGGGAGGTGGTTAGGAAAAGTGACTAACATTCTACACTCCCTGGGTTTCTCAGCTCCATATATTTTGTCCTTTTCATTTTCTAGGGCATGGGCTGAAATTAAAGCTAGGATAAGGGACCTGGCAATGCAACTCGGAGACCTGGCTGGATGATCTGGCCGGTCCAACTTTGGCGGATCTGGTTCCAGCTGGGTATGCCGTGCAGAATCAGCCCCGCATGGGCGGCCGGGGAGGGGGTGTAGCTATTGTTTTTAGGGAAGACTGGCCTGTTAGGAGGTATCCAGTGCGGGAGATTATGGGTGTAGAGGCCCTGCACGTGGTGGTCAATTTGGCGGGGGGCAAGCTAGGGGTGCTGCTGGTGTACCAGGCCCCTTCCTGCCCGGCGGCATCCCTT
>QEPC01006353.1:4743520-4755951 GCA_003113815.1 Sphenodon punctatus
GGCACCTCCCTCACTTCTCCGCCCTACCATTCCCCTGGCAAGCGCGAGTAGTGAGTTTGGACCCCTTTCCCTTCCCCAGCTCTGTGCCCTATGATGATAGGGGTCAACGTTCAGAGTGCGTAAGCACACGAACAGACCCACCCACTATCCTGACGGGCTTCCTTTCCCCGCACTTCGCAAGCAGAGCTCCCTTGTGTGCAAGAGGTGTGAACGGGTGGTGCTTCTCCCCTTCCTACCCCCCTCCCACTGACAGTATGGGTGAACTGATGGTAACACTGCTACTTATAATCAGATTACCCTGCTTCTAACTTAACTCTCCCTCAATCCATACTTCCCCTTGCTCAGTACTCATAAAAATGACCCCTTAGACTCAGTACAACTGTTTATTTTGGAATGTACTTTCTTGTGTACCATTGTACAATGTAGGAAACACTCACCTCATAAGATCTTTGTTTCTAGTAAGACTAAAGATAAGCAAGTGATCACTTTTGAAAAATAATTCTGGACACAATATATTTTGGGCATTCCTACACTGCTTCTCCACATCTCTGTCTAACAATCAGATTGTAAGCCCTAGAGCAGGAACCGTGTCTATTCCATTACTTTGTAAAGCACCAGGTACATTGCTTGCACTATATAAATGCTTGCTAATAAATAATAATAATAATAATAATAATAATAATAATAATAATAATAATACTTCAAATCTTTTGTGGTGGAGTACTGCTCAAATATTATGTAACCACAATATATCCTGCCTCAATCTTACAGACTAGGAACATCACCAAAGCAGGAAACAGCAAGGTTAGACCTGCCTCCCTAATGTTTCCAGTCCCAGTATTAAACAGAGTCTGACCCCAATCATCATGATCAGGATACAAACTGCCAGTAGCCCCCCCCCTCCCCTACTGTCCACATTCTTCCTATTCTCCCCAAACCAAATGAAAGCATATAGAGAAAACCTCAGTGTTGCCCCCCAACCTGCAGAGGAAGAGGATTCGACTGAAAGAACAATGCAAAGTATGGGTGCATGGAGCCTAAGTGCTAAGGGAGCAACATATGTGAGACTGTACAACATCATCATTACTGCTTTCATGGCGCACACATTAAGACAGGAGTCTTAATTTACAATGCCCATTCTTTTTGGAGCATGAGTAGATTTGTAAGAGCCTTAACTCCTCTCTTAAACTGAAGGTTTTTTTTTTTATCTAAGGGTGTTAACAAGCAAGACAATAGCCCACATCAGGTGAGTGTGCACATGCTCATTTTTTGATGTTTTCTACAAGAGGCCACCATTCACCGTACATGCAATCTCCACTCATGCTGGGGTCCCAGTAGGGATGGGCGAACAGAACGCGGTTCGGATGTTCGGATGTTCGGTCGTTCAGTTCGAAACCCGAGTTTGGGTTCGATGGTTCGGTTCAGCCGAGTTTGGTTTGGCCGAACTTGGACGAACATTCAAACATAGCGAAATCGAAACCGAAACCGAAACTTAATTTTTGGCCCTGGAAAGATGTTTTTCCTGCCTCCGAACTCATCCGAACACGACCGAACTTTTCGGTCGTTCGAGAGTTCAGTTCGGACGATCAGTTCAGATGTCCAAACAGACCGAGTTCGGTCCGAACTCTGAACATCCGAACTGCGTTCGCCCATCCCTAGGTCCCAGAGCATGTGTTCCCACCATGTGGACGAATGCAGGCTAATGTATGCCCAAGTGTCCACGTCCCATTAATTAAGTTGTGTGCAACCTCCTCCCATCCAGCTCCACCAGCACCATCAAGTTGAGGATGAAAGAGCCTTGAGTGTTCCACAGAACTATCATTTCCATCCGCTCTCCCTACTTTTGTTCTCACTGGCACATTTAATGTTCACCTTAAAAGCCCGATGTGCCATTTTAAGATTAACTTTTTATTGAGTTTTTTAGTGATTCAAAGTAAAACATGAGTTCTCCCAGATTTTCCTGCTTGGCAGTACATGCCCAACACTTGCTCTTTTCCAGTCATCGAGTTCTCCATAGCAACCTGCAGAGGATTACCAGCAGGGCCATGGCTCAAACCGACACCACTACACCAACCAAGCAACAACCAGCACCATTATAATCACTGCCCAATCCAAAACAGCCAGATCCTTCCCTGCCAACTCTTCCCGCACAACTTCTGTAAACACTCTGCCACAGCCGGATCTGTGGAAGGAGGATCAGGGAAATGTCCCCCTGCCCGCCCCGCGATCTGAATGATTGTGCCAAGCTGCCCCCAAAAGGAGCAAGTGCAGAAAAAATAATGTAATTGTTGTTTTTAAATATAAGTTCTTTTATTATTCAGAATCCATGCTTCTTTGGATGTTTGTTGTGTGGAGAATGGAGGTATGGCATAGTGATATGCCACTTTGGGGACTGGGGATTGAAAGGGTCAGTATGGGTGCACTTAAAATGGAGTGGAAGCCCACTGGCTATGCACTTGAGGGTGAAGGGAGGCTTGGGGAAGGGCCATAGCACCCTAGCAAGGAAAAGCCGCTGGCCAGGTGCTAAGGTGGAGACAGATGGACTAGAGAGACACAGTGACAGACAACATTTGATACCACAAACAAATAATTTAAACTTGTTTGCCTCACTGAGTGATAGCCCAGAAGAAAGAAACAGCTCCAGAAGCTTCTTCTTTCTATGGTTCGCCATGGCTGTAAGTAATAACAGGGGGTGGAATACTTAGAAGGGGGGGGGTAGGTGGGAGGAGCATGGTGGGGAAGATCACCTGCCCATTATTAGACTAGTCATGCTAAATTTGTACATGGGGGCTTCACGGATGCATGACAACTACGTGCAAGGGGCTGCCTATTTATCAGGCTCTAGCCACTAAACATGTGACTCCAGCAGGCTATATCAGCTCATTTGTTAACACCCAAATAATACAGTTCTTTAGGTTGGCAGCTACCAGGCAAGTTTAACTAGCCCCACCTTGGGTGAGTCTAGGGAGCCAGCTGGCAGTGGAGAGCTATCAAAGTCTCAATCAGTGGCTCAGGAGGAGGCTAAGCACCGAGGAATGAAGCGGCTACTGAGGGAAGTCAAAGGAAAAAAACAGAGGACTGGGTGACAAACCCCAGATCTAGAGTTTTGAGTGAGCTAATGGAAATTACTTGATTTTGGTTTTAATACTGTTTAATCATGAGAGGTAAACAACAAACAAGACCTTGGGATGTTTGTATGTGTTATTCACCTCTGTAGTAAGGGGGTGGAATGCAACACATGCAAACTCAAATGTGCGTGTACACCCACTGCTTTTTTGCCAGCTTCTTAAGGTGTCTCCCTGGGTGGGAAAAGAGCAAGCAGGCTGCTAGTAGACTGCGACAACCCCTTTCAGCAGAAAACCAGTACCTACAAGGCTAGTAGGAAGGCTAGTTCCTCAGGAAGCCAGCACTGGCTGCTGAAACAGCAGGGACTGGCAACGACGAGGAGAAGACTTACTCTCCCAACTACTAGCTAGCATGTCATGGTTTCAAGAGTTGCTGAGAGCATGTCAGGGGTGTGGGTGGGCAGGAATTGCAGGGTTAAGAAGATGTAATTGGAGGGGAGTGGGAGGTGTGAGAATAGGAAGAGGGAGAGGTCTATTTTTTGTACCAAAGAATGTGGCTGAAAAATAGCAGAAGGCATACTGAAGAGTTCACACATAAGCCGTTTTCACACAAATGCCCCCACCCCTCACATATGTGTGCGTGTGGAGGAGGGGCATTTATTGTTGTAAGCCGCCCTGGGCTGCATGGCAGGAGGGGCGGGATATAAATTTATTAAATAAATAAAAATAAATAAACATCGCAGCAGGTGCAGGGGGGATTGGTGGCTGCCTGTGCGAATGCCCGGGTGGTGGGTGGGGGTGCATATGTGCTCTCGTGCTCCACCCACCTCCATCCATCACCCACGCACAGAACAACAGGTGCCAATACCCAATGCTCCATGCGTGGAGGTGAGTGGGGGTCCATGGGAATGCACCCGCATGCACTGCCCACCCACCGCACCACCCACCCATCCCCCCATGCACCCACGCCCATTAGAAAAGGGCCACGGAAGTACAAGGCTAAGACTAAGAACACAAGGAACTCAACACACAGAAGGAGCCAGGGGTCAGGAAAACATGAGAGACCCGGGAGGTGGGAAACTAAAGGAGTTCAATGGTCTGGAAACCAGAGGGGATAACAGGAAACACCCCCGGAGTCTGGGGTTGTTCCTGGACCCACAGCTCAGTCTGGATGCTCAAATGACGACTGTGGTGAAAGGAGCATTTCACCACTTACATCTGGTGCGTCGGCTTAGGCCGTATGTCTCAGACTCAGATATGGCCAAGGTCATCCATGCTTTTATTACCTCGAGACTGGATT
Source organism: Sphenodon punctatus (assembly GCA_003113815.1). Classification (NCBI taxonomy): domain Eukaryota; kingdom Metazoa; phylum Chordata; class Lepidosauria; order Sphenodontia; family Sphenodontidae; genus Sphenodon; species Sphenodon punctatus. Next base: position 4,747,886 of record QEPC01006353.1, read on the forward strand.
ACTGCAACACGTTCTACGTGGGGCTACCCTTGGTATTGGTTCTGGTGCAGAGTGCAGCGGCCTGTCTCTTAGCGGGGACGGGCCAACGCGAGCATATAAAACCGGTGCTTCGCCCTCTGCACTGGCTGCCGGTAGGTTTCCAGGCCCAATTCAAGGTGTTGGTACTGACCTTTAAAGCCCTAAATGGCTTGGGCCCTGCCTATCTGTAGGACCACCTCACCCCCCAGGACCTGGAGCGGCCCCTGCGGTTGGCTGGGGGCACCCTTCTCAGTTTTCCCTGGGTTTCCTGGGTGTCTACTATGAGGAGGGCATTCTCTGTGGCTGAGTCATGGCTGTGGAGCTCCCTCTCATTGGAGATCCACTTGGCTGCCAACCTCCCTTCTTTCCGCAGACAATAAGACCTGGCTTTTCCGCCAGGCTTTTCCCTAGGGAGATGGGGTGGGTGGGTTGGGNGGTGGGTGGGTTGGGTTAGGGTGGGGGGGATGGGGTTTTACATTGTTTTAATTGATATTGTTATGGTTTGTTTTAATGTTTGAAATGTTTTAATATATTGTGAGCCGCCGCAAGATGCCTTAGGCAGGAGGGGGCAGCATATAAATAAATAAATAAATAAATAAATAAATAAATAAGAGCCGAGCCTGTGAAACACTGGATGTGCACAGAGCAACAACCACCAAGTCACAGGTGCAGAGCTCTGTGTGCCCTTAGCTTCTATACATGCCCTGTGCTCAACCCCAAGCTCCCCTGATTGGTAGAAGCAAGTTGCAAGCATGTGCAAGCAAAGACCAATCTCTTATGTCTATTGCAGGGGTCTGTGATCTGTCTGTGCTGCCAGTTGGCCAGCAAAGACATCAATCCGAGGCAGCCATTTTAGGCTCTCACTCCCCGTCCCCCCCTCCTGTTGTTTGCAGCCTGAACCATGTGCCAAGCTGCCCAGAAAAAAACATCTAAAAAAACCCCATAAAAATAAAAATGTTTTATGTTATGTTTGTTTTATGTTATCAATAATACAAATATTATTTTAATGTTTTAATGACATAAACACAAAAATGGGCAATTTTGTTTATGTTACTATAAACAGCATAAATAAAGTGCACACCCCTAAAATATGAATGACTACAATAGAAGGAGCTGGGAGTAGGGAAAAGTTACACAAGTGTGAATTTATGTTATTCTTCAAGAAGAGAGATTCTAGCCTTCTGATATCGGAGCAGTTAATTTTTCACTTGAGTTCCTACCTTGATCTGGCCAATCTCAAGAGAGCTAATGAATATTTTGTGTCCTACATCCATACCAACAGTTTCTATTTGTTTTTGCTCCAGCACACATCCTAAGGATCAGTGGGAGTTCAGGTGCCCATTTGGGATTCTAACAAATATGATTCAGGCGGTAACTCCAAGATACAAAAGATTATTATCTTGAATTTCAACTGTCTTAGACCCAGAAGAAATGAGTCTCTGGTAGCTTTTGGGAAGAAGAGGTGGCCTCATTGATAAATTGAAATTCCCTTTTCAAAGCTCTTGAATATACAATGTTCTTGACACATTGTGTAATTTCAGATGTGACGGGGCGCCTATTGGCCCTGTCATGGAATCACCTTTCTGATTCCCAGCTGGAATCAGAATGGCCTGTCAACAGACGAGCCAGCTGATTCCGGCAGGGAATCTGGGGAGGGGGCAGAGCTGCGCGGCGCAACGTACAGCCACACAGCCCCCCCCCCATGATCCCCCAGCAGCCTGCCCTCCTGGAAACGGGCGTGCACAGCGGCCAATCTGGACCATCCTCGAAAGCATGGTTATTTTGCTTACCGCCGGTGGTTCACCGTGGTGAACATCTGGTGGCGAGCAACCAAACGTTACAGGACCATTCGCCACCACAGGGGATTGTCCGTGGTTGACCGTGATCTTGTAACGTCTGAAAATACCCATTGTCACATGGGAGGAAATGTTTTTTGTTTGGTGGATGAGGCAGTAGCTCTCGCTTCTCACATACATCCTTTTGATTATGGGGGATGCTGTTTTCCCCTCATTCCCCGTAGAGGATCAATATAAAATTGGAAGAGAATTATCATCATTAATCATACACATTAGCATCTAACTGCATCAAGAGATTTGCTTTTTGTTTGGTTGGTTCTTGTAGATTTTTCCTTCTCATTCTCACATAATAGCAAGGTGTTCCAAACAACAACAAAATTAATCATAGTACCTAACTACTCATTTTGTTTTTCATGTGCCATACCTTTGTTTTGTGTTACAATAACAATGTAAGGCCAGGTGGTTCTGCCAGGCTTTTAGTGAGGGAGATGGGTAAGGGTGGGGTTTTATTTTTGGTGTCCTACCATAGGGTTTGTACTGCTATTTTAAAAATGTATTGTATACTTATTTTTATCATATTACTGTATTTTATTGTGTAATTTTATATTGTTAACCGCCGCGAGCAGGAGGGACAGGGCAAAAGTATTAAGGATGGGAATTTTGGTTTCGGATAAAACTGAAAGTACCTGAAAATGGTCATTTCATATTAATCTGAAATTTCGGTTCTTTTTTGGTTTCGGTACTATCGAATCTTTTGCATTGAGTTTTGTACCAGATTTAAAATCTGGTACAAAAATCAATGCAAAAGATCTGAGTCCATGTATAGCAGTGTTTCCCAAACTTTTGACACCTTGGGCACACTTTTTTTCTGGAATTAAGTTGGCAGCACGCTTCACTCATACCCCAACAGGGGTGCATGAATGTGTAAATTATAATAAATAAATAGTTGACACACCCTTTGGGAATCACTGATGTATAGACACCAATATGTATGGCCTGACTTTGGAGGATGCTGAGCTGTCATTAGCTCCTTTGAAACTTGGGAGAAGATGTGGGGTGCTTAACATCTCAAAAGTCAAGGTGACTTTCCCTTTCCCCATACATGTGGGTAGCAAAGTTTGAACATAAAGGAAATATTGTCTCAGTGTGTTCTGCACATTCTTCATCATTGCTTTGCAGTTCAGTGTTTTATTCTTGTTCAGGTATGCCATGATTTGTCCAACCAGTTTCTCAAATTTCCTTACACTACTGTTCAAAATTGCATCTCTGGTCATAAATCCAGGTAACAGTAACTTATTTTTGACTCATTTTAATTAGCTTATGAACCTAATTTGCTTCGATTTCTTGATTACTGTCTTTAATCATTTCATGACTGGTTACTTGACCCTAATGACTCAATATTACTAATCTTATTAGGGCGTTATGATCATTGGTAAAGCCAGTTCTCTTTGTGAATGCTGTTCCTGGACGAATATTTAATGTACCTGTCAAAAGAACACTTTGTTAAATCCATCATTTGCCATTTAATCATACATGGTGTTTCCCTATTTTAATAGTAGTTTATGGCTGGAAGAATTGTTGCAATCCTGAGTGCACTTAGTCACAAGTGGTCCTACTGATGTCATGAGTAAACAGTTTCAGGAGAGTGGTCATTGACTGTAAATATCTTACTTTTGTCTATCTGCTGTTTTAATGTTACAGCTGGGTATAAAGTTACAACTATGCACAATAGAACCTCAGCACCAAGAACAGGCAAGCAATTATTTATGTTGGTAAAAAATTAGTGTAATAAAAACTTATTGTAAATATTTTTTCACAAAGGAGGGAGGGATGTGTTACATCAGCCTCACACCTGTAAATTATTTAAGGATTATTTTTTTAAAAAAAACCTCAACAACCCATCATTCTTAAATAGCAATAATTCACCAGCAAAATGTATCCCGCTGCTTCACATAAGTAATCTGATTTAACAGTGATCCTACTGTTTGAATAAAGTGTGATCTTGGGGCAGTAGACGGAAAAGAGAGAGATTTTCATTTTCCTGTCCATTTTGCCTCACTGACATCACCTGCTTTTCTATTTCTATTGGCTCACATCCCAGTAGATCAGTTACACTGTGGAGAGGGGGCAGGTTTCTACGGCCACATAAAAATATTCTTGAGTAAACAGGAAGGCCCTAATGGACCGTTACAATTGTCTAGTCTTACCTGCAGCATAACACAGATTATAGAATTTCTAGGGGTGTACATGTCATTTTCATCATATCAATAACAAAAACAAAATTTGTTGTTTTAGTTATCGTTATTGCAATAATGAAAATGACAAAAATAATAACGAAACCAATAATGATAACAAAAGACATTATTGATTTTGTTATTGCCTAGCAGCCTGGCAGGTGTTTTTTTCGTGGGAAATGTGGCGAGGGGAGGAGGGAGAAGACATCTCGGAGCCAGAAACAGTGTTGAACTCTTGAACTGGGACTGTGATGGGAGGAGAAGCTCCTGATGGATGCAATCACTGGCCAATGAGCAGTGCAAGCAGGTCCCAGCCAGGCAGTTGAATGGCACCCTGTGATTGTTCAATGCCTCCTGCTTCCCAGAACCAATCAGGGGAGTTCTGGGGGAGGGCACTGCAACCCTTTATACTGCAGGGCTGAGCTGCTTGACTCTGGTTCTGTGTTAGCTATCGCTCTGTCAGGGTGCATTTGCAGAATATGCTGGTGTTTGCACTAAAAATCCTCCCATATATATCCCTACCACCTTACCTTTCCAATCCTTATTCCTTATCCTTAAATTTTACGTTTTTCTTCCCCTGCCTGTCTCCCCTTGTAGATAGATAGATAGATAGATAGATAGATAGATAGATAGATAGATAGAGTGCAGCGTATAGAGTGTGTGTGTGTGTGTGTGTGTATATATATATATATATATATATATATAAATATTAGATGATAGTTATAGAATAAAGATAGATTAGAGATTGTGGATATACCTCTGAATCGTCCTTTTCCCTTTCCCTGTCTGTCTCCCTCATCCATAAATTATATAGATATAGATATTAGTTGTATATATATATACATTAGATATTTAGATACTAGACTGTTTTATTATATATATTAGGTTTATAGTATAGGAATATTTGTATTATACATAGGTTATGTTTAGCTTAGATTCTGTATATATTATATATACATATAATATATACATATAATATATTATATGATATACCATTAGATAATTATTATGTAATTATTATATAATGTGCAATATATTATATAAATATATATGATATATTATATAAATAAAACTAGATATTTTGTGTATACCAATACCAATAACGATACCAAAAACAAAATCTTCATTTGAAATCGATACCAATACTGATAATGACAACAATAATAAAAATGATATTTTGTACATTCCCGTAATCATCATCATCATCATCATCATCATCATCATCTAATCTCTCACTGGTGTCAACGGAAGAATGTCAAAGATAATGGGTAGAATGTGGCCTCTATTAAGTAACACTATTGTGTTGAAATTATCATCACTCAGTGGGAAAAATATGCTTTCAGTTTGGACTGATGTTTTCCTGTCCTTTGATTCTCTTTCTTTGGTATCTTCCCCCATTCTGTTTGTATCCTTTGTTGGTAAAATGGAGACTATTTGAAGAATGTTGCAAGAAAGGCAAATGCCATTTGGGGCTGCATTAACACATGCATCTGTGAAGACAAGGTAATTATTATTATTTTATTATTAGCAAGCATTTATATAGCACCAGCAACGTACCTGGCACTTTACATTATTCAAATACTGAATAGACACGGTCTCTGCCCTAGGGCTTATAATCTGAAAGGGGGGGCCAGCGGCGAGACAAAGGAAAGGGAACAGAGGGAGAGACAAAGAGTGTAACATTCATGAAGATGCGAGGTCCCAGATGCACGCGCTTGGCTTGTTTACATCAAGAATGATGGCTGGTTGGTCCATGTGGTGAGGATATGAGTACACAGACCTTAGGTAACAGATTGTACTGTCTGGAGGGTATCAGCAGGAGTTAGGTGTGGGGAGTGAGGAGTCGGAGAGGGCAGAGCGGAAGAGATGGGTCTTGAGGAGGGATCTGAAGGTACAAAGGGAGGGGACAAGGCGGATGTGGGCAGGGAGAGAGAGTGCCAGGTGTGTGGGGCAGCTAGGGAGAAGGGATGAAGGCAGTTTGGGGAGCAGGGAAGGTGTGGGAGGGTGAGAGAGGGGACAGAGGAGGAGTCTCTCTCCCAGTGCCCCTTAACCTCTATTGCAGTGCAGCCAATCAGAGTTGTTGTTCTATGTTGTTCCATTTGTTTTGACCAATCTGCAACTGATTTCAGATTTGTAAAGGAATCTGAGTACCAGTCAATGAGTGAAAAGGAAGTAAAAGGGGAAATGGAGTGCAGAGAAGATATAATGTGGTATTGCGTCAGTATTACCTGTGTAATACTGATTAATATTACTAATACAAATTCAATTACTATTCAAAATTGAAAGGTACAGCAAAGCAATAATGGTAAAGTGGTAAACAGAATCTCACTAAGCAAATGATAAGTAAATCAATAAAATAAATGTCAATTGAGACAGTACTGAGTACTGAGAGGTTCTTGATTTGACCGAGGTGGTATTGGGAACTAGGATTTTGATGGGAATTGCTATTTTTGTGAAATCTCATTTCAGCCCTAGATATGATAGCAGTTTAAAATATCTAAAATAATGCTGCTACAAAAAATAATCAAACTTTTTTTAAAATGGTGAACATTTGTTTTCCGCTGTTGCAGAAGAAAGAACAAGAGAGAATTGGTGCACAGTCAATTTTGGTTAAATAAATATTAAGAAAAAAATCATAACTGTAAGAATGGGTGAGTAATGGAGTTAGTTGCCTGCTGAGGAGGAGGGGAGCGTGTGTAGTGGAATCTATTCTCTTGTATGTTTTCAAAGACAATTTGGACAAGAATTTATGTGCCATTCTGTAAGCAGAGGATATTCTGCCTTAGAGCAGTGCACTAAATGCAGGGCAGGACCCGGGGTAGGAACGGAACAGAATGGGAGGAGCAGGTCTCAGAACTGGCGGGTACGAGAATAGGACCCTGCACAACTGGCAGCTGCAGCAGCTTAGCACTGCTTTGCTCTTACTCCCCTCCCCTCACTGCCCTCTCCTGAAAGTGTCCTATAGGGGTGTGCACTTTGTTTTCATTATATTGATAACGATTAAAAAACTCTTCATTTTGGTTATCGTTACTGCAGTAATGATAACGAAGATAAATAATACCACAATCAATAATAATGAAAGTCGTTATTGATTTTGTTATTGCCTGGCAGGTGTTTTTTGGAGGGAAATGTGGTGAGAGGTGGAGGGAGCAGACATCTCGGAGCCAGAAACAGTGTTGAACTCTTGAACTGGATCTGTGATGGGAGGGGAAGGACCTGGTGGATGTAATCACTGGCCAAAAGGTAGGGGACACTTCTAGAGGAGATAGGGACACTTCCCGGAGGGTGAAGGGGTTGTAGAGCAGTGTCATACCACTTCAGGTGATGTCATTTTCATGACATTGGATGAAGGATAAAGAGATTCTGGGCCTTTTCACATGAGATGCCTCCACCCATCTCCACACAGTTTCACTGCATGAAGATGGGTGAAGGGCATTCGTGGGAATGGAGGTACATACTCACCTCCATTGTACATACCCACCTCCATTGTACGTTTCCACCTCCATCTGTGGGAATGGAGGTACGTACACACGCCCATGCTCCACCCATCTTCCACGCATGGAGGCATTGGGGAAATTTGAGGTGCTTCCGTGTGTGGAGATGGGTGGAGATGGGTATGAACCCGTGGAAATGGCCCCACACCCATCTTCACTTACCATGCCACGCACACACACACGCACACGCACCCCTGGTCCCCCAGTCCAATTGAAAAGGCCCTGTGATAGGAAATATGCTCTTCACGGTGCACCCTTCCCCCCCCACCCGTCCTTTATGTCTGTGGGGTTATCATGGGCCTCTGATCTCTATATCCTAATGATCTATATTCTTTTTTTTTTTATTTTATTTTTTTTATTCTTTTTCAATGTTTAACAATAACCAATAACTCTTCTACTTGTCTTAACATACTCTCAATCTCTAAGGGACCTGAGTTACAGCTTTGGTCCCTATTTAAGTAACTTATCAATAACTTTCATATTTTATTTAAACATAGTGAAAATTGTCTCTCACGCAACTCAAC
>QEPC01006353.1:4762004-4778744 GCA_003113815.1 Sphenodon punctatus
GAGAATTTAAACCTCTAACATTTAGAGAAATTGTTTTAATATTACTCATAGAGCCTTTTTTCCCTTTTCTTCTGCCCCAATATGTTCCCTATCTTTCTTTTTCTTTTTTTCTTTGTCTAAATTGTTACTTCCCCATCCTCGGTTCCCCTTATGTAGGATTAATGACAGTGTACCATCTCTTATTTTTTCACACACATTTCTGCACATTTTATCTTTTAACATTTTTAACTTAACCCAACCAATAAACAAACCTCCCTTTAAGACCCTCCCCTCTCCCTCCCTTTTTAGACCCTTACGTCTCTCCATGCTAGTTCGCATGGAGCTGACTCCTTGATGTTCTTCTTTTCCTCTGCTTCTTGTCAGGACCTCCCTCCTTCCCTCCTTTGTAATTCGTACTTTATCTGCACGCCAACTTTTTGTTTAAACCTTTAAAGCCTTCTTCCCCCCTTTGCTCAGAACCCCTTCAGTGTTTTGTGCCTCGAGGGTTACCTCTTCCCCTACTTTCATTATTACACCCCTCTGGATGAATATCAAAAAAAACCTGTTCTACCCCACCTTCGAACCCTTGCTTTACCTTAAGTACATGTGAGCTCACCTACGCTTTCCATGACCCCCCCCCCCCTTCTTCTTTAATACTAATCGCCCCTGGGAGTTATTGTGGCTTAGCCACCTTCCCTACCTCTATTTCCACTTCTCTAATTCAATGTCAAGACCCCCTTTTTCCACCTTGCCTTCAATCTGACCTTGGACTTCTCTAACAGCTTCGCCCAGTTACTCCAATCAAGACCCCCCTCTTCCTTCCTTCCTTCCTTAAATTTTAAGAGAATATCTTCCCCTACCCCCTCTGCCCCAGTCTAATTAGGTAGCTACCCTCTCCAATTACTCTGTATTTATCCCCTGGGGGGCCTTTACAGTCCCTTCATTTCTCTGCCTTCATCTTGGTGAGCTCTTGTATTGAAATGTTGAAAGAGTTCTAATGGTGGGGTCTCCTTGGATCTAAATCAGTTTGCTTCATTCTCCTGAGGTCCCATTGTCACTTCTTGCCACTGCTGGTAGTGCAATTAAGAAGGCTTCCAGGTCTTCTGTGGCATTGAAGATTTTCTTTTTTCCTTTATGCATGATCATCATCTGCGCAGGGAAGATGATTCTGGGGCTGAGGTTCTTTTCTATCATTGTTCCAAAAAACTTGTTCCATCTCATTCTCTTTTTGACTGTCTGTGCCGCATAGTCTGGTAACATTCTAATTGGATTTTTTTGGTATACCAGCTTCCTTTTATTTCTTGCTGCTTGCAGCAGCTGCTCCTTGGTATTGTATGAAGTGAATTTCACAATGATAGGGCGGGGACGCTCCGAATCCCTCTGTCTCGGGCGTCCTACTCTGTGAGCCCTATTAATGCTTGGGTTATGCAGGTTCCCCCTGTCTGGAAAGTTTTCCCTTATAATTGACCAAATCATATCATTAATGCATTCTGCTCCTTCACTTTCTTTAACCCCGTGTATTCTCATGTTCACCCTTCTTGCCCGGTTTTCCAAATCTTCACACTTCTGGTTTAAGGCATCTGTTTGACTCTTAAGTTGCTTTAAAATCGCATCTGTCTCTAGAGCCTGATCTTCGAGGGATGATATTCTCCCTTCAGCTACCTCAGTTCTTTTTGTTAAATTTTCCAGTTTTTATCTACATCATCAATTGCCCCTTAATTTTTTTCATTTCTCCCAATAGTTCTTTTTTCATTTGTAAAATTAGATTTCTTATTGGGGCCCCTAGTTCTTCTGTGTCTGTGTTGGATTCCTCAGAGTCTGCCTCCCTCTCTATCAGGTGCCCTTCTCTTGCTGACTGAGGCCTGCCCCCGCTCCTCGAAGGAAGAGGAATTTCTTTTGCCTTTCTTGGCTCTTTCTCCTCCTTTGGCCTCTTCCCCCCTATCCCTTCTATTTATTTTTTCAATTGGGCTTGATGGGGGGGGATCCCTGATCTTAAGCGTCATTCTCCCCAGCCTGGACAGCGTTTTTGGGCATTGCCGGGGCTTCCCCTGTCTCAGGGAACTTTGGCGCCCTTTTCAGGCTGCCTGAGGCTTCATTTCTCTCCTCGGGCCCTGCGGCGTCCCTCCGCTGGCAGAATCTCTCCAGCGCGTTTGCCTGGGAGATTTTCTGCCTATTTTTGGCTCTGTTACTCATACCTTTAGTAGAAGGCTTCTTTTTTCCCTTTTTCTTTTTTTTTGTGGCTTTTTTTTAGTCGGGTGGGAGCGGAACTCAGGCTTCTCCTTCCTACCCTGTCCGACGCATGTGCAGTCTCCTTGTCTCTTTTTTTTAATCATTCATGCCAGAATCCTGTCTGCTTTGTTTGCTTTTTCGTAGTAGTATGCTTTGGTATATCTGAGTTTATTAATTGTGGCTTCTGTCTCTAGTAAATTTATCTGTGTTTTCATCTCAGTTATTTTTTCTGCATTTATTGCAGGTTGTTTCGCTAATTGTTTTATCTGCAGGTAAAGTTGATTGAAATGATTTGTGTTCCCTTTTCCTTTCTTAGGAGTGCACCCAGTGAAATAAACTGTCCCCTGAGGACTGCTTTTGCTGCGTCCCATATTGTCATTATAGACATCCCGGGCTGGTCATTATTCTGCATATATTCCTGTATGCCTTCTTGTATTTTTTCCTGAATCCATTTGTTATTTAAATAAAAAAAATTGAGTTTCCAAATCTGTGTGGTTTCTTTTTTGTTGAGTTTTGTATTTATTTCTACAACTATTGCGTTATGATCTGATAGGGGTATAAGCTGTATATATGCTCTCTCACAAATGGGCAATAGTTCTTGATTAACTAGTATGTGATCTATCTTTGATGATGTTTTATGGGGATTTGAATAAAACGTGAACCCCTGCTCTTGTGGATGGAATACTCGCCAAATTTCTCTCCATTGGTTATCTTCAATTACTTTTTTTATTTTCTCTTGTTGCTTATTCAGGGGTGCTTTAGTAGACAGATCCATAGAAGTTAATGGGGAATTAAAATCTCCACATATGATGGCTCTTCCTTCTATTTTTTCTGTAATCTCTGGAATCAGTTTAGTTAGGAATGCTCTGGTGTTATTATTGGGAGCATACACTGATGCCATAGTGTATTTGTCCTGTCCTATCAGACCTTTGATTATCAGTACTCGGCCTTGATCATCTTTATTTATTTCTTTAATTTGCATATTCAAGGATTTAGATATGCCTATTAGGACTCCTGCCTTTTTTTCCCCTCCATTTGCAAAGTATATTTTATATTCTTTATTACTAAATCTATAATTGTCTTGTATAATCAAATGCGTTTCTTGCATCATAAATATGTGTGGCTGTGTTTTTTTTATGAGTTGCCATACCCTTTTACGTTTTATTGGGTTGTTAAGCCCACAAACGTTAAAAGAAATTACTTTAAGCTTATCCATTTGCATAGTATTTGTTTTCTTTTCTTTTCTGCTTTACCTTCTCAATTCCTCTATAATATATCCAGTGTGGATTTTTCCCTTTTCTTTCAGTTCTGTTTAGTTTCACTCTATTCTTTTTTTCATTTCTGTTCACTATGTTTTTGTTGGTCTTATAGTTATTGTCTATTCTATTCCCCTTATTTCCCTCCCCCCTCCCTCCATATCCTTTTTCTAACACCATCTCTCTGTCCCCTTTATTCCCCCCTCTAAATAAACAAAAAATAAACAGTTCCCCCCTTCAATTTCAAACTTTAAACAATCCCTCTAACAGCTTCTTCTCCAAAGGTCCCCTTAAACTGGAGTAACGTGTGATGTAGGCTCCCCACTCCCTCCCAACCCTATTTTAACATTTTCCTCATTTTATACCTCTCTTCTTATATATTTACATAGTCACCAAATATTAATTAGTCCAGTATCTTGCTTCTCAATTATTTTCTTTAAGGTTTTTTTCTATGAATCTCTGCAAGTCTTCTTGTTCTGTGAAGTATCTTCTTCTATCTTTGTAGATAAATGAGAACTTTGCTGGGAAAAACACTTGTGCTTTAATTCCCTTTTTATGGAAGATGTCTAGATATTTTCTCCAAGCTTTCCTTTTCTGTACTGTCTCAAAGGCTAGATCTGGGAAGATTGTTATCTTTTGTCCCTGGAAGTTCAAATGTTTAGTGTTTCTGGCTGCTCTCAATATGTTTTCTTTAGCTTGAAATCTAAGAAATTTTACAATCAGTGCTCTTGGGGGATCCTGGTCTTTAGGTTTGGGGCGAAGGGACCTGTGTGCTCTTTCTAGCTCCAGCTGGTGTAATTCCTGTTTTTCAGGAAATATTTCTTGCATAACTTGCTGCACTAGGTCACCCACTCCCACTGCTTCTGATCTTTCAGGTACCCCCATGATTCTTAAATTATTTCTCCTGGAGCGGTTTTCCAAATCCTCCAGTTTCTCATGTAATGTCTTTACTTCAGCTTCTGTGCGGGTCACTCTTTGTTCGTTATTGTTCTCCCTGTCTTCTTGCTCGCTTACTCTGGTTTCCACCTCTTCAATTCTCTTTGCTATTCCTTCCATCTGCGATTTTAGCTCCCCCAGGCCAGCCTTGATTGCCGTTATCCCCTCTTTGTTTATCCCTAAGTCTTCTTTGATTGATTTAAATAGTTCTATTTCTTGCTGTGTTGTGGCCGGGTCCCCGGTATTGTCTTGCTTATCTGACACCATTTTGTTAATGGGGGCCTCTCTCCTTCGTGTGCTTCGCCCCGGGAGCCAGGACTTTTCACTTATGTTTTCTGTTGTTCTGGTTCATTCCCTTTTCTTTTGTGACTATTTTTTTCTTACTTTTTTTGAGGCATTTACTGTTTTTTTCCTTCTTTTTACTTTGGGTCGGGAGGGAGTTCAGCCATGCACGTCTGCTCACTCGCGCATACCCACATGACCCCCCAATGATCTATATTCTTAATTAATTAATTAATTATTATTTAGTAATATAGCACTCCATTTCCTTACATAGCATTCAGAGCACCTCACAAAAAGTTAAAAACCATATAAACAATTTAAAATAATTATTTAAAATGTTATAATGGGACAGTAAAAAAGGGAGGAAAAAGTACATTGAGGGAGCTATCAGTAGATCCTAAAAGCACCTAGAGAAAAAATACTTTTTCGGATGCTTTTTAAAGGTAAGGAACGAGGAACTAAGACGAACATCTGGAGGCAGCGAGTTCCACACCAAGGGGCCTACCACAGCAAAAACCTGAACTCCTGTCAACTTCAGATGTGATCTGAAGATACCCAACAGTGTGAGGTTCCAGAAGTAGGTCTCGAATAGGGCTGAAGCAGTAACTCCTTTTTCCGTTCTGCTATTTCATTCCGTCATTGCAGAATTGCCCATGACATTCTGCAGCTTTTCCGCTGGCATTCCGCTAATTCTGCCGGCATTCCACTAATTCAGAAACTGTCAGAATAATCACGGAAACTGTCGGAACAATTGCGGAAACTGTCGGAACACGCATTTTTTGCTACTTCTCAGTGCTAGTGGAAATTGTGGAAGATAGAAACTGTCGGAAAAAACATTATTCCGCTATTTTTGCAGTCTTCGGAAGTAGCAGAATGAAAGTAGCGGAATGGCAGAATTAGCTGAATGAAATTAGCGGAATGAATGTCTCTATTGCATCATGCTGCTCATTGCGGAAGAGCTTTTTCCATTGGAAAAAGGTACCACAGCGGCATGTCGCTTCAGTCCTAGTCTCGAATATAGCCAGGGCCTAAATCATTCAGCGCTCTAAAAACCAGTAGCATGAACTGAAACTCAATCCATCACTCCACAGGCAGCCAATGCAATGTTACCATGTGTGCCTTCTCCGTACATGTGCACTGGGTCACCCACAGGGTGGGGTCTCAATGTCCAGGCGGGTGCTTCAGAAATAATCAATTTGGGGAATTTAGCATTAGCCTACTTCTCTAATCAAGGCACACGAGTATCTGAGATCTTAAGTCTGGAGACGTTATGCACTGCAACTCCTTGAACCCCACTTCTCCAGAACAGACAAGGTTTCAATATAGAAACATTCTATTTATTGCAGGGATACATACACCATCTGAATTGGTGAGTATGGGGTTAGTACAGTGGAGGAGTGAGATGCAGATCCCTGCCAGCTGTTGGTAGCAGCCAGCTCTGCAAAACAGAACCTGGGGGTTGGGATGGGAAAGGGAGGATTGGAGAGGAAGTAGGGGGTGGGGAAGCACATAGCAGGGCTAGTGGGGATCAAGGGGAAACACAGTAGTGAAAGCTGAAGAGCTCACCATGACCCGTAAGACCACCGGGGTAAGAGACAAGCAGAGGGAGGTGTCTGGGAGAGGCATGGTCAAATTGTGCTGGCCAAAGAACCACGTGGGTCCCTGGTGACATGCTCGGGGCTACTGTTGCCCTGAAGCTGCTGTGCAACAGTGATCTTGGCTTCCAGAGGGCCAGCGGGACCGATCAAGAAAGTTCTGCTGGTGTGGCAACAGTGTTGTCAAAAAAATAGAAGAGAGGAGGTTCCCTGAGCCAGAGTGAAGGTTCCTTTTTCAAGGGAAAAGGGAAGTTCAAACCATAATGAAAGAAGGTTATTGGTAGTGGGAGAAGCCTGGCAGCTAAAAGAGTAGGGAGACTAGGAGGTGAACAGGAGAGAGAGAGAGAGAGAGAGAGAGAAATGGGGGAATGGTTACCTTTCCTGGTCCATTGCAGAGGGGATGGGGACACCCCAAAGATCCAGCATAGAGGTCGATGGTAGATGTGGGGTAGACAGACGAGAGGAGGGGCACCTGACTGGGAGGGGTTCTAGAGTGGTGTAACACAGATTGTCCGTTTAACCCCACTCCAGAAACAAGACTCAAGCAGCAAAAGGAATCTGGGTCAGTAATAGGGATTTTGAACAAAAGACAAGACAATGTCTCAGTGGGTATTACTATTTGGATACAAGACAAAAAGTCTCAGTGGGTGTTTGGATAAAACTTCCTGGGTGTGTGAAATGGGAGCAGGGTGAGAGATCACTCAGGTATGTGAGGGACACTGGGTGGAGGCATAGGGAGTTAGATGGCAGGATGGCAGGTACTGGAAGGAAGGCATGCTCTGCCCACTTTAAGGTGAGGTTGATGGCCTATTCAGCTTAGGGTACTTTCAGACGTTACGGGCGGCCGGTTCACCACAGCGAACCACCAGGGGGGGCGAACAGCGCAACCACGCCCGGGGGTTGGAAAACGACCTAAACAGACGTGCCGGGAACGGGACCACGGGCCGGAACCAGGCCGCACCATCGCGGGCCGGGGCAGCACAACAGACGTGCAGCCGAACCCCCGCCGGGCGCTAAACCCCCACAAGGCACCGGGCAGGGGCGGGACACAGACATGGCCGCCTGAGGGCAAACGAAGCCACAAGGCACACAAGGGAACGCCCACACAAGGGAAACGGGAAGGGAGGGGGGAAGAGCGAGAACAGGCTGACAGCCGGCTCACACAGCGGTCCCGCAGCGGGGCACAATGCACGGCCACACGCCCGGGCACACACACACACACACACACACACACACACACACACACACACCAGGGAAAGGCCGGGAAGGGGGGGCAGGGGCGCCCGGAACACCCCACCTGGAACACCGGGAGGGACGGGGGGGGCACCACCAAGGGGCAAGGCACAGACAGCAGCAACCCCCACCCCCACACCACCCCAGTCCAGTCCAAGGAGGTGCCCCCACAGGAACAGAGGCAGTCTCGGAGGGGGGGGCGGACCCCCGGAGCAAGGCACGTTGGGGGCCCCCAAAGCACAGCGAGGCCGGCGGAGGGGCGCCAGGAGGAGGAGGAAGGGGGCCCCACAGTCAAAGGCTGGCACAGGCAGGGCAGCCGGGTCCAGCGGTGCTCCTCCGCAGCACCAGCGACGCTCAGGCAGCACCCACGGAGTCACGGGGATGGAGGGGGCCCAGGACCACGGCCAGGGGCAGCAGCAAGCAGCGAGGCGGGCGGGAGCTCACCGAGGTGGGGTCCGCAGGTCGGGAGCGGCCAGCGGGGACCAGGCCCCCCCCCGGGCCGGGGCGGGAGCCCACACGGGGGCACCACGCCGGGGGGGGCAGGCCAGCGACGCGGGGCTCACGGGCCGCTGCCGGGGGCCCCGCTGGCCCCAGGGCCCGGGTGGCCCGCCCGGTGGACCAGGTGGGGCCAGTGCAGCATGCCCCGGCGGTACCCCTGCAAGGACATGTAGTGGGCGATCAGGTAGTAGGCCTCGAAGGGATCGGGCATGGTGAGGGCCAGCTGCACATCCACACGCGCCCACACCGCCAACAGGGATGACATCTCCACCGCGGAGGGCTCCGGCACACAGCAGGCAGCAGAAGGGGGCCACGGAAGATGCCCCAGCTCCAGAAGCCGCTGGAACGCCGCCCCACGGGTGCGCTGGTACCCACGGGCCCCGTGAACACAGGAGAAGTAGGTCACGGCCAAGGCAGGGCCACCCTCGGCCAGGCACTCCGAGTAGGCGCCCAGACCACACACCACCAGCGCTGACACGGTCTCCGAGGCGCTCCAGGGCACATGGGCGCACAGCACCTCCGGGATGCGCCCCTCGGGGAAACGAGCCAGCCCCAGGGCCTCCGCATGCAGCCGGCAATCACGGGCGCTCACCACATGGCCAAAGTAACGGAGCCCGGAGCTCAGGCTCTCGTAGGCACCTGCACGGCTCCCCGGCCCGGCCAGGAGCAGCTGCACGGCAGGGGTGTGCCACAGGTCGCACAGAGACATGGTCTCGCGGAAGGCCCAGATATGGGGGGCCCCTTGGGGGCCGGACAGCGGGAGCCCCATGGATGGGCAGCCAGCCATGGTCCAGCACAACAGGGAATGGGACACGGAGCCCGGAGGGCACACAGACTGCCCAGGGCCGGGAGAGGCTCGGCCCGGCCCCCGGGACAGGGAACACGGGCCCGCACCGCAACATTGTAGCACAACAGAGCGAGGCGTGGGGTGCGGGCCCGGCACAGCTGCAGAGAACAACAGCGAGCTCTCTGTCTGCCTAATCGCACCTTCAAGGCCATCCCGCTACAAACAGCGAGGGGAGGGGGCCCGGGGTGCTGGGGGCGGGAGCAGCCGGAACGCACCGGCACAGGGCGCGCGCAGGCCCGCGAGGCCGACCCCCGGGCGGAGCCACCAGCACCGGGCCGCCATAAGCGCTCCCAGCCCCCACCGGGGCCCCAGCACCATGGAGCGCGATAGGGCAGGTGGGAACTGGATGTTCCTCGCGCTCGCGGCTGAGTGGCACCGTGACCACACTGAGCAGCTGTGCCTCCTGACCGAGAGGGTGCACCTGGCCGTCCGCCTGCGCTATGTCCTGGCCCTGCGGGCTGGCGTGCGCCTCCGGGGCCAGCAGGCCCGCAGGAGAGTCCGTGGCCGGCTCAGGGCTCGGCGCCGGGCCTGGGGGGCGTGGCTGGCCGCCTGCCGGAGCCTCACCCGGCCCGCTGCGCTCCGAGGGGCCGCGAGGCGGTTCCGCTGGGCAACGCAGACCCTCCGCCGGGCAGCGCTGCTGGCTATGCCCATAGCGCGGAGCCTATGGGTCACGGAGCGGCCCCAGGCCTGGTGGGAGCGGGCCCAGGCCCACTGGGGGGAGGCCGAGTGGGGGTCCCACTTCCGGATGGGCAAGGCCACCCTGCTGCGCCTAGCGGAGCTCCTCGCGCCCTGGCTGGAGCGGCAGCACACCTCCATGCGGGAGCCCATCCCCATGGTCCAGCGGGTGGCCATAGGGGTCTGGGCCCTCGCAACGCCCGACTCCTGCCGCTCCGTGTCCCAGCACTTCGGGGTGGGGCTCAGCACGGTCGCCTGCATCGTGCGGGATGTGTGCGAGGCTGTGGAGGGCGTGCTCCTCGACAGGACCATCCAGCTCCTGGACCAGGGCGCTGTGATGGCTGGCTTCGCGGCCGGGGGCTTCCCGAACTGCATCGGAGCCGTGGACGGCACACACATCGAGATCCTGCGCCCGGCCGCGGGGGAGGCCCTGGAGTATGTGAACCGGCACGGATACTACTCCCTGCACCTGCAGGGGGTGGTGGACCACCGGGCCCGCTTCATAGACATCTACACGGGCAACTCCGGCCGGAGTCACGACGCCAGGATCATGACCATCTCCCCCTTCTATGCCCGCATGTACCGGGGGGACTTCGCGGACATGGGCATGAGGTGGATCGAGGGTGTTCCCATGCCCCCCTGCATCCTGGGGGACCCCGCCTACCCCCTGACCCGCTGGCTGATGAAGGTCTACCCTGTCCCGAGCACCCCTGCGGAGCAGGTATACAATACCCGCCTGTGTGCGAGCCGGACCGTGGTGGAGCGTGCCTTCGGGGCCCTGAAGCAGCGCTGGAGGAGTATAGCTGGCCGCCTGGACTTCACCGTCCCCACCTCCGCCCTGGTGATCGGTGCCTGCTGCGTTCTGCACAATGTGTGCGAGACCGAGGGGGCGGCCCTGGAGTACCCCGAGCCCCACCGGCCCCCCGGTCCTGTTCCCCTGTACGTGAACGCAGGGAACCCCCGGGAGTACCGGTATGCCAAAAGGATCCGGAACGCCCTTGCAACCCACATCGCCCGGGGGGGCCCGCTGTGAGGGCCTTCCCGCCCCTGGGGGCCCCTCCCCCCGTTCCGTGCCCATGCCCCTGTACACGCGGTCCCACAGCCCTGTCCCCCCCACAAACGGGCCGGGGACAACTGTCTCTTTACAACACTTTATTGCCCACACAGTGCACACAATCACCCTGTGCCCCCTCCCCACCCCCGTCCCCGTGACCCCGTCCACCACCCGCCCTCATGTGGCCCTCCCCCTCCCCCCCCTTCCCACCATCCCCCCGCGTTTCCTGGGCCGACCCCTCGTGCGGCCGCTTGGGCCCACCGAGCTCTGGGAGCTCCCCTCCCCCCCACTGTCCGTGTCCCCTGCCGTGTCCTGGGCCGGTCCCGGCCCCGGCAGGGGGCCGGGCGGCGGATGGGCAGCTGTGCCCGGTGCCCCGGTCGCGCCCCGGGGGGGCTGGACCCTCCGGAGGCCCGGGGGCACTGGGAGGCGCATGCGAGGGCCCTGGGGCCGGGGGGGCGCCAGGGGCGGCAGGGCTGGGCCCGGGGGCGCCGAGGGGCCCGGCATGGGGACCTGGGCGGGCAGGGCGCCCGGAGGTGCGCCGGCCATCACGTAGGCACACATGGTGCCCGCATGCAGGAGCAGGGAGGTCCCAATGTCGTGGGACCTGTCCATCTTGGCACTGTGCTCCCGCACCATGCCCTGTATGTCCTGCCGGAGGCCCCTGAGCAGCCCCTGCTGCCGCTGGTGCTCCCGGCGCTCCCGCCTCCGCTCCAGGCGCACCTCCGCCTCCAGCCGGCGGTCTGTCTCCAGGGCCTTCTCCATGGACCGCTCTATGGCCGCCTCCATGCGGTCCACGGAGGCGATCATGCGCTCCCCCTGTTCCTCCGCCCTGCGGACGATGTCCTCCGCTTGCTCCTCCCTGCGCCTGCGGACCCGCGCCCGGTACTCCCGCATCCGCTGGGCTGGGGCTGCGGCCGGCGGAGGCGCCGCGCGCGGGGGCTGCCCTGTGGAAATGGGCGGGTGGGTCAGTGCAGGGCCCTGTCCCCTAGCGGGGTCGGGTCCCGGGGCCCCCTGCCCCCCCTCCCCCACTGAGGCCAGAGGCCCCCCTGGGCTGGCGCCCGGGGGGCCCTCCCGCAATCCCAGCCCTCCCGCCTTACCTGGGTCCGGCACCTGCTCTCCTGTGCCCTCCGCGGGGGCCTGCACCGTCTCGCTGGCCCGGTCCTGGGGCTCCCCATGTCCTGCGGGCGGGAGAGGGGGGAGCGGGTGAAGGGGGCTGGTTGTGGCCCCTGCAGCAGGGCCCCCACCCCCGCCCCTGCCACCGGCCCCCTGGTCGTGCCCCCCCCTGCCCTGGGGGCCCGCTTACCCTCTATGTCCGTCTCCGAGCCTTCGGAGCCCGGCGCCTCACCCTGGGAGTGCTCCCCCTGGGACCACTGGCTGAGGGTGGTGAAGGTGCCGACCTCCGACTCCGCCTGGCCGGCCCGGCGTTGGGATGTCTCCGGGCTGCTGCTGGGGGGGGGCCTTGGGGCTTCTGCGGGTCCCGGGTGGTCCTCCTGGGGGTGGGGGTCCCCTGAGCTCGTGTCTACCGGGCGGGCGGCGAGGGGAGGGGGTACCTCGGCCCGCTCCCTGCCCTGGACCACAGCGCTGCCCACCAGGCGTGGGGCAACTATGGAGCCCTTCATGTGAAGGATGCGGTCCAGGGCATCGTAGTAGGGGGCGGTGCGGGCCCCGTGGCCGGAGCGGCTGTTATTGTCCTTGAGGGCCTTGTACCCCCTCTTGAGCTCCTTGGCCTTCGAGCGACACTGGTTGACAGTGCGCTCGTGCCCCGCCGCCTCCATGTCGCGCACGATGTCCCGGTAGACATGCTCGTTGCGCTGGTTTATTGCGAGCTCCACCTGGTACTCGAGGGTCCCCCAGATCCGTATGAAGTCCCGGGTCTCCTGGAGGCCCCACTGTCCCCCTCTGTGATAGGCCTTCCTCCGGCTGGGCCCCTGCTGTTCCTCCTCCCGGTGCAGCTCCTGCTGCACCTGCCTGTGCTCCTCCTCCACCTCCTCCTGGGGGTGCGCCTCCAGGGGCCGGGGGCCGGGCTCCTCCTGGGGCTCGTCCGCCCGGGCCGACTTTCGTGTCTGGGGGGGGGAAGGGGGGTGGTTGGTTGCTGGGTGAGGGTGTGGGCCCTCTCGGGGGCCCCCTGCCCCCCTGCCCTCCGCCCGGGGTCCCCCTGCCCCCCTGCCTTCCGCCCGGGGTCCCCCCGGCCCCCTCCACAGGGGGTTCCCCTGTGCCCCCTGTTCCCCTCCCAGTGGGTGCCCTTACCCGTTTCCTGGGTGCCTCCTGTGGGCCTGTTCCGGCCGCTGTCCCCGGGGCGGCGCGACCCGGCTGCAGCTGTGGTTGGTGTTCCCGGGGCGCCTCCCTGGTCGGGTGCTCCCGTGTGCCCCCTTCCTGCACCTGTGCCCCCTCCGCCTGCATCGCTGGGCCTGGCTGCACGTCCTCCGCCTCCTGTGCCGCCGCTGTCGCTGCTCGTGCCTCCGGTCTCTTCCGCTTCCCTCCTCGCTCCATCCCGCCACGCTTGCTTGCTGCTGCTCTCGCTTTAAATCTCCCTCCGGTGTTTGTGTTGGTGCTGGTTGCCTGGCAGCGACGCTGCGTGCCTCGTCCCCGGCCGGGGCTCCATTTTTTTGGTTCCGCTGGGGGATTGGCGTCCAGACGTTACTTTTGCTTGGTTCCCTGTGGGGGTTGGTTTGACCACGCTTCCCGAGACCTTCCCCCGGCTAGCCCGGGAAGCGTGGTTCAAACTGACCCCATGTGGGTATTGAGCGTGATGAACATCTGGCGCACGCCGTTCAGACGTTCCGGGCCCTTTGGCCCCGCGGGGGGGTTGAGCGTGGTTCAGTGTGGTTCACCGTGATCTCGTAACGTCTGAAATCACCCTTAGTTGCAATCAGTGCACTTTACTAGACAGAAGGGACCCATGCTCCTGGTGGTTATGCAAGTAGAGATAGCTTGACGTCTTAATTGGTCCTTAATCTACATGCCAGCTTTTCCTGATTACTAACAGGCCAGGTGTTCTACATGAGGGGATACAAAGAAGGGGGCTATCAAAGTCATCATGATTCCAACTAGCACCACATTCCATGTGGGTGCCCCAGACTGCTTCTCTTTTAGATTGCTCCCTTCGTGCGAGAGAGAAAAGGGGGCTGGGGGTTGCTCGTATTAGGCTCTTCCTAACAGCAGAGAATGCAGGTTGGGAACAATATGACCATGGCTGCCTAAACTAGTAAACAGCTGCATGGCTGCATGCTGAACAAGCTGCAAGTGATGGACAACAAGCACTGCCGGCAGCCCGTAGAAGAGGGAGTTACAAAAGTTGAGCCTTGTAGTCATCAGACCTTATTTATCTCAGACCCAGACTGTGGCAAGGTCAGCCTGGGATAAATAAGGGTGGAATTTATGTAAACTGTGTAGTTGGAAAAAGCATTTCTGAAGTATGTCCGCCACGTGGGCTGTCCTGGACAGAGCATGGTCGAAAATGACTCACAAGTTCTTTACTACTACTACCACTACTACTACTTCTTAATAATAATAATAACAAAACAATAACAATAACAATACATGGTATTATTATTTATTAATAATAATTATCATTTCTATAGGGCTACTAGGTGTATGCAGTGCTTTACAGTAACAGATTTTGGAGACAGGTCCCTGACCAGTTGGCTTACAATCTAAGATGGCCAAGGCTGAGGGGAGCATAGGGAAAGGACAGACACACACACACACCTATTTTTACAGATGGGGAACTGAGGCTAAGAGGTTGTGACTTGCCCAAGGCCACCCAGTGAGATTTACATCCTGGCTTCCCAGGACCAAGTCCAGCACCTTGTCCACTATACCACACTTTCTCTTTACCTGGCCCACTACCTCTACCCAGACTCCAGCCACATGCAGGGGCCCGTGAGAGGCAAGGGCCTCCTCATATCAGATGCCCCTTCCCACCAACATTACCGCAGTCTTCCCCGGTCTAAGGCATGAGGTAGCGCCAATGCATCCAGGTGGCTACGTAATCCATGCATTCCTCCAATGCAGAGGCTAAGTTGGCAGGGTTCATGGGGCAAGAGATATGCAGTTGTGTATCATCAGCGTACTATTGATACTCAACCCCATGTTTGATCATGACATCCCTAAAGGGCTGCATGTACAAACTGAACAACACGGGTGAAAGAATAGCACCTTGAATGACACGGCAACCCAGTCCCCTCAGGGATAATGTGAATCCATCCATCACCACCGACTGACTCCTCCATTCCAGATATGACTGAATCCACTGACAGGCAGCTCCTGTCATACCAGCAACATTCCTCAGCTGCTGAAGCAGTAACCCATGGTCAATTGTATCAAATACTGCTGTACGGTCCAGCATGACCAGCTGTCCTCAATCTAAAATCATCAGCAGATCCTTCATCACCCTGACAAGTGCAGTCTCTACCCTGTGAGAAGTCCTGAACCCTGATTGGAATTTCCTCAAAATATTGCTAAAGCCCAGATGTCTCTGTAGCTACAGACACAGCCTTCTTAATCACCTTCCTTGCGAAAGGTAGACTGGAGACTGGACAATAATTGGCAAGCACTCCAACATCAAGAGACAGTTTTTGAGGGAGGGGGGGGACCTCTGCGCATTTGAGGGAAGCTGGCACCCTTCCTTCCCTGAAGGAGGTGTTAACAATACCTGTCAATAAAGATACCACTGCCACAGCGCCCGCCACAGACAAGACGGGCAGGGTTGGAGGCACACGTGGTGGGTCTCAATGATCCCAATAGAGCACAGACTTCCTTGTTATCAACCACATCGAGGTCAACCAGGAGAATACAGTCCCTACCGACACCATGGCTCTCCATATTGAAAGGTCCAGTGAGTCCTGCCCGGACTTCCTCTATCCTCTCTGCAAAGAACATACAAAATCCCTAACAGCAGTCTATTGAATAAACTGTAGATGAATTGAGACACACCACCTGAAATAGTTGCAACAATCTGCTCTCTGCAGCATCTATACCCAAGCACAAGCACAAGCACGTGGCTTCAGCAATAGCTCTTCTGTCTCCTCTCCAATTTATGCCCCAGCCTCTTTAAGTCCAACAGATTGCTATTATACCACAGTGATCTATGGACTGTTGAGACAACCAGGGTCCGGCGAGGAGCCAGGGAATTGAGGACCCCCTCTTACAGCTGAAAATAGCTGTTAGCGAGTCTGTCAACCCTCTGGTTGAAAGGAGTGGTGGATGTATTAACTCCAGCACTAATAAGGAGGTTGCTGAAAACCACCAGATTCAGCAATCTCCATTGCCATACAACAATTGATTAGCTATGGTGCTGTTCGTCAGGTAGGGCAGCATCAGCATTTATTTATTTATTTATTTACCCCTTTCTTTTAAACCCTAAATTGACTCTGTTGCCAAATCCTGTCGCTTCTCCCTCCATAACATTGCTAAGATTTGCCCTTTTCTCTATGTCTCCTCTGCCAAAAAAAACACCTTGTTCATGCCCTGGTCATCTCTTGCCTCGATTACTGTAACCTCCTTCACAGCAGCCTCCCCTGCTCTCACCTTTCTCCCCTTATCTCCATCCAAAACTCTGCTGCCAGGATCATCCACCTCGCCCGTCGTTTCGACCACATGCAGCCCCCTGTCATGGCCAGGCCTTGAACCCCTGGCATTGGGGTTTCTGGGAGGTGCTCTCTGCAGCCTGCGCTATTGGCAATATGCTGCAGGGGGTGGTTCTCCATTTGTGGCATCCTTCCTCTCTCTCTCTTGCCTTGCTCACCGTGTACACCTGGTGGTGGGCATGGCCACACCTGCCATGGTCTGATTGGTTCTGGGGAGTATTTAAGGACTGCTGAGGTCAGTGTTAGGTGTGACGCTTTGAGTCACTTCCCTTTAGACTTGTGCTTGGCCCACTCACCTTGTTCTTTCTCTAGCTGCACCCTGTTTGCCCTTTGTCTTTGTTGGGTGTAGTGTTTGGTGGTGGTGGTGAGTTCTGTGTACGGTTTCCCTCCCACACCCTGCCTTGTCTTCATGTTAGTCTGTCTCCCTGTTGTTCCTTCAATGTCCTACTGTAAGTAATCCCTATTGTTTGCTGTATTTGTCTCCCTGTTCCTTCCTAGTTTCTGTGTAGTCTGGTGTCTCTGTGTTCTAGTTGTCTCTGCGTTCTAAGTCTCTTTATTCTTGTCCCTC
>QEPC01006353.1:4779365-4792824 GCA_003113815.1 Sphenodon punctatus
GTTCTTAGACCAG
Organism: Sphenodon punctatus; assembly: GCA_003113815.1. NCBI lineage: Eukaryota > Metazoa > Chordata > Lepidosauria > Sphenodontia > Sphenodontidae > Sphenodon > Sphenodon punctatus. The sequence goes on from QEPC01006353.1 coordinate 4,779,379, forward strand.
CAGTGCTGGGATCCATGCTGAACACCCTATCTCCTTGGTATTGGAGAGCGTCTGAGAGGTTTCCCCGTGTGTACTAAGGGACATCCCAGATTCCCTACACCCCGTTCCCCTCTCCTGTCTACCCACTTCCCCTCCCCTTTCTCTGGCTCCGCCCCTGGAGCCTGACACCCCCCCTCTCCTCTCTTCACTGGCTCCCCCTTCCTGAATGAATCCTGCACAAGCTCCTAGTCTTCACCTATAAAGCTCTTCACAACCTTGCTCCCCCCTATGTCTCTGCGCTAATTTGCCTCCGTACTCCAGTCCATGAATTGTGCTCCTCCTCTGTCCCCTCTCTCGCCCTCCCATGCCTCCCCTGATCCCCTAACTGCCTTCGTCCTTTCTCCCTAGCTGCCCCCCATGCCTGGAACCCCTTCCCTGCCCACATCCACCTCGCCCCCTCCCTTTGTACCTTCAAATCCCTCCTCAAGACCCACCTCTTCCACTCTGCCCTCTCCGACTCCTTGCTCCCCTCACCTAACTCCTGCTGATACCCTCCATCCAGTACAATCTGTTACCTAAGGTCTGTGTACTCAAATCCTGACCACATGGACCAACCAGACATCATTCTCGATGAAACCAAGCCAAGCGCGTGCACCTGGGACCTCACATCCTCATGAATGTTACACTCCTTGTCTCTCCCTCTATTTCCCTTTCTTCATCTCCAGATTGTAAGCCCTAGGGCAGGGACCGTGTCTATTCAATTACTTTGTAAAGCACCAGGTACATTGCTTGTGCTATATAAATGTTTGCTAATAATAATTATTATTTATTTCAACAATTTTTATATCCTGCCCCTCCTGCACTGCAGCTTGGAGTGGCTTACAAATTCAAATTCAAAAACTAAATATAAAATCAATTAAAATACAATACAACTCATTGAGGAGGGATCATAAAACAATACAAAACAACAATACCCCCCACACACACAATTCCCCACTCCACCACCACCACCCATCTCCTTCACCAAAAGCTTGGTGGAACAGCCAGGTGTTGCAAAGTTGTCAAAAAGAGGAGAAATCTTGGGCCACTCGGGCCTCGACTGGGAGGAAGTTCCACAGTTTAGGTGTGGCCACCAAGAATGCCCTCTCCATAGTAACCCCCCAGGAAACCTGGGGGACCTTAAGATAGGTGCCCCCAGCTGACCACAGGGGCTGATCCAGAGCCCGGGGAGTGAGGTGGTCCCACAGGTAGGTAGGGTGCAGGCCCTTTAGGGCTTTAAAGGTAAGCACCAACACCTTGAATCGGCCCCAGAAGACTACAAGCACCAGTGCAGAGAGCGGAGCACCGGTGTAATATGCTCCCAGTGGCCCATCCCTGTCAGGAGATGGGCCGCTGCATTCTGCACCAGCTGCAGCCTACAGACTGTCACCATGGGTGGCCCCATGTAGCACGTCTTACAATTGTCCAGTCTTAAAGAGATGAAGGCATGGATGACAGTGGCCAGGTCAGAGTTTGAGACATACAGCTGAAGTCATCTCACTAGATATAATTGGCAGAATGTGCTCCGCAGCTCCTCACCACAGCCCCCACCTGGACATCCAGGCAGAGCTGGGAATCGAGGAGCACTCCCAGACTGTGGACCTGGGGCACCTGTGAAGGGTGAACTCCATCAATTATTGGGGATGCCACATCCATCGCCTTCCCCACTACCATCACCTCCTGATTCAGCCTCAGTCAACTCCCCCTCATCCAGTTCCCTACAGCCATCAGAAACTGGGTAAGCACTGAGACTGCTGGATCTGGTTTGGATGTAAAAGAGAGGTAGAGTTGGGTATCATCAGCATACTGATGACACCGAACAACACCAAACCATCTTCCGACCTCAACCAGAGGCTGCATATACACATTGAACAGGAGAGGGGACAAGATAGAACCCTGCAGAATGCCACAGGTCCTGGAGTGATGAACAATAATCCCCAAGTACTACTCACTTGGTTCTTCTGGCCAGGAAAGAGCGGAACCATTCAAGAACAGCCCCGCCCACCCCGTCACAGTCCCACAGGCGAGTCACCAACATCTCATGGTAAACAATATCAAAAGCAGTGGACAGATCTAACAGAATCAGCAGGGTCAAGAGACCCTGATCCAATTTGTGGCAGAGGTCATCGACCAAACCCAACAGCGCAGTCTCAGTGCCATGACACATGCAAAAGCTGGATTGTGAGGTGTCCAGAAACCCAATGTGGTCAAGATGCTCCTGAAGCTGCTGAGTGACTACCCATTCAATAACCTTCCCTAAAAAGGGAAGGCTAGAGACAGGCCGATAACTGATGAGGGAGTCAACGTCATGAGGTGATGGTGATGCACCCCTAACAGGGGTGATGCAAACATTGAAAACTGGAAAGCCCAGACCGAAAATGAAGTCACGTGTATGGCGGCACTGTGGGTGCTCTTCTGGATGCTCTGGGGAAACCCCAGAGATGCCATCACTTTCAGGAATTCAGAAGTGGGACCCCTAGGACCACCACCTCCATGCACATTAAAGTCCCTGAGAACAAGCATCCTGGGACACTCGAACAGCAATGCCAAACCAGCTCTAGAAATTTAGCGCCAAATCCCCCCACATTACCTGAGGGGTCTATATACCAGTAGGACCATAAATTGTGGTCCTGCCCCAGTGGCACAGGATGTGGTCAGGCACACGAATGTCCTTGCCTCCGACGTGGGCCACCTTGTGCATTGTAGGTGGGATGAAAAAAAATCAAAGTCCCCCCCCCCACACACCATCTTTGTTCTGCACAAGGCTGGTTGATCACGGAGAAACCTGGCAGGACCAGTCATGCCAAAATAGGGCCTGTGGCATCATCCGTCCAAGTCTCAGTGATACAGGCCAGGTCCAGGTGACACTGCAATAGAATCACACAGGGTGTTGTCTTTAGTCACCACAGACCTGGCATTAGTCATCCAGATCCTCATGCAGGAGGAATCCAACTTCCCATTCCCCCTTGGCCCTTTGACGTCTCACAATGGGCTCCACAGCAATTTTCCAAAGGCATCTCAAATGGGATACCTTCCTTGATTGCTGTGGATCTCCACCCCTACCCAATTGTCAACCTACTGGGTATCCTAAAATTAGCTTGCTCCATGCTTTCATTCACTCCAGACGTCCTCCCTCCTTGTGGGACCATCTTTCATTCACACACAACAAAAAGACAAACAGACAGACAGTGGCTGCCAGGTAGAAAACTCTCATTACCCCTCCTTCCCGGGAGAACAACCTGGCACAACAGAAACACATGGACTGGGAGGGCAATCTCAATGCCCATCTGTCTGAAACAATCACTCCCTCCCCACATCTTCAACAAAAGAGGGCCCTCTCACTGCCCCCTAGCCATAAAACACATAAATGCCACTCAACAAAGATGACCCACTATCCACTGGTGGGAGAAAGACCCGTAAATGGTGGTAAAACACAAATAATTGTTATTAGAAACTACATATCTTCGGTCCAGTCCTTAGGGGCTATGACCACCCCGGCCACCAAAAGCCAATGCCTTTTGGTGTTGCCCTTTAGCTGGCACCCTTCAGGGGCCACCTGTCAATGTCTACCTACAGAAGAAGGGGTCAGGTGTTAGCAATCCTCCACTTCCAATCACTGCAGCCTCCCAGCAATTGCCCCCAAGCAGCCCCAGCCAGCACAACAGAGCACTCAGAGAAACCATTAGAGAAGGTTTGAGTCTTCTTTGTCTCTTACTCCTTCCAGGGATACCATTAAATTAGATTCTTATGGATAAGGAATGATATTCTTGTAAAGCTGTTTCTGATTTTTATCCAAAGCAAACCAGCTACCCATCTCATATCAAAGTTCATATATGAATGCATCAATCCACCACTTTAAATTTATGAGACTACAATAAATTTATGCTGAAAGAGTAGCACAGGCTCTCAGGTAAAAGTGAATAGTGATTTACGATCTACATTCTCAAAGACTGCCTACTATTTTTTCACACACACACACACACACACACACACACGCTTTATTTTTATTTTATTTTATTTTTTAAAAATCACCTGAAAGCAGTATTAATAGTAATACTTTATCAAAATAATGTTAATTAATTAAAACAATGTTAATTAAAAGAATGTTAATTAAGTAAAATAATTAATACTTAATTTATAATGAATAATTTAATATCAATTAATTAAAGTAATTAAATTAATATTAGTACAGTAATTCTGTACTTAAATAATATTAATTAATTAATAGTGTCTTAAAATTGACTTCCTGTAAATTTTAGAATTTCCTTTCATTCTGAGGTTGTGAGCCTCTACTATAGTCAAAATGGGTTCAATAAAAGAGGTGGGTACTTTTGTTGTATAAAAGTGAGGAGGTATACGTATAGTTTCCTCCTTCACCATGTTTTGACAGTCTCTGGGCTTTGGGGAATCCCCTGATTATTCGGAGTTAGCCAAGATTGGCCATGGCTGTTCCAGAGAATTGGGGCTCACAGGTTGCACTGGCAGAGGACAGCCAATTGAGAAAGGGGATGGGCCATAGGGAACTTCCTGCCCCCACTGTGATGCCATGATGGAAGGGCATGACATCACAACACTCCACGGAGGGACAGGTCATGTTAGAAAAGGGTATGACAGTTACTTGCCTCCACCTCCTCCTACTCCCTCTCCTGGTTTCCTCCCAGAAAGATATTGCAATGTATCTCCAAATTAAGTTCCATGAAATTTGTTAACATAGGCTGCTTGTTGATGTTACAGGAGGTCGCAGAGTTGGGGGCGGGGGGGTGAACTTAACGAGAAGGAGATCACGTAAGTTCCCAATCATGGGCACAGGGATTCTATTATAGCTTTCCCTTCTCCTGTTAAAATCAATAACATGATGCAGGGCTAAAAATCCATCCTGCATCACATTATTGATTTTAACGGGAAAAGGGGAGTGGAAATGATAGAATCTCTGTGCCCACAATCAGGCATTCATGTGATATCTCTCTCGTTAATTTTGCTAACGGAAGTTCTCCCTTCACTCTCCTGTAATGTCGGCAAGCAGTCAGTTTTATTTATGTATTTATTTAAAACATTTTCTATCCTGCCCCTCTTGCTCAAAGGTGACTCAGAGCGGCTCACAACCAATAAAAAAAATCAATAATATAAAAACAAATAAATACAAAATAAATACAGAAAATATAAAATCATGTTTTTATACAAATTGTAATAATAATAATAACAACAACAACAAATGATGGCAGCATAAAATCAAAGTGGTCTACAAAAAAAACATTCCCCCACCCATCTAATCCATCCCACCCTGACAGACACCTGACAGAAGACACCTGACAGAAGAGCCAGGTCTTACAACTTCATTGGAAGGTGAGAAGATTTGGGCTGACGCAGATCTCCGCTGGGAGGGCATTCCAAAGCAATGGTGTGGCTGCCCTGCTACAAGCATCCCAAGGCAGCTAATAACATCTCAAAACATGTAATAAAATTCATTAAAATCAACATTTCAGGATCAAAACCCCCCAAAACCAATAAAACCCCACGCTAACCCAACCCACCCATCCCATTTCCCTCAGCAAAGGCCCGGCAAAACAGCTAGGTCTTACACTTTTTATGGAAAGAGGGGAGTTCAGTGGTCAGGCAGACCTCCAACAGGAGGGAGTTCCACAGCCATGGTGCAGCCACCGAGAATGCCCTCGGAAAACACGGGGGACCTCAAGAAGGACACCTCCAGCCTACTGCAGAGGTTGATCCAGAATTCGGAAGGTGAGGCAGTCCTGCATTTAGGTGGGGCCCAGGCCATTTAGGGCTTTAAAGGTCAACACCAACACCTTGAATTGGGCCCGGAAGACTATCAGCAGCCAGTGCAGAGAACAGAGCACTGGAGTAATGTGCTCGCGTTGGCCCATCCCCTTCAGCAGACAAGTTGCCGCATTCTGCACCAGCTTCAGTCTCTGGACCATCACCAAGGATAGCCCCATGTAGAGCGTGTTGCAGTAGTCTAATCCTGAGGTAATAAAAGCATGGATGATTGTGGCCAGGTCCAAGTCTGAGACATATGGCCTAAGCCGATGTATCAGGTGTAATTGGCGAAATTCACCCTTCGCCACAGCTGCCACCTGGACATCCAGGTGGAGCTGTGGATCAAGGAGCACCCCCAGACTACAGACCTGGGATACCAGGGGAGGACGAACCCCATCAATGACGGGGGCCATCACTCCCCCAGCTTTCCCCACAACCATCACCTTCAACTTGTCAGGATTTAGCTTCAAGCAGTTCGCCCTCATCCAGTCCCCCACAGGTGACAAACACCGGGTAAGCCCCGAGACTGCTGGACCTGGGTCTGATGAAAACAAGACATATAGTTGGATGTCATCAGCATATTGATGATGCCTTATGCCAAACTCTCTAACAACCTCCCCCAAATGCTGCATATACACATTGAACAAGAGAGGGGACAAGATGGAACCCTGAAGAACTCCACATGTGAGGCCCTGGGGAGAAGATGAATAATCAACCAACACCACATGCTAGGTTCTCCCAGCCAGGAAAGAGCTGAACCATTCAAGAACAGCCCCGCTCATCCCTGCCCAGTATCGCAGCCAAGTCACCAACAACTTGTGATCAATGGTATCGAATGCAGCTGAGAAATCTAACAAAATCAACAGGATCGAATGACCTTGGTCCAGCCCTCAGGAGAGGTCATCAACCAAGACCACAAGTCCAGTCTCCATGCCATAACCCGAACAGAAGCCAGACTGCAAGGGATCAAGGAAGTTGACCTGGGCCAAATGCTCCTGAAGCTGTTGAGCCATCACCCGTTCAATAACCTTCCCTAAAAAGAGAAGGTTAGAGACCGTCTGATAGCTGGCCAGGGTGTCAAAATCCAATGATGGTTTCTTGAACAGGGACTACACCACCGCCTCCTTGAGGCGATCTGCCCTCCCTAAGGGAGGTGTTGACTATCTCGGCCAGCAACAGCCTAATGTCTCCCAACTGGCCTTAACCAGCCAGGACAGGCATGGATCTAGCTCACAATAGGTGGCTCGAACAGTCCCAAGAGCATCATCCACATCTGAGGGCGACACATCTTGAAATTCATCCCATAAAACAGGACAAGATGGGGCTTACAGATCAAAACCAGCACCTTGAATCGAGCCCGGAAGACAATAGATAGCCAATGCAGATCCCAGAGCACTGGTGTTATGTGCTCCCCGTGACCCGTCCCTATAAGGAAACAGGCTGTAGCATTCTGCACCAACTGTAGCTTCTGAACCGTCAACAGGGGCAGCCCCACGTAGAGTACATTGCAATAGTCTAGTGTCAAGGTGACAAATGCATGGATGAAGGTGGCAAGGTCCAAATCTGAGACATATGGGTGGACCCTTCTCAACAGATGTAATTGGGGAAAGGCGACCCTGGCCACAGCCAACACCTGGGAATCCAGGCATAGCTGTGAATCCAGAAGCACTCTGAGACTCCACAGAGATGGAACTAATGGAGGGTGAACACCGCCAATAACAGGAGAATTCCCCTCTCCCAGATCACCGACCTCACTCACCAAGTTCACCTCTTTCTTATCAGGACTGAGTTTCAATCAGCTTGACCTCATCCAATCCCCCACAGCGGCCAGACACTGGGACAGCAAGGAGATGGAAGGGCCCTGGTTGGATGAAAAGGATAAATACAGCTGGGTGTCATCTGAGTATTGATGACAACATACTCCCCAGCTGCATATGACCTCCCTAAGTGACTTCATATACATGTTGAGCAAGAGAGAGGACAGAATGGAAATCTGTTGGACCCCACATGAGATATCCCCATGGGACAACGTACAGTCCCCTAGGATCACCCACTGTGATCTCCCAGTGAGGTAAGAATGAAACCATTGTAAAACAGTTCCATCTGTACTGGTCAGGCCCCTCAGGCAGGTCACCAACATTTAATGGTTCATGGTATCAACAACCACTGATAGATCCAGTAGAACTAGTTAGGTTCATACTTTACTTTACTTTACTTTACTTTAATCAAAACATATAATCCACCCCCTCCTGCATCAAGTCAGGTCGGGGCGGGGTATAGCAAAAGATTAAAACATAATACAAAATACAAAAATACAAAATACAATAAAAACTGTTAAAACTATTAAAAATACAACAGACGGACTTGAATAACCCAAACAAAGACACACCACACACACACACACACACACACACACACACACAAACACACCCACTACCTGTCTACTTCACCAAATGCTTGGCAAAACAGCTAGGACTTACATTGTCTGTGGAAGAAGGCAAGTTATGGAGAGAGGCATAACTCTACCAGAAGGGAGTTCCACAGCTGAGGTGCTGCCACTGAGAATGCCCTCTGAAAGGTCGCACCCTGGATCATCCGGGGGACTTCCAGGAAAGTGCAATACCCGAGGAGTGAGGCAGTCCTGCAGGTAAGCAGGGCCCAGGCCGTATAGGGATTTAAAGTAGGGGAGTGCATGTAATTTTCATTATTACAATAACAATTTTAAAAATTGTCGTTTTCATTTTCAGTAACGTTCATTGCAGTAATGAAAATGACAACCGAGAATACCGAAAACGACAACCAAGGATAACGATAACGATAACGATAACAAAAACAATAACAAAAATGCTAACGAGAAACAAAAACTACAATGTCGTTATTGTTATTATTATTGCTGTGGCAGTTGGGTTTTGGAGGGAAAATGTGGAGAGAGGAGGGAGCAGACATCTTGGAGTATTAACAGGGTTGAACTCTTGAACTGTGCCTGTGTTGGGAGGGGCGAGCAGCTCAGCAGTATCTGATGGATGAGCCAATGGGCAGCACAAGCAGGTTCCAGCAGTCTCGTGGCACTCTGTGATTGCTCAATGTTGTGTTTTTTTTAAAAAAAATTAAAATTAATAATTTATTATTGTTGTTGTTTTTAGTGTTGTAAGCTGCCCCGGGATGCCGTAGGCATGAGGGGGTGACTAATAAATATAACAAATAAATAAATAAAATGCCTGCTCCCTCCCACAACCAACCAGGGGGCTCTGGGGGAGGGCACTGCAACACTTTATAATGGGAGGGCCAGGTTTTTTCTCTTTTGTGAGAGCTCTGCTTGTCAGGTTGCATTTACAGAACTGTGGTGCTGGTGCTTGCACATAAAAAAAAATCCTCCCTAGCCCTCATTGTATTACCACCAATGCCTTTCCTTCCTCATACCCTACATTTTACCTTCTCCCTTTCCCTGCCTTTCTCCCCCCTGTACATTATATATAGATAGGTAGTATAGATTATATATAGATATATATTTTAGACGTATATATTAGATTAGACTAGTTATATAGATAATTGATTAGATAATAGATACTTTTCCTTTTCCCTGTCTCCCTTAGATTTAGATAGATATTACTTGTGTACATATATAGAGAGATTATATATTATATAGGTATTTAGGCTAGTCTGTTTTATTATATATAGTATGTTATAATATATAATATAATATATTATATATATTATGTTATAAGAATTGATATTGATATCGATACCGATACCAAAAATAAAATCTTTGTTTGAAACTATACTGATAATGATAACAAAAATGACATAGTCATTAATAACGATAACAAAAATGACATTTTAAAATAATGAAAACAATAACGAAAAACGAAAACAACATGGGGGCCTGGTACACACCCCTAGAGCACACCCAATCTCAGTACCTAAGAGACCAAGGAGGGGTGCACCTCATTAATGATGGGGGCCTCCATTCCCTCACCCTTTCCCACTCCCTCACCCTTTAATGGTTTTATTGTTGTTCACTGCCCCGGGCTGCCCTGTGGCAGGAGGGACTGGATGGAAATCTTTTATAAAAAAAAAAAAAAGTGAACATTGCCTCCATTTTGTCGGGATTCAGCTTCAGACAAGTCCAGATGCCCCTGGAGCTACTGGGCCACCATCCGTTCAATAACCTTCCCTAAAAAGGGAAGGTTAGAGACTGGTCGATTGCTTGCAAGGGAGTCAACATCAAGAGATGACTTCTTGAACAACTGGTGCCTGAACACTGATCTGTTAGCGGCATGTGACTTCTATCCGGCTCTCCTATGAGGTCATCAACCAAGGCCATCAACACCATCTCTGTGCTGCGTGGGATCAAGAAAATCAGTGCTTATCACCTCCCTAGGGAGACATTCAATTTACCTTTTTTGTGAACAGGAAAAGATTATGGACAGCCATATAATGCACAGTCTTCACATACACAAATAGAGATGCTTTCCATTGATTTCACTGGCCTCCACCAAAGATGCTTCACACATTTAAAAAAATAATAACCTGTGAAAGTAGTCAGTAATAACCCAGTAGGAGTGTTACAACATGGTGGTTGTGATAAATGAACTGCTGTGGGGTTCACCATAGGATTTGGATGTCACAACAACAACATTGGGATTTCACCACCAGGAATCAACTTTTCTGGGGAATTTTTTATTTTATTTTTTATTTGAATGTCTGAAAGCACCATAACTTTTTTACTGTCAAAAATGATAGACCTTTTGCTTAGTGGTATCTGTGTCCTTCCTTTAAATTCTTAAGTTTTCCCATACAATGTCTGTTTTCAACTGGGCTATGCAGTTTTTCTAAGTAAATCAGCCACAAGATATTTATGCAGCATTTTAAAATAATTTCTATAGCACTTTTTAGTGTTCAGTATCCTTTTCAATCCTTATCTAGTTCATGCTCACAAACAACCAGTTAGGTAGGGTCACTATTTTTCCCATTTTACAGATGGGGAGCTGAGACTGAGAGATAGCAACTTGCCCAAGGTCACCCAGTGAGTTCATGGTTAAGACAAGATTAAAATCTTGATATCCCAGATTCAAATCTAACACTTTATCCAGTAGACTACACTTGCCCTCCATTTATCTCCAACTTCTTAGATAAAACAGAAATATTGTTTAAATCTTGCTTTCTTGCATCATGACTGCACAATTTAGTTTGGGTTGTTTCCAAATTTAGAGGGAATTATTATATAGCATCTAATAGATATTATACTGAAACTGTGAGATAAGTCTAGAAAAGGAGAATCCAACATCCCTATCAAATTTGAAAGCAATATAAATAAAAAGTGTGTTACCAGAAATTTGTAGGATAGGCTCGTCCACAACTCAAAAGGACATTATAGAACATGAGAAAATAAGCTGACCGAAGGACTTAAAATCAGGAGGAAAGGGGGCCTCACATTATGAACTCTGAACTAAGCCAAACAGAAGGATTAAACTGTCACTACAACTGACACCCAAAGACAAAGAGAAGTTACAGTAAACAGTCATCAAATGCTAAACAAGAGATGCAGATGCAGGAGGGCCTCAGGACCAGTGACAGTCGAAACTGGCCTGCTTGATAGACACCTAGTACTAGCATGTACAGATAAGGTGACCTCAGAGCAGGAACAAGAACTTATTGCAAGAACTCCTTGCAAGGTTACTATGCAGATGAGCCTTCCACCCAGATCCTCCTGTGATGCCATGAGCTCTTGACCATCTCATCCTGACTCAGGTATTTCCCACATCAGCATACTAAAGAACATCTTGCCATCCATGAAGAATTGAGTACTCTAGCAACAGGACAAAAGTCATTAGGAAGACTGTTGTGGCACAACAACCCACAGAGCCAGGAACTAAATGATAAGTGTTCTGACACTCAGGAGATGCCCAGAATTAGGGGTGGGAATTCCAGATCCACCGAGATCCGATATTGCCGGTATTTAGCAGTACTGGTTTTAAAACCGAGATCCGGTAATCTTGACTGTACCGGTTTTTTGCATTGGTCTCGGATCTCGGGTTTTTAAAATGACTTTGTGGCAGTTGGGCACTGGTTTTTTATTTTCCCTTATTCAGTCCCTCCCTGCCCCCTCCCTGTGGTGCAAAGTGTTACATTTGGTGCTTTTTTTTTTTTTTTAACCCTTCCTTGATTGGTTGTCTTTTTTGAAAATCAAAAAAGGCATCCAATCCTGAAGGTTTCCTATTCCTATGATTTTTTAGAGGGGGTAGGGATGTGACTAGTGGGTGGGCACTTCACTGGCTGGAGTGGTCAATAGTAATGTAGGATTTTTTTTTCCCTTCTGGGACCTTCTGGACCTTAGACTTGGGAAGCCATTCTACAGCAGGTTTGGTATCTGAAAGGACTGCCAAGACTGCTGGAGGCGTGTGAGCGTGCAACTGTTGGTAAGTTAAGTTATGGGTTCCTTTGGGGTTTTATGGGATGGGATTAGTTACAGGACCCCCTGGTGCCCCTTAGAAAGGGAAGGGGGGAAATGGAATGGGGACCTAGTCTCTTGGGATCCCGGGGGGGGGGAGCTGCATGCATGCCATGTGGGCAGGCCATTGCAAGCAAGCAAGCAAAAAGCACCTGGGGTGGCGGAGGCTTTTGAAACCCCAATGGGGGAGGGGGGAAATGTGGCTGTGTGCCATCCAGGGTTGTTGTGTTGGGTGCCCCATCTTGTGCCCTCTGGTGTTTTGAGGTGAGGGGTGCCCCAGTTGCCAGGCCAAGTTGGAGGAGCATGCATGCTGCTTGCATGTTTGCCAATCCTTTTGAAGTCCTGACAATGGGGGAAGGGGGAAATGTGGCTGTTCCAGCCAGGGTTGTTGTGTTGTGTTGTGTGACCCATCTGGTGTTTTGGGGTGAGGGGTGCCCCAGTTACCAGGCCATGTTAGAGGAGCATGCATGCTGCTTCCTTGCTGAGGCTTTTGAAGCCCTGAAAATGGGGGAGGGGGGAAATGTGGCTGTGTGCCAGCCAAGGTTGTTGTGTTGTGTGACCCATCTGGTGTTTGGGGGTAAGGGTGCCCCAGTTGCCAAGTCAAGTTGGAAGAGCATGCATGCTTCTTGCTTGCTGAGGCTTTTGAAGCCCTGACAATGGGGGAGGGGGAAAACATGACTGTGTGAGCCAGAGTTGTCATGTTGTGTTGTGTGACCCATCTGGTGTTTTGGGGTGAGTGGTGCCCCAGTTACCAGGCCAAGTTGGAGGAGCATGCATGCTTGCTTGCTGAGGCTTTTGAAGCCCTGACAATGGGGGAAGGGGGAAATGTGGCTGTGTGCCAGCCAGCGTTGTCGTGTTGTGTTGTGTGACCACCACTGAGGTTGTGACAGTTCAAATTTTTTTCTTTTCTTTTCAAAACCCAAGCCACCGGAGTGCCTTGGTGACATGACTGTGGCAATGTGTCGGACATGACGCACAAGTAGCCGGCTACCGGGTAAGTGATGTGTCAAATCTACCCCCCACAATACTTCACCCAACCACTCCACTAGCCTCACACTCCTAGCCCCCTCACCTTTCACCCCCACCACCACCTCTACCCCCTCACCCTTCACCCCCCCCACCACCTCTACCCCCACAGTACTTCACTCATTCACTCCACTAGCCCCACAACCTTCACCCCACACCAGACCACACTCCTCCAG
>QEPC01006353.1:4797379-4812922 GCA_003113815.1 Sphenodon punctatus
CTTCACCCCCACCCCCCACAACTACCACCACACTACTTCACCCACCCACTCCACTAGCCACACCCTCCACTAGCTCCACACTCCACTAGCAACCCCCCCACACCACCCTTTAGCTACCACTTCCCCTTCTGCAAGTGTTATGCCAAGCACTACCTTTGAGAGGTTGACTGCCAATCATGCTGCTCCTGCCCTCCCAGGAACCAGCATGAAGATCACATCCTGGTTTTGGTCTCATTTTCACATCTGAGAGGATGATATCTCAAAGGTAGTGTGCATTCACTGCAACTCTAAGGTCAGTCATGGTGGTACAGATCACAAGAGATATGGCACCTCTGGCCTTCATGCTCATTTGAGACGGCACCACGGGAACATATGTGATTCTATGGAGTGCTGTTCCAAGTGACAGCGTGGGGAGGTGACAGTTGCAGAGGGTGTGGATGATAGTTCCAAGGAGGAGGAACCCTATTCCATTCCTGCTACAACTGACACCACTGGGCCATCTGGTGATAGTTCCACAACCACCACCCAGCCCCCACAGAGGAGGAGTGCTAGCCGCTCCACCAAGCCCACCACTTCCCAGTCCTTGTCCCAGGCCACTGTAACTACACTCTGGGAAAGGAAGATGCCGTTTGCATCCAGCTACCACCGGGCTGCAGCCATCACCAAGGCAATTGGGGAAGTGATTGCCCTGGATGAGAGGGCATTCAAACTTGTTGAGGGTAAAGGATTCAAATGGATGCTTCATTTGCTCGAGCCCCATTACAGAGTCGCTTGTCACAAAACCTTCTGCTTGAAGGTTATCCCATCACTGTATGAGAGGGTGAGGTCTTGGCTCCTTGCAGAGTTCTCCTGTGTGGAAGGGGCAGTGGTACATTTTACCACTGACCTGTGGACTAGCCAGAGTGTGGTCCATGCCTATTTGTCATTGACTGCACACTGGTGGCAGATGTCACCAGTTGCTGTCACCAGTGCAGCGGTGGGCAGCAGCAGCAGCACTGGGGGAGCAGTGTTGACTGGAAAGCATTGTTGGGCATTGTTACATGCCCAGGTGCTTGACAGTCAGCACACGGCTGATAAAATCCTCAAAGCAGTGAACGGCATGCTTGATGGGTGAGTCTGATGCCAAGTTTCAAACATCGAAGTTGGTTACTTTGTAACCGATAATGCTGTGAACATGATTGCAGCCATTACTCATGGTGGCTACACTCATGTTCACTGTGGTGTGCACCGCCTAAACCTTGTGGTTCAGGGTGCCTTAGGTGGAGCTGAGGGCTTGGATGACCTCCTTGAAAATGCCAGGAAGATTGCTGGACACTTCAATTGGTCAGTTTCAGCCAGCTGGGTGTTGTGAGAGAAGCAGGAGGAGTTGAGCTCCCCGCTTCACTGACTGGTACAGGATGTGGCCACAAGGTGGAACTCCACCTTCTTGATGCTGCAATGTCTTCTGGAGCAGAAGAAGGTGCTGCATGCCCTTTGCCTGCCGTGAAGCATTGGAGCACCACTGACTGGGGAGGAGTGATCAGTGGTGGAGCAGCTGATGCAGGTTCTGGAGCGGTTTTACCAGACTACTGTGGAGGTTAGCGCGGACCTCTCCACTCTGAGCCAGGTGATGATGCTCTTCATGATCCTGCTTCAACAGATGTGAGCTGTGCTCTCTCGAAATGACCTGTGTGGACCTGTGAGGGCGCTGGCAAAGAAATTGGTAGATGAGCTGAATATGTATTTTGACACCTTGAAAGTGAGTCAGCCACATTTCCTAGTCGCGCTACTCGACCCACAGGTCAAGAAGAGCATGGTCGCATTCATTGAATCCTTCAAGAGCAACAGGGTCAAGCTCATCAATGAGGTGTGACAGTATTGCCTGGTGCAGGTGTCCCTGCTGCAAGGGGCAGCAGGGACACCTGTTTCTACAGGGGTTGCAATTAGGGGCTGATCCACCTTGTTGTTTACTGAGCTGGTGGAATTGGCGGCAGAGGAGGGATGTGCCAGTGGTGAACTGGAGCAACAGGATATGGTAGAGACAAATGTCTCTCAATATCTTGCTGAGCCCATCTGCCCTGCTGACACCGACCCCGTAGCCTACTGGTCACAGAAAATGCAGGTGTGGCCCCTGTTTGCAAAGGTAGCATTGTGATACATCTCATGTCCTTCCACGAGTGTATCATTGGAGCGGGTATTCAGTGTGGCGGGAGACATCGTCACCCCACATCGTTCCAAGATGGACCCGAGGACTGTGGAAGAGTTGGTCATTGTCGAGACTAACCTTCCCCTTCTTGGTTTCATGAAGGGTGATACCCTTGATGGGGGCCTGATGATGTATGATTGCCCAGCCCCTGGATATCATCTCCTGCTACCTTCACTCCCCTGCACCTCTGTACATCCTGACAAGATTCAGGCAATTACATCAGCCTGCAATTCGGTCAGTGGTGGCATTGATGAGTCTGCAGCACCAGCCCTTGGTTTGCGCAGCATAGGCAACCGCAGCATGGCAACTTCCCAGTCCAACCACACCATCAGGGAAAAGTAGTGGAGATTCTACTACTTCAGTCCCATGCAAATTTATATGTCCCATGTCTGCCGGTCAATGATGATTTATTACCTCCTTCGACCCCATTCCACCAGGAAGGGCGAGGAGGTATTTTTTTGGTGATATTATACAGAGCTCTTGTAGGAGCTTTTTCAGAGCCCCACTGGGGTTCCTCTGTGGGAACCCCATCATATTCCTGTAGGGCATGCGGCGTGCACAGTGAGTGCGCACATGCACACAGTCACAGTCACACACACACACTCCTTCACCCTCTTGCGCTCCTCCTAAGAGTCTGTGTTGGAAACCCCTAGCCTCCCCTGAACCCCAGCCTCCTCTTCACACTTTGAAGCCTCTACTGTTGCACGGGCCATGGGCATTATATTATCACAGCTCTGCACTACAGCTCACTGGCCCCCTCAGGGGTAGAGGTGATGCAGGGCCACTTCATTGTGATGTGCTTTCTCCCACATCACCCAAATCTCTTGGGATGGGGGCTCTGTGTGTGAGCAGGAGGGTGATGATTGGGAGGCTCAGGGTGAGTCACTCACCAGTCACCACCACCCCATCCTCCTCGGAGGAGAGCAAGACGGTGAAGGAGGGTGCCACAGTGTGAGGCCAAAACTGGGGCTCAGGAGAGGCTAGGGGTTTCCAACGCAGATTCTTGGGAGGAGCATCACACACTGGAGTGGAACACCCCAGCAGGGCCCTTTCCATTTCCCACAACTGAGTGGAATGGAGCACCCCAGCAGGGCCCTTTCCACGCCAGAAGGCGGAACAACCCCCCAGCAACTGTCCCCTACACACACACATTGGAGTGGAGCACCCCAGCAGGGCCCTTTTCATTCTCACACCTGTCTCGTGGGGGGGCACCCCCAGGAAGAGGTGCAGCGGGCATTGGGGGGGCAGAACCTCATCCTGGGGGTGGGGCTCACCCCCCCCCACAAGACACCCCTGCCCCCATCCCATACACACACATACGATGGAGTGGAAAGCTGCAGCAGGGCCCTTTCCACCCCATCAGTCCCCCATCCACACACTGGAGTGGAAAGCCACAGTTGGGCCCTTTCCACCCCATCAGCCCCCCATCTCATATGCACAGTGCCACACTTAAAATTTGCCCACCCCCACCCCCAGGAAGAGGTGCAGTGGTCATTGGGAGGGCGGAACGTCTTCCTTGGGGTGGGGGCCAAGGAAGAGGGGACACACAAGTCACTCCAGCCCCCCAGCCCGGCATATATACACACACACACAAACATACACACACACTGGTTTGGAAAGTCCCATCAGGGCCGTTTCCACCCCAACAGCCCCCCATACACATTCCCACACCTGTCTCATGGGTAGGGGGGACCACACCCTCAGGAAGAGGTGCAGAGGGCATTGGGTGGGTGGAAACTCTTCCTGGGGGTGGGGGCCACCACCACCCACACACAAGTTACCCAAGCCCCTCAGCCCAGCATACACACACACGCACAGATACACAGACACAGACACAGACACACACACAGACACAGACACAGACACACACAGACACACACACACACACACACACACACACATAGACACAGACACAGACACTGGAGTGGAAAGCNGTCCCATCAGGGCCGTTTCCACCCCAACAGCCCCACAGACACAGACACAGACACACACACAGACACAGACACAGACACACACAGACACACACACACACACACACACACATAGACACAGACACAGACACTGGAGTGGAAAGCCCCAGCAGGGCCCTTTCCACCCCAGCAGCCCCCATACCATATGTAGTAATACTTTGCCTGCCCCCACCTCCAGGAAGAAGTGCAGTGGGCATTGGGATGGTGGAACCTCTTCCTGGGGGTGGGGGCACCCCCGAGACACCCCAGTCTTGCAGTGGAATTCCAAGCCAGGCAGAAGAGAGAGCTGCAGCAGACAACAAAGACAACGGAGCAGACAATGCACAACGGAGTCCCCTTTACCCTGTTCCCCACTGAACTCATCTCTTTCCCTTCCTCTTCTCATGCACCCAAACAAAAAACATTCCCCTCCTTCTTCTCCTCTGTCCTGTCCTTGTCGTCCCTTTAATCTCTTATGATTTGGCTTGTTGCAGGACTGGGAGTTAACTCAGTCTTCCCAGTTCTCCAAGCCTGAAGGTTAGGCTTGTGTCCTGAAGCCTACACCTTCAGAAGACTACAGGTGGCCAAGGAGGGCAAGAAAATCGAAGATTTAGAGGTTCAGAATAAAGGTAGGCGATGGCAACTTGATCTATTTTGGGGGTCTGCCTGGTTGGGGGAAAGAGAGTGCTGCACACATGACCAGAGAGCGCTCTCTATCCCCCCAGTAGACAGCTGCAAGTGAGTACTCGGGGTTAATGTCCCTGTCCCACTTGCTGCACTGCTGGTTTAGGCAGATGGAGAGCCTCTTACTGGGGGTCCCATCCACTGCCTGTCCCCATGGGGCTATGGTCAAATTGGGGGAAAGAGGGTTTATTTGAATATTTGTGGGGATTAATTTGGGATTAATTGACACTGTTGTGTTCATTGTGTTAGCATTGGAACTGTTTGATTGCAATGCACTGCCAGTTGAATATGTGGTTATCAATGTCAACAGGTTGGTCAATTAAATTTGGGATTTATTAACACTGTGTGTGTGTTACTTGTGTTCATTGTGTAGGCCTTGGAACTGTTGTTGTCTGGCATTGCCAATTGAATATCACTCTGTGTGTTGTGTTTATTTTGTTTGCATTGAAACTGTTGTTGTCTGGTATTGCCAATTGAATATGTGGTTGTCAACTAGGATGGTCAATTAAATTTGGGATTAGTATCACAAAGTGTTATGACAAGAGCTGAGACTCTCTACGCAGTTCTGCCTCTTTCTGCTAGGAGCAAACAAAACTGCGTGCTTGACTGACATCATAGTGTGTGTCATGATCTGATTTCTGATTGATTTGATAAAATTGATGACCAATGCTGTGGAACCCCCCCATTTTTAAAGAAAAAAAAGTAGTGGTGGCTGTGGGCGCTACTGGGAACAAAGTGTAGTCTGGTGGTTAGCAGTTAAGTAAATAAATCTGTCATTGAAAATTTAAAATTGTTGTCTTTAAACAGGTAATTTTGGTTTACTTTTTTCTGCCATTGATTTCAATGGGAAAACTTCCTCATTGATTTCAATGGGAAAAATCTGGTACCGGTATACCGGTTTTAATCTGATAATTCGGTAATACGAGATCTGATATCCGGTAAAACTGGTATCCGGTATTTCCCACCAAGTCCCACCCCTACCCAGAACCATTCATTCCTGTGATGAAGGCCATCTCAGGGTCAGGAAGGAATAATGTGCCAGGATATTTAAGATGCTAATGTGCTCAAAGGACTGGGAGCTGGGAGGCTCACCCTTTCTCATGATGATTACCCTTATTGTGCACCAAAAGAACTGTTAACCTCATCAACATGAATACATGAATGGGCAGTTCTCATTGGCTTGTATTGCTCAAATAACTGTATATAAACAGGGCCAAAACCAGCATACTTTGGCTTAGAGCTTGGTGCCATTTATAGTTTGTCGGCGCACCCCCAAATAAAGACGAGGACACGCTTAGTGGGATTAAAACGGCCGCACTCTTTATTTAATATTAACAAACGGAAGGGGGGGATGGGGGCACCCCTCCCGCCTCCCCCCCTTCCGGAACTGGGGTCCTTATCTCTAATAACCTTGCTAACTGCTAATTAACCACCCCCTTCTAGGAGGTCCCCTCTCCTCTCAGTCCCCGCACTCTGTGCGTACCTCTTTCCCATTTTCCATTAATTGAGAGGGTAACCTCCTGTTCCTTCTTTCCTATAAATTTACGCCCTGCCTCGTCCCCCGGGTTTCCCCAGGCCGGGCGGGTTGTTCGTGCCTGCCCCATCTCTGGGGTTAGTTTCAGCAAAGGTTGAGAACACCGTTACCCGCTGCTTGGCAGATGCTCCTCCCAGCAGGTGCGGCCGTCCGTCTCTCCCTTCGGGTTGGCCATACAGTGGGCCGCACTGTGGCGACTATGCCATGGACCTTCCCATCTCTTAAGGAGATGCTGCTACCCATGCTCTTCTAACTTAGAAATTCAAACCTTGTAACTTCCAAACTTTTGGGCTTCCCTCTGCCCCTCGCCACCAAAACCGCCAGCTTCGCTTGGCTGGTTTTCCGCCACACCAAAAACTCCGATTAACATCCTCAACTGTTGTTTCAGGACCCCAAGGTACAACTCGCATCCCGCATCTGATAGGTGCACACCATCACCTCTGAAAAGTTCGTCCCTATCGTACCGGATATCAACGTGCTTAATCACCTGCCCCCCTCTTTGCCGTAGCCAATTCCCGATTTCGGTATTAACTCTCCGTCTGGCCCGGTCGACCCGACCTGGGCGCTCCGCTGTGGCCCAAACCCTCCTAGGAAGCATATCCGACCATATAATGGTGCATGCCGGGAACCTGTCCTGAACTACCTTCAGGTCCTTCTTTACCTGTTTTGTCAGGCCCAGCCCTGTTACTCTGGGGAGGTTGTTTTCCCCAAGGTGAATAACCAGCACCTCGGGTGCCGGGCAGGTGTCTCGTGCCCCTGTTAACATCGGAAGGAGTTGCTCCCATAGCATCCCCCTCCTGCCTAACCAGAAAATACTAGCACGATCACTGAGGCCCAGCTGGGTACCCCACCCGCTGCGTGCGGCCTTCTTCCCTGCCCAGTGGACGATGCTGTGTCCGATGATCCACACAACGCATCGTTCTCGTCTCACTGGTGCTTCTGCAAAAGATATAATATAGGTCAATAACTCATCGTGGATGCTAGGCCGGGTCGACTGACACGTGGTTTGGTTTCCCTTATATATGCTCGGTAGGCTGACGATCTCCATCTCCCTATTGCCCGTATCCTTTCGCCCGATAAACCCATGTCTGCTGCCACTGATGCCGCCCCTATCCTGAACGAGTGGGCACTATAGCTCCCTTGGTCAAGCCCTGTCAACCTCACACATCTGCTCAGGACCGCCCCAAACTGATACCGTGTCAGGGGGGAACCGTCAACGTGTAGGAAAAGTAATCCCGTAACCCTGGGGCGAGACCCCAGATATGTCCTCATTGCCCCGACGGGGCATATACGGGGGTCCCCGGCTGGGCGCAACCTAACCCACCGTCCCTTTCCCCTCTGATCGGTCTTGGACCGTCTGAGATGCAAGATGAGGGTATCGCCGTGCCACGACACGTCCTGGAACTGTAATGCTCTATCTGACCTGTCTCTTTTGGAGTCGGCTACCATCTCGCCAATACGAAAGGCTCCGAACAAGGCAGTACGGAAAACTGCGGTAAAAAGATCGCATTCCCAACTGGAAAAACAGACCTTTTCCAGTGCCTCAGTCAGGGCCAACAATATTGGCGGCGTGATTGGGGCCCTGGTATCCTGACTAGGTGGAACTTGGCGTGCCCAACTCTCCTTCAAACGGTTCATGAAGAAACCGTTATCAGGGGAGGGGTGTCCAGCCAAATGGCTCGTAAACGTGATGGCCGATATTCTCCCTGCGATTGTGCCCGGAGCCAGTCCCCTTGCCCGCAACTGCATGGCGTACTGTAAGATGCACCCCTCGGCTATGGGGAAGCCTATGTCCCACCCCTTTTGACACCTGAATTCCTGGAATTCGCTGAACGCCTTCTCGTACGCCAGCCTGGTTCTGGGCGCGAGGGATCCCTGCACTGCCTGGTAAAGCTCTACAATCCAAGGCGCCACAAGTCCCTCGGAAACGGGTCGGGTTCCTCGTTGGCCTCGGGGGCCAGCTGGCGGAAGCGGTCTGCCTGAAATCGAGAAAGGGCATCGGCGATGCCATTGGCAATCCCCGGCACGTGCTTGGCGATGAATAAGATATTTGCTCTCAAACATTTGAGGACAAATGCCCGCACCAGCCGCATGACCCTCTGCGATCTGGAAGACAACTTGTTGACAACATGGACGACCGCCATGTTATCACACCAAAATAAAACCTTCTTGTTGGCGAATTCAGCTACCCACAAATACACTGCCACTACGATGGGAAAAAATTCCAGGAATGTGAGGTCCCGTGTTATCCCGCGTTCCACCCATGGGGCCGGCCAGGGGGCCGCGCACCACTTTCCCCGGAAATAAACCCCGAAACCGTGCCCCCCTGCTGCATCCGAGTGTATCTGGAGCTCCGCCTCCACCAGGAGTCGATGCCGCCAGAAACTGACCCCGTTGTAGCTCGCCAGAAAGGATTCCCAGGTAGCCAAATCCTCCCTCATCTCCGCTGTCACCCGGATGTGGTGATGCGGGGGACGGTCGCTCCCTACCAGGGCGTACAACCGGGACATGAATGCTCGCCCAGGGGCAACGACCCGGCAGGCGAAATTAAGGCTGCCTAGGAGTGACTGCAATTCACGGACTGTCACCTTCTTCGCTCCCCCCACTCTGCATACCGCCTCCCTCAGCATCCTCAATTTGTCCTCTGGGAGTCTCGAAAGGGACATTTCCGTGTCGAGCTCTATGCCCAAATAGGTTAGTTTGGATGTTGGGCCTTCCGTCTTTTCGTGTGCCAAAGGTACCCCTATGTCCCTTGCCACCCTTTGAAATGCCAGCATTGCCTGCTCGCACTCTGAGGTGCCCGCCCTTCCCGCGAAGAGGAAATCATCGAGGTAGTGTGTGATACGGCCGCCACGCGCTCGTTGGCGCGTGACCCACTCCAATACCGTACTAAACTTCTCGAAGGCCGCGCATGAGATTGAACATCCCATGGGCATCGCCTTGTCGAAGTAGTACTGGCCCCCGAACTCCATGCCCAACAGCTCGAAGTCGTCGGGGTGTACAGGCAGGAGGCGGAATGCCGATTTGATGTCACATTTCGCGAGGAGGGCAGATGCTCCACAGGCACGCACCATTTCGACTGCCGAGTCGAATGAAGCGTACCGCACCGAACAAAGTTCTATAGGTATTGCATCATTCACCGACTCGCCCTTGGGATAGGACAAGTGGTGAATCATGCGGAATTCCCCCGGGGTCTTTTTTGGTACAATTCCCAAGGGGGATATCCGCAGGGTTGGCATCGGCAAGGACTCGAAGGGGCCCTGGATTCTACCCTCCTTCACTTCCTTGGCGATTTTTTGTTGCACGATATCCTCGTTTCCAAGAACGGATTTCAAATTCCTTGCCCCCAGGTGATACCGCGGGCCTACTGTTGGGATCCTGAAACCCTTTTCGAATCCCTCCACAACATACTCTGCGATTACCCTATCGGGATAATCTTGGATAGCGGCCTCTAATGCCTTATGACATACTGGGGTTGGGGACCTTGCCCACCGCTGCTGAGGGCCCGCCCTGTCCTGTGGCCCCCTGTCTGTTGTTTGCCCGCCCCCGCGTTCTGTTTCCGTATTGGCGGAAACGGGAGCATGCTGAGGCAGAATGATCACCGCCGCACTGGGTGCATGCGTGTTTAAATCTGCACTGGGCACGAAAACACCGCCCTCCATCATTAAAATCCCAGCAAGTTGGTCCCGCTGGGGACTGTCGTGCCCGGCCTGCCGCCGTTCCCCCTTGCGCATTCGCCGGTCTGGTGAGGACATGTCCGCTATCAGACCGTGGGGTATACCTAGTGCAGCTAATGCACTCTAACCAGATATCTGGTGCGTGAACGTCCCACCTTATTCTGGGGTTGTTGGCTGCCCTACGACGAAATGACTCGTCATAGCGCAGCCAGGCACCGGGGCCCCCGGTGTCGAATGCCCTTCGTACTATATCCGAGTACTTAAGCATCTCCAGGCCCCGGTCTGGGAATTTAATCAATGTTACTCCCATATATATTGTGTAGGCCGCCGTCCAGTTGGACCACGACCTCTCTGCTTTCGGCCTCTTAAACCTCTCCTTATCTTTCGTCTCCTCCTTGTCGTTAGGGTCCGGGATTGGGTCACTAAAAAGGAGGGCGAATATGTCGATGTATTCGCCGCTCCAGATCTTCTCCTTAGTCGCCTGAAGGAGATGCTCCCCTAGGGGGGCAGACACGTCCGCGTGCCCTCCTGAAAGGGGGCGCGGCTCACCCTTACTCGACGAGCAGTGGTTCACTGCGCATCCACAGCACTGTGGGGCCCCCCAAATTTGGGCTGCCGCCGTGTAACCCCGGTCTGTGCCACCTGAACACCCCCCCCAGTGGACGGGGTGTGGTTGTCCACATGCAGGTGGGGTACCACCCACCCCCTGCCATGTCTGGCCCCGGCAACCCCATTCCGGAGTGCCCCTGCCAACCGTGGATTCTAATGGGTGGGGGCGGTAGCACTCCGTGTTCCCTTGCCCATTACCTTCTTCACCCCACGGGTCACCCCATTCCTCACCTGTACGCTGTTCTGGGTCCCCCCTGGACCACCGTTCGCCCGTGTAGCTTCCTGAAACCCCGTGTCTGTGGTGCATCCCTTCTGGCCTGTCCTCCGCCCCTTGCCTGGCGTCTCGCGGGGGGTCGCTCCAAGCTATGGGTATGGGTGACGAATCCTCTCTCCTCCTGCTGGGTCCTGGTTCATCGTCCCTGTAACGAGATGGAACCGCGCAGCGCCTCCCCAGGCGGGTGGTTCCCCTGGTTACCGTAGAACCATTACCCCTCCCCCCTGATGAGTCTCCTAAACCCGCCTCGGCCTCGGTGTAATGCTCATTTGATCCCCTTCTTTCCTGTGCATTCTCCAGCTCCTCTATGCGCGACTGGTACCCTGCCAACTGTTCCTGCATTGCTCGCAGGACTTCAGCCTGATGCGCCCCATCATCTCCTTTCCCCTTCTGTCCTGTCCCCTTTTGAACAGGTCCCTTTTTCTTTGCCGGGGGGGTCTTCTTTGCCCCTCGTTTCTTGGGAGGCATCACTCTCAACTATCCCTATCAGGGAAACACCTTCACCCTTTTTATAACCTTGCTCCTGTTGGCCCTTATTACCCTTGTTCCTGGGCCTTCGCACCCAAACCCCTGGTATTCTTGCAACCAGGCCGGCACTGTGCTACACCTTGTAGTGCCTTGTCCCCAGCGCTTACCAGTAGGCTGTTATGCCTTTCCTAGCCCCTCCACCCTATTACACCATGCACAGGCTGGGCGACACCCGGCCCAAAGGGCCCTGTTGGGCCTAACCCCACAGGGGGTAGGGCTTGCCCGGCAACCCCGTCGGGGGCTCACACCAGGGCCCTGTGGATAGTCTCCACAACAGGCCTGTTGGGGGCGGGGGGGTGTCCACGCCAACCTCACACCCCCCATGAGCCCGGGGGGGGATCACCAGACCCTATTGGGCCTGTTCGGTGGCCCCTGTCCCATTGGTCACCTTCCTCACCCTTCAGGGACCACGTGGGAGGGGGCTTTGACCACTTGGTGGGGCCTGTTATACTTGCCCTTGCCTGCTTATGCCCGCTTTTTTAAGTCGGGGGGGGCTGTGTCTGCCCTGCCCTGCTCCCTCCGACAGCTCACACCACTCTATTTGTACCGCGCACGAGCCGGCCTGTTGCTCCAGCCGGCCACTCGTGCTGGAACGTCTTACCCCCCCCGCTCTAGCCGCGCGAATGCGGCGCCAAAGCGGGGGATCTAAAATGGCGCCCGGGATCTCGCTGGTCTCGCGAGACTCCCGGGCGTGCTTGATTCTGCCCCCATTGCTTCACAACGGGGGCCCCGCCTCCCTGCCGGCCTGTGCGGCCGAAATCCCCACCCCGCGTCCCCGTCTTTTCCCCGCTCAGGGGAGTGGGGGGGGGGCGGCAGCGCCAAACCCCCGCCGCGGCTAACGTGGAGGGGGGAAAGTACCCTGGTCTTTACCCCGTCCTTCTCATTGCTATCAAGGAGTAGCGTTGACTGTCCTGCACCACCATGGGTCCCCTCCCCACTTCTTCTGAACCAGTCATCGCAATTCCAAAGGCACCTCGGATGCGTAAGACATCTTTTATGGGACTTTAGTATAGGATAAGTGTGTGAGTAGTTTGCAAACTGCCAAGTCTGGTTTTCTGGGGTGTTGATCCCAAATAAAATAGTGTTGTACTTATTTATGTGGAAGTCTTAATTCATAAACCTATCTTATGCCAAGCATAATAAAATTTATGCAGTCTAATTATTTTACAGTGAAAATATTGGCCAAGGTGACAATGTTTCACCAGGAATATTTTGTGCTGATATTTTTTCAGTCTTTCAGATGAAGCGTCAGTAAGTTAACTTAAAAATTCTGTCTCAGTTTTCTGATATGTGTGAAGGAGTCTCTGTTGAGTTTCATTTGTGCCTTTGCAAGTTTTCTGAAGTCTGTTTCTATTGGAACCTGACAGCTGGCTGCAGAGCTACAGTGTTTGCTTGTGAGAGTAGATGAAATCAAGGCAGAAACAAACCAGGGACTTTGCATGAGGAGGAAGCCAGGAGAAAAGCCTACTAGAGCTGAAATAGATTGCTCATTTGCTGCCTGCAGGTAATACCTGCACCATGCCGGGTGCCTGATGGGCTACCCAAGTGCTGCTTAGGCACCCGATGACCCCAAAATACTGGGTATTATCATTACTGAGTTACTAGTTTACTGTTTTACTGACTGGAAAAATGATAACTCGGTACAGGAATCAAGATGGAAAGTCAAAATATCTGCAGAAGAAGACATACAATTGGTACTGGTTATCGGGAAATCGGGATGACAAAATGATAAATTGGTACATGGGGTAGCACACTGAACACTAATCAGGGACCAATTTGTACACAGTGCTAGAGGGTGGTCTTGAGTATGGCAGTTTCAACAGGTATATCAGTTTTGCAGGTATTCATTTCAGGTCTCCTTGTATGCCTACTAAAGGGAAAATAGATGTTGAAGAATCTATCATTGTGACCTGCAGGGAAAGTCAGAAGAAATCTCACCTACACCAAATACAAGCTGGTGGTTCTTTAGAAGCAGAAGTTCAGCAGACTGGAGGATTGAGTTTCAACACCATGACTCGGTAAGACAAGGACTTCCTAGACAGAAAGGAGGAACTGTTACACTGGGAACATCAGACAGATAAACCAATGAAGGGGAAGGCAGGATCTTAGATGATATGGAAGGCAAGTGGCAGCCAGTGACCTCCAGAAGTAGGAGAACCAGGAATAATTCTGTGGAGTTGCAGGTAAACAGTCACCTTAAGGTTCTGATTCACACAAATGGATAGGACAGCTCTGGATCCCATTGATAGGGAAGGGGAAAATGAAACTATGTATGAGAGTCCCATATTCATTCCATCCAAGTAAAGAAGTGGGTACTTGTGGTTGCTGACTCTTTCCTGAGTAGGGATGGGCGAACACGGTTCAGAAGTTCGGAGTTCGGCCTGAACTCGGCCTGTTGGAAGACCGAACACGAACACGAACATAAACTGACCAAACTGAACTCAATACCAAATGCTGAAATGACCAAACAGTTCGGTCAGTTCGTATCACGTTCGGGTGAGTTCGGGTGGCAAAAGCGTGTCACTGGAAGGTAAAACGTGACAGGAGGGTGAGTCAGCTGAGGAGCAGACTTCCAGGCACCACGGGTGGAGAGGCTTGGAGTAGCAGCCAGTCTGCCCAATCACCATTCCTTTTCGCCTCAGACTTTGCAGTCTGTGATTGGCCACGGGCTAGGCTGCATAGAGCCAATAGGGCTTGCGGTGAGGTGGGTGCATCAAGAAACAAAGCGGATTGTCTCCCCCCTTCCCAACACCTTCTGAGCTAGTCACTGTTCCTGAACAGCAGGCGTTTCAGAAGGCTCCCTCTCCTCCTCCTATTTCACCCATCCAACCCATCTACCTACATATTATCATTTATTTAGCTTAGATTAGTTAGATTTAGGTGTTATTTTTTGTTTTTACCCCTCCCTGTGTTCCCTATGTTCAATCTTCCTTCCTCCCTCCCCCCTCCATTGAATCCTTTCCCTCTCCCTTTTATTCCATCCCTGATTCCCTTCCCCTGTTTTAAGTTTTGGATTTATTTAGAGTAGGATTATTATTAGATTGATTTTCATTTCAGTTTTGTACCCCTTCTTTTGTTCTTTGTGTTTCTCCCTGTGTAATATTGTATATATAGATAGATAGTTATTAGACAGATAGTTACTAGATAGATATACATAGTAGTTAGCTTAGTTATAGAGATAGATAGAGATACAGTGTGTTTGTAGGAAAAGGTCTTTGTAGTTAATTATTAGGATATTCCATTTAGTTCAATAGGTTTTAGAATAGTTACTAGCAGTTAGATTAAGTGTAGAGATAGAGATATATAATGTTAGATAAAACATTTAAATTAAAAAAAATTAAGAATGAAAAAAACAATATCAAAACATTATTTTGGAGGGAGAAATGGAGACGGGAAGGAGAGGCCAGTCTACTGCCTGTAGGGGAGGCAATGGGCCATGTGCCAAAGGCGGCAGGGGCTGTGCCAGGGGAGTGGCAGCAGGCAGAAGCAGTACCCGAGCACATCACCATGCCCCAAACTCAGCAGGCCTGCTTTAGGGCCCCAGGCTTCATTGTCTCAGTGTTGCCTCCTGGCAGTGCCCTCCTCCACTGCCACACAGGGCACTGGAAGGCCTGCAGTACATGAGGCTGCGTCTGTCTCTGCTGGTGCTGGAGCAGGTGCTGGTGCTGCTTCCGATGTTCCTACAGGGCCACCAATGTCCCACACTGTTGAGGCAATCCCCAACAGTCCAGAGCTGGTGGATCCCACCCCGGCTGCTAGAGGCAGGGCCCGATTCCAGGGAAAAAGCAGTAGGGAGAGGAGTAGCAGTAGCAGCAGCAGCACTAGCAGCTATAGAGGGGGGCACAGGGAGAGTGCCAGAAGCATGGCGGACATGAGCAGTTCAGCCTCAGGATCCCAGTACTCCCCTTCACGGGACATCACCGTGATCACGGACAGTGAGTCAGAGGCAGACACTAGTGACGCAGAGGAAATGTCTGCAGTTAAGGCAATGGCTCAGCCTCCTCCCAGAGCTGTGTCGTCAGTGCCACCAAGTTCTCCCCTCCCAGCAGCGTTGGCAGCAGTGCGTCACCTGGGGCAGGCCAGAAGGCGGGGGGGGGGGGGGG
>QEPC01006353.1:4813479-4838885 GCA_003113815.1 Sphenodon punctatus
GTGCCACAGCTCTACAGGGCTTTGAAGGAGCGGGTGAGGGAGCAGCTAGCGGGGGCTGGGGGGGCCACGGTCCACTTCACCACTGACCTGTGGTCTGCCAGAAATGCCCTGCATGTCTACCTGGCAGTGACTGCCCACTGGTGGCAGGACCCAGAGGCAGCGCTTGGCAGTGGCAGGAGGGGACCTGAAGCAGGGTACAGGTGGGCCCTGCTTCAGGCACAAGTCATGGACAGCTCCCACACGTCAAGGAACCTTGAGGCAGCCCTGGCCACCATGGTGAGGGAGTGGGTCACACCAGGTGTGGCCTTCACCAAGGGGTGTGTGGTCATGGACAATGCGTCCAATATACTAAAGGCAGGCCGTGAGAGGGGCTTCACAAGCATCCCTTGTGCCACACACACCCTCCATCTTGTGGCAAAGGACGCTCTGGTCTTGGGGGAGAAAGGGATTGGGCCAGGCACCTTTAGCTCCCTGGTCAACCAGGGGAAGAAGCTGGCGGGGTTCTTCAACCACAGCATGAAGAGCAGTGAGCTCCTCCGGGAGAAGCAGGCCAAGGAAGGGTCGCTAGTGCACATGCTCATCCAGGATGTCTCCACCAGGTGGAATTCCACCTTCCTGATGCTTGAGCGGCTTCTTGAGCAGAAAGCCGCCCTGCATCAGGTGGAACTGGAGACAGACATTGAGGCACCTCCAGGGTACAACAGGGGGGAATGGGAGATGATTGCTCAGACGGTCTTCATCCTAAGACCGTTCCTGGCCATGAAGGAGACTGTAAGCAGCTCCACCACCACCCTCAGCCAGATGACCCCACTAGTCCATAGTCTCAAGAGGAGCCTGGATGAGATTTGGGGGGGGGCAGGATTGTGGCCCTCCGGGCAGGAAGCTCTCCAATGAGGCACTTGACCTGGCTCTGAAGCTGAAGGCAGGGCTGAGTGAGCACTTTGATGAGCTCCTTCATAGGAATATGTCTTGGCAACCATGCTGGACCCCAGGATCAAGGGCAGCATGGCATGTGAGACAATGATCTTTGGCCTCCAAAAGGGTATGCTGGTGCAGAAGGTCCGGCAGGCAGAACGGGCCATGCTGCAGGACACCTCTGGGGATGGTGGGAGTGGGAGCAGCAACACCTTCCAGCCATCTGGGTCTATCCCTGCCCCCAGCCCTAGCAGTAGCAGCAGCAGCAGGACCCCTACTAGTGCCAGCAGCGACTCCTCCTGTGTGCAGGACATTCTGGGGAGCATGGGGCCCAGCACAAAAGGCAAGCAGTGTAGCTGAGGGTAGTGGGGCAGCTGGTGCCCACCCAGAGCTACCAGAGGGAGTATGATGGCACCTCAGCAGCAGTGGAAACCTACCTGAAGGAGGAGCCATGCATTGATCCCAGCAGTGATCCCTTGGCCTACTGGGCCAGTAAGGCCAACGAGTGGCCAGCCCTGTCAAAAGTGGCCATGGGTATCCTGTCCTGCCCACCAACCAGTGTCCCCAGCGAGCGGGTGTTCTCTGTGACAGGGGACATTTGCTCCCTTCACCGCCTGAGACTGGGGGCCAAGTTGGTGGAGCAGTTGCTCTTCTTGAAGGTTAACTTTCCACTGCTGGGATTCCCCGAGCTGCCCCTGGACAAGGAGTGATGGTGCAGTGGCACATGCCATCCCATGCCAGGGTCAGTCAGGATGGGACTACGACTCCTCTGACTCCTCAATCTGGGCTAGGGCTACTGCTCCTGTGCTGCTGAAGTGTTGTCCCTCTATCCCAATGCCTGGCACCCGCTCTGCCTCTCTCTCCCTCCCCCTCTCTCTTTCATACTAGACAGCCTCGGCTGCCTTATCTGGCTTACCTCATGATGCACGGTGGCATTGGGAAACAAACTGTATGCCAGCCAGTTGGCCTATGGCTACACAATCTTGGCCCACCTATGTGATACTGACTAGCTCTTGGTCTCTCGTGCTGCACAGTCTTTGCTAGCCTATCTGAGTGTCCTGCTGCCAATGTCCCAGCTTGCCTTCCCTACTGCCTCCCATGCCACACTGCCTGTCTGCCCACCCAGATTGCCTAGCTCAAAGCCTGCCCAAGGTCGCCTGCCCTATTGCCGCTCATGCCATGCTACCTCCCTGCCTGCCTGCCCATGGTGTAAAGCTCAAACCCTGCCTCAGTCTGCCTGACTGCTGCTCATGCCACACCACATGACTTCCTGCCCTGGCAACCAGTGTCTGCTGCTGCTAGTGCCAATGGCCCCCAGGCCTCTGTGTTGTCTGTGCAAAGGGTTCTGTACCCTGGCAACCTACTGTCTGCTGGTGCCAATGGCCCCCAGGCCAGGCCTATATGCCGTCTGTGCCAAGGGTTCTGTACCCCGGCAGCCAATGTCTGCTGCTGCTGCCAATGCCACACATGCTGTCTGTGCCACGGGTTCTGGGGCCTGTCATTCCTCTCACAGAGGCAATGTCATTCCACCACACCAAGAAACAGCCTCTCCATCCCCAGGACCCACCGTCAGGGTTCTGGGGCCTATATTCCTGGCCGAGAGAGCTGTGACCAATATCTAGAAGCTGCCACTCTAGCCCAGGACCCACTGTTATGGATCTGAGGCCATCATTCCTCACACGGAGGTGATTTCATTCTTCCGCATCAAGAAACAGCCACTCCAGCCCCAGGACCTAACGCCAGGATTCTGGGGCCAATTTACAGGCAGGGAGAGCTGTGGTCAATACCTAGAAGCTGCCACTCTAGCTCCAGGACCCGCTGTCATTCCTCGCACAGGGCGCTGTCATTCCACCACATCAAGAAACAGCCACTCCAGCCCCAGGATCTACTGTCAGGGTTCTGGGACCAAGTTACTGGAAGGGAGGGCTGTGGTCAATATCCAGAAGCTGCCACTCTAGCCCCAGGACCCACCATCATGGGTCTGGGGCCATCATTCCTTGCATGGAGGTAATGTCCTTCCACCGCATCAAGAAACAGCCACTCCAGCCCCAGAACCCACCGTCAGGGTTCTGGGGCTACGTTACCGGCAGGGAGGGCTGTGGCCAATATCTAGAAGCTGCTACTTCAGTCCCAGGACCCACCCTCAGGGTTCTTGTGACCTGTCATTCCACTCACGGGGTGCTGTCATTCCACCTTTTCTTTACGCAACCTGCTGTTCATGGCAAGAGAGAGAGAGAAATAAGAGAGAGAGAGAGAAAGTCTCCCCACTGCTCAAAGGAGAGACAGACACAATCCCACCCATGCTGTCACCTGCACTATATGGCCAGAGAGAGAGAAAGAGAGAGAGAGAGGTTCCCAGCTAGAACGGGAGAGATGGGGGTTGGAGGGGGAGAAGTAGGTGTATCCAGCTACCCTGGCTGCCAACTGCCAGAACCAGGAAGAACTCACATCTACCTTCATGCGCCCAATGCCCATTGCCCACATCCACCACACAGCAAACCTACCATAATGAGATGGAATATAACACAATGTATTATATGTGCCTGCCTGCCTGTCTGTGTGTGTTCTTGTACCTGCTTCTACCACCTATTGTATGATTGAATGAAGTATGCCCGATAGGCTTTAGGCTGTCATTCCACTATCCCTAAATCAGTCATGTCCGCCCATCCCAGGAACCATCAACTAGATTCTGGGACCATCATTCCAGTCACTGGGAGACGCATTCCATTCCACTGCATCCAGAAGCCCGGTGCCCGCACGCCAGCCAAACGCCCCCCCCCCCAACAGCCTACTCCTCTTCACACACCAGTGGATACCCACTGAAGCTGCTGGAAATAAAAGCCCCTCCAACCACCAGCTCCCGCTGCCAAGAAGCCTGTCTCTCTTTCTCTTTGTCACACCCACCCACACAAACACAAGCCCTGCCCTGCACCTCCTGGGGGGCTGTCTGCAAGTTGAGACCCTGCTGCTGGCACAGCA
The DNA here is from genome assembly GCA_003113815.1 of Sphenodon punctatus. Taxonomy (NCBI): domain Eukaryota; kingdom Metazoa; phylum Chordata; class Lepidosauria; order Sphenodontia; family Sphenodontidae; genus Sphenodon; species Sphenodon punctatus. Next base: position 4,817,374 of record QEPC01006353.1, read on the forward strand.
CATCTTTGGGTTAATAACTATGCTACATGGGGTCGCAGGTGCTGCTGGTAGGGATTGACAAGGTGTATGAGATTCTGCTGCCACCTGCCAGCCAGAACTTCAGCACATAGGGATAAAAGATTGGAAGGTCAGACAAAGCTTATAACAAGAAATACAACAATTTTTATTAAAACTATATAAATAACAACAACAACAATAATAACATTCTGAAACCAAAAGGAAACATTGAAAGGAAACTTATAAATTAAACTATTAGTCTCTGCGCCTGTCCCCCCGGGACTTGGGGGAAAGGCAACAGTCGTTCGGGCGCAGCACAGGGCAGTGGGGAGCCACCTGGGACTCTTGCAGCTCATAGCCTTGGGCCACGGCAAACTCCACGGCCCCTTCCATGTCCCGATGCCACCTTGAGAGCGCCTGGTGGTATAGTTCCAGGCGTTCCATCTCGGTGGAGATGTACTGGTCGTACGCCTCCACCTTCTTCTTCTTCACCTGAACTGCCTGGAACTGCTCCACCAGGCGGTTCTCCATGGTGGCTCCTGTCATCTTCAGGTGGGCCTCTCCAACTCAACCCGAAATACCTTGACCTCAGCAGACTTCTGGGGTCCGGGGGTCTCCACATTGGGAGTGGAGGAGGGGAGATGGCTTACATGCCATCTTTTTTGGGTTGACTTCCCCCCCCCCCTTCCTCTGGCACTGAGGCTGAGGCTCCATGGCCACACCAGAGTCCTTCGTCTGCCACCTCATTCTCCTGCCGTGTGTTTTCTCGATGTGGGAAATGAGCTCCGATGTGGTCCCCTCCCTCTGAAACCGGAATCTTTTTGGGCAGATCTAAAAAGAGCATAAAAAGATAGGAACATAAGAAGTGCCATACTGTGTCAGACCAATGTTCTGTCAAGTCCTGTCTGCATTCTGTCTCCATAAGTGGGTGGACTGGGTGGCCAATCTCTCTCTGCAAGGGACTACCAATCTTAACAGATCATAAGTCAATTCATTCCCTGTTGTTCCAGTCCCCGTGCCGTACCTTGCATGTGGTGAGTCCATCGCCCTTGTCATAAAACCTCCAGACATCCGACTTTGTCCACCGAATGTCTGGGGGTGTCACTGGTGACCTCCGTCTAAGGGTCCTCCTTACCCTGGCACCAGCGCTGGGGTCGACATCTGAATTATCTCTGAAATGGGAACACATTAAGAACACCAAAGTAATATCATGCATTTATGATGATGCCTCTAGTCGTCCCTCCTTGGAGGGCTTGGGATGGCAATGGAGAGACCCTGTCTGGCACGTGCAAATCCTGTCCTCCTTGGGTGCTAGTAGCAATGGCAATGGGAGATGTGACCCTGGCTGGCACATGCAAATCCTGTCCTCCTTTGGGTGCTGTGGAGGAATGAGACCCTTGCTGGCACATGCAAACCCTGTCCTCTTTGGGGCGCTATGTATGGCAGCTGGAAAGACCCTGGTGGCTGGCACGTGCAAATCCTGCCCTCCTTGGGGTGCTAGGGGATGCTAGGGATTACAACTAGAAAGGCCCTGGCTGGCACGTGCAAACCCTGCCCTTCTTGGGCTGCTAGGGATGGCAACAGGAGATGTGACCCTAGCTGGAAAGACCCTGCCCTTATTTGGGGGTGCATAAGGAATGGGATGGTAACTAGAGAGTGGAGACCCTTGCTAGCCAGGCACATGTTTGGGTGGGGGTGCTGCTCGTGGCAGAGCCCCCAACACTACAGTACCTTCTCTCTCTTTGGTAGACATCCTCTGCCACCTGCTGATGCCCACTGTTTGTTCCTGACTGATGCCCATCACCCACGCACCCACCCGCATGCCAGTGAGCTCGTTCTAATGGATAGAGCCTTTCTTGTCCTCAAATTAAAAAAAACGTTTACAAACCTGGAAGCACCTCCTGAGTCCGCCGCTTGCTCCTCATCTGAGGAGCCGGGCACCACTTGATGTCTAGGGGCAGCGGCCTCTTCCTCCTCCTCGAGTGCAAAGTTGGCCCCCAGCTGGGGAATCATCACTGCAGCATTCTTCATTTAAAAAAAAAAAACAAGCAACCAACCACCAACACCAGCCACACAAACACAGTCAACCCATCACACCAACACTTACCAACAACATGCAAAACAAACACAGTCAACCAAACCAAACACAGAGCACATGAACCAAACAGCCACACACACACACACACGCTCTCACCCACACGCACTTGAATTTCTGGTTTCCAGCACGATCACGGGCTCTCGCGATACTTTTTCAGAACGGCCGAACCAAACCGAACTTGACCGAACCGAACGGCCGAACCTGAACTCGGCGAACGACCCGAACCGAACGCACGAACCAAATGCACAAACCTGAACCGTGATCTTTTTGCTCATCCCTATTCCTGAGAGGGATGGAGATAGACATCTGTAGCCCAGACCTGGCATTCTGTGAGGTAGTCTTCCTGCACAGAGCCCAAATCTCTGACATGTAGAGAGATTAGCAAAGTTCATTGGACTTTCTGACCATGTCCTCTTCTAGAAGTTCAGTTTTCTGATCTAGAAGTTCAGTATTGCCCAAGCTTTGTATTGCATGGATATAACCAAACTGTACAAATATTGGTACAAATTAAAAACTAGGAAAGGTTACCTGCTATTTTTAGGGTGACTTTTTAGGGATGAGTTGGTATGAATCTTGTATCCATTACTATTACTTGTATCCATTACTATTCTGATGAATAAAGTCACTGAGCCCAATCCCAAATGCTACGGATCGCATCCACACCACGTGCATTCCCATGTCTTTTGACAAATATCAGGGTAATTGAAGTCCTCCACTACTACCAGCTCATGAGTCCACTGCTTAATGGGAAAGATCATATTTAAACAGATGGTGGTTAGGTCAAATTGTTCAACTGCTACTTAGCTTCAATCTTTACAAGAAAGAAAGAAAGAAAGAAAGAAGTGAGCACAAGAACCAGGTGGGATAGAAGATGTAGGGCAGAATAACTAAGGAGTGCATTAGAGAAAGTTGACCAATTTAAATTAATTTAAAGTGATTGGTCCTAAGGAATTCCATTCCAGGATCCTTAATGGATTAACTAAAAAACCTCAGAACCATTAGCAATTATCTTTGCAAACACATGACAAAGAGGCAAGGTCCCAGAGAAATAGAGAAGAGTGAATATAGGGCCTATTTTTTAAAAATGGAAAAAGGAAGGCCCAGGGGATTTTGACCAGGCAGGCTGACCTCATCAATACGTAGGAAGATATTAGAACAATCTATTTTAAGAAATGATTTATGACCACAAAAGTAAGATTAATCTAAACTCTGTCAGTTCCATTTCCCCCTCCTTTTCTTTTATGCATTTGGTAAAATTATGTGCAAGAGATCATTTGGTAAAGTTTTCTGATCTAGAAGTTCAGTGTTTATATTGCATGGATATAACAAAAAAATATAAATATTGGAACAAATTACATACTAGGAAAGGTCACCTGCTATTTTTAGGGTGACTTTTTAACTATTAGGAATGAGTTAATATGAATCTTGTATCCATTACTATTACTTGTATCCATTACTATTCTAATGAGTAAAGTCACTGAGCCTGATCCCAAATGCTGCGGATTGTGTTCAAGCCATGTGCATTCTTGTTGCTGGAGCCCTGCGGATTTTGTGTGCATGTGCACACGAGCACAGGATCCACGGGGTTTAGGATCGGGCTCACAGAGTTTTTATATAGTATGATAAATATGTTCTCCCAATAGGCTTAGTTTGAATTAAATTTCCTACCTGCACAAATTGATCTGTACGAATGCTACTCTCGCTCTAGCTTTCATTTAAGTAAAATGTCTCTAGCCTTAATGACTGTAAAAAAAACCCTTCTAATCCTTAAAATTCTGAACAGGCACAAGTCCACTGAAGTGAATGAAACTTGTAACAGCATAGCACTTTACAACTGTAGCCAGTAGCCTGAAAAAAGGGAAGCTTAAAGCTGAAGAATCCAAAAGGTAATTAGGAACCTAGCATTTCACTTTTGGTGTCCCATGAGTTTAAACTAATCTCATGATTTGAGACATCATGATTTTTTAATTCTTGGAGTTTGCAGTCTTGGCAGAGGGACTGGCTTCACTGAAATCAAAGGAGTTGTTCCCTGCTATGCAAACCATTAATTTGACCACTGTTTTTGTGAACATAATCATGGATAGGCTTCAAAGGTTTGGGAAGGACTGTGGTACAGAAACAATTTGGAATGCTGGGCAGGGCTAAGATATATGAAATATGGCAGCACACAAGCCAAAGCAGAACGTGCTCGGTTATATTAAAATATGAATGTTATTGTTCAATTCATGTCCCGTTCTGTCTTCTTTTGTATGGGTGTGCATGTTGTTTTTGTTATTACAATAATGATAATGAACATTGTTGTTTTCATTACTGTTATTGCAATAATGAAAAAGTCAAATAATAATAACAAAAATAGAAAGGAAAATGACATTTTCTTTTAGAAATAAAGGGAAAGAACAGAAAAACATATTCCTGGCTATACCTTTTTTGTTTCTTATTCAATTCTGATGAAACTTGGGGAGATTGTACCCCCAATGGAGGGTACTATGTGTACTAATTTTTGAAATTATTAGTAAAGGAAACAGATTTTAGAAGCAATTGAAAATTATGATTTTAAGAAAAGCTCTATACACATTCATGGCTGCAACTTCTTTATCTTCCATACAATTTGCATGAAACCTGTAAATATTCTGTCCCTCGACAAGATTAATACTCCTGCCCATTTTCAGAAAGATTGGATAAAGGGCCCTGATGGTATATGACATTAACTTAAAAGTACATTTCCAGCTGTAACATTTTTATATCCCATCCTGTTTACTAGACATTTTGTAAAAATGTATCATACACCTTCCCTGACATCTCTACAAAACTACAGGACAATTTGTTAAAGGGGCCCAATTTTATAAGCAATTGTTGTTATCCCCTTGAAGACAGATAAATAGCAGCACATGCAGTGCCAGTCAGAGGCAGGGGAGGGGAGGGGAGAGAGACTTGAGGAGGGAGGATGTTCAGCAACCCAAAAGACTGACAGACACATCCACTGACCAATTACTGCATGCTTCCAACCTTACAGGACCAATTGGTAGTGGCTTCAAGACAGGCATAGGGCATAGAAGGGACGTAACTGGGACTTTGGGGACAGCATCCCAGAAATCATGAGACATAGTTCACACATCTAGGCTGGCCAATTATCATCACAATCACATTCTGCAGCACTGTGACAAAGGACATTAGAGAATCTCTATTGGCTCTTTCCTAAACAGATGCTTCTGTCTTCCCAGCAACAAGTGGTGGAGAGATGTTGGGATGGTCACATCACAGAATGAGGATAATTGGTTGACATTTCTGCTGGCCAATTGGCATCACAAACTGATCTTATACCACAGTGACATGTAAGAGAATCCCTGGCATAGGCCCCTTCTCTGCATATGCTGTGCAGGCATATAAAATAGGGACCCTTTATCACATTTTTCTTATATTTGGCAGTAATGATCATGAAAATTTGATATACAGCCCTACAAAATTTCATGTACACTGGTTGGACTACAGAGGTCTTACAGTCAGACATACATTTATAAGTTAATTGCTTATACCACCAGTACCCGTTATCCAATTATTCTGAAAGTTTGCAGAAATAGTAAATATGTGAAGGGGTATAAACCTGCCAAGTTTCATCTACATTAAATATGAGGCAAAGAAGTTACATTTAGGAATGTATATGAGGATTTTTGCAGAATAAAATAATTCAGCTGCTTCTAAAATTGGATTCCTTTATCCAGTCTTTTTTGCAATTTGGTACACATAATGCCATCCATTGGAGGTATAGTCACTCAAAGTGGCAACCAAATATAGTAAAAAACAAAAAGGGTACAACCACAAATGTGTTTTCCATTGAAACCAATGGAAAATGAAAATGAAAGCAAAAACAAAAACAACAATTTGATATTTATGAAAATGAAAATGACAGATTTAAATAACAAAAATGAAAATAAAAATGACATGGGCTCCTGGTGCACACCTCTATAGGCATTCTGCTGGGTGAGGTAAATGCATGTCCAGCTCTGTTCAGGCTTTATATGACTCTGGTTACCATATAAAGAACTTCCAGAAGCACACTGAGTGATGTGAGTAGCATCTGTCAGTAACAGTGTTTTATGTTTTCAAGTGTTTTGATACTCAGAGATGACTTCCTCCTCTCAGAATCTTTTTCTGCAACACTGTCATTGAAATTGATCTCTCTCATACTGATGTTGCCCAGTCCTCTTGATGCAATTCCATTCTGAATGTTCAGCAACTGTAGAGGCTTTTGGCCACATGAAAGAGATTTTTTTCTAGTTTTTCTAAGCTTTTTGTTCAATGCAAGCCATGTTGACGTCTTCATCCAGGGGGATTAAGCTTGAATCTTTCATGGTAAAAAACAAGGAATATTGTTTATCACAGTTCATAGGAGTGAACAGTACTAAACTTGCACCACAATATCCTTTATGATACACGAGAATCACAGACATTCCATACCTAAAACTTTAGGTTAAGTTCACACATTAATCTTTCCATAAAAGTCAGCCCATTACATACTAATGATATCCATGTGTACGTCAAGTATACTGAAAATGTATGAGTACAAAGCATCTTCAGGCTGGATGTGAATGAACCCCTAAATCACTACATTGGTTTTAAAATTCATGAGATTAAAATAATTAAATATTGGGTCCTTTTTATTTTCAAGCCTTTTAGGTCATACACAGGTCACATTTTCAATTTTTTCTCTGCAACTGTGCAAGGGCTAGAATATTTTTTAAAATGAAAGTACTCTGCTCTGCTTAGTTTCTGGATGCCTCATCTATGAATGTAACAGCCTTCTGAACAAAAAGACACTTCTCAAAACTACAAATAAAACAGTACTTTTCCTGCACTCAGAGGCAAGAGAAATCCTATCCCATGTTGGACTTGATCTCATCCTCCTTAGGAATGTTTCTGATTGGTTCTAATTGTGATTTGGATGTTAAAGTGGACAGCAATGTAGAGTGTAATTATAGAGTGATGGGATTGGCACTATAGTTAAGGTCAGCATGCAAGTTTCTGTTTAACCCAAGAACATCCTATTACTTATAAAATTGAAAAAAATAATGCTATTTGTCTGAAATTGGGCAAAAGGATTGCTTAGGTGAGGGGTAGAAATTTTCCAAATTTTATGCAGATCGGATGAGGAACAAGAAAGTTGCAGCAGTTTGAAAGTTTGAGTAAAAATTGCTTTTTCTTCCTGTTTCAGAATATTTTTTTAATTGGGTTGAAAGAGTACTTTTCTTTTTTTTTTTTTTCTGGGATAGAGTGCTGCTAGAGAATTCAGGGGTCTGTTCTGTTGCATGCCTTTTTTTTTTTTTTCCAAAAACTGTCTGATAGTTTTAAAGTTGTAAATGTCTGAATTTCCTATATTAGTCAATAGGTTAGTTCATAACATCATGCATGCGCTCTTGCTGGCTTCTGTTTCCCCATGATCTGGTGGTTCAGGGGTTGTTAGGAAGTGCAGTTCATGCTGCTGCTGTTCACTCTGCATGTCTGTACTGCCTGCTGTGTAATGTAGTTCTAATCTATTATCTGCACATGCTCTGTGCAATCACTTCCTGACTATCCAATATTTACAGCTGGATTATAATTTTTAAAGCTAAACTCTTGGCTCCTTTTGAGAAAACTGTGGGTGATTTCAGATGTTACATTTTCGGCATTCACCACAGTCAACCGCAGTCAAATGCGGGCGGTGGTGAAAGAGCTTTGCATGTCTGTTGGCGTGCATCCAGATGTTCACCACAGTCAAATGCGGCCCGGGGTGAAATTAACCATGCTTCGTGAGGTCGAGGTGGGAGGCAGTCCAGAAATGTGGTGAATGTTCACCACGGCAGGGGTGAAAGAAATGTAACTTCTGAAGGGAAACCCCCGGCTGCGGTGGAAGGAAATGACCATGGGCCATGGTGATGGCCACGTAACCCCGGTGCCTTGTGGGGTTACGCCCTGTGTAACTACATTACACAGCGGTACTCGCCACCACGTCACATCCATTGTGTTCTCCCACAGCCTGTGTTCACTCTGCTTGGCCCCGGGCGGTGGTGCCACCCCGGTCATGTCTCTCCTTAAAACTCACCTCTTCCGCTCTGCTCTGTCTGACTCTTTATCCTGCTGAGCCACTATTCCTATACCTACGGTCTGTTTACCCTTATCCTTGCCACATGGACCTGCCTGCTGTCATTCTCATTGTAACCAAGCCAAGTACGTGCACTTGAGACCTCGCATCTTCATGAATGTTAGACCCCTTGTCTCTCCCTCTGTTCCCCTTCCTATGTCTCTCCCCCAGCTCCTGTCGCTCAGATTGTAAGCCCTAGGGGCAGGGACCGTGTCTATTTTATTACTTTGTAAAGTGCCATGTACACTGCTGGCGCTATATAAATGTTTGTTAATAATAATAATAATGTTTGTTGGGGCCGCGTGGCTCACCATGGCCCGCAGTGAAGCAATTGACACCGGGGTGGGATTCACTGTGGTGAATCTCACCGTGTCATGTCTGAAAACACTCTGTGTTTCTCAGAGAATCTTTTATTTTATTTATTTATTTAGAGTGATCCAACCAGGAAGCAATGGGAAGCCAAAGGGATTTGAAATGAAGCCTCCTCCTCACTTTCCCCACTCAGCTCTCACAGAAAACAAGTGGGAAGAGATTCAGCAGCGGGAGTAGTCCCATACTTGGAGAGGCAGCCAGGTCTGCAAGCGCACGTCCTGGTTAGCTCCCTGAGGGTTAGTCAGTTATGAGGGGTGGGGGTTCTGGGGATCTGGCACATGTGGTGGTCACTTGGCTGGGGGAGCTGGCACAGGTGTCACTTGTCATAGGGGTCACTTGGCATGAAGGGGGCTGAGGACCTGGCGTGGAGGGGAGTGGTGTCAGTGGGACTGAACAGTTCTGGGGAGCTGGTATGAGGGCACTAGGAGTTCTGGTTCTGGAGAGCAGGTGCATGGGGGTCCCTTGATGTGTGGGATGATGAGAAATTGACATGGGAGTCACTTGGTGTGGGGAGGCTGGGGAGCTGACACAGGGGGGGTCACCTGGTGTGGCAGGGACTGGGGAGCTGGCTCAGGAGGAGTCACTTGGAGTTAGGGAGTCAGGGAGTCAGGACAGGGGAGTCATTTGTAGCTATAGGGGGTGCAGTGCACAGGGGATGGCATATCATTTTGTGCATTACCCTTTCAAAAAGCGAGGAAATTATATACTCAAAAAACCTTTGGTTTAAGAGAGAAGTTAAGGTCCTTGCAAATTCAACCCTGCTCCAAAAAGCATAGAAATAGTAAGTTAATGTTTCCTCCTTAACATCCATGCCATCTAAACAGTGAAGACGTACTGCTTCTCACATATTGTGCTCACTTAGGCTCCATGTATTCACATTTTGCCTTAGTCTTTCAGCCCCAATCCACTTCCCCTGTAGGCTGCGGGAAACACGGAAGCTGGCGAGGGGACATGAGGGTTCTCTGTAAGGGGAGTGTAGGCTAGTGGATTAGCGGGTGCCTGGTCTTCTCCCTGAAGCAAGTTGGCCCCTAACCCCCACCCCAACCCCTTTCACTATATCATTTTTATTTCAGTGGAAGGTTGAAGGGCAGTGGGGAAGTGTATGTATCAGCACAGAACAGAGAGGTGTTGGGAGAGGTGTATATTCTGGGAGAAACCCAGACCCCCTTCTAATCCAGTAGCCCCCTATTCCCTCACAGACAACCAAAGACACCTGGAAAATACAATGATCTGTATATCAGCTAGGGAACAGGAGTAAGTGTGTGTGTGTGTGTGTGTGTGTGTGTGTGTGTGTGTGTGTGTGTGTGTGTGTGTGTGTGTGTGTGTGTGTGTGTGTGTGTAATGTCAAAAAAGAAACAGGAGAGGAGGTGGAATAACAGTGAGGGAGGCACTGAGAGTCAACTATGGGAACTGGGTGGAATGATAGAAGTGCTCTCCATGGTATTCTAGAACTCTTCTGAATCATGTACATCACTCAAAACCTTGTCATTCTACCTGTTTGACATGGCATTCCTCCTCTCATTCCACCAGTTCCCTGCTGCTGCACCCTATCCCTCTTCCTCCCTTTCACTCCACCCACTCTAGTCACTCTCCCTGGTGCTTTACTCATTATTGCCACACCATCTTGCCCTCCAACTCCCAAAGATGCACCTCTGTTTTATTCTTTCACAGCCACTTAATGTGATCTGCAAATGACAATAGGATTTATTTCCACATTTGCTTTGCTGTTGCCTCCAATCCTTCTGATGGACTCCATTGTATTCATGTTAATAGGTACCCAACTCAGAGCTGTAGCCAATCTCGATTTTCTCTCAGTTTTCACTAAGAATCACAGTTCTTGACTAGTTTTTAATAAGAATTGATAATCAAAGAAAACCCTGATTCTCAACATTCCTTGATTTACTATTTACAGTTTACCGTGATTTACCATGTATCATATACTGATTTATCATGTACCGCTTACCATGTATCACGTTCATCCTGGTAATGTGCATGCGCAAAATGGCTGCCCTTTTCCAAAATGGTGGCAGCCAATGATAGCTCTCAGTGTCATCTTGGAAGATGGTTGCTCATGAACCAACATGGTACACAGTAAGCAGTACACGGTAAATCAGTATATGGTAAATGTTAAATTGTAAAGATTGCCAAGATTCTCAAGATCTCAAACCATTACTGAGAATGTGCCAAGATCTTTTTATCAGTTCTCCATTCTCACAAGATTCTCATGAGAATGAAAACCCATTTTTGCTTTAGCCCTAATCAACATTAAATTCTTACTAAACATTTGTATAGCACTGTCTCCAGCTTCAGTGTTTCCCCCAACCTGAAGACAAAGAGGATTGGGACTGAAAGACTTAGGCAAAGTGTGAGTGCATGGAGTCTAAGTTGTAAACGAGCACAATATGAGACTGTACAACATCTTTAGCTTACATGGCATGGAAAGTCAAGGCAGAAACGTTAACGTACAATTTCCATGCTTTTTGGAATTCATGACTGAATTTGTAAGGGCCTTAAATAGAAGGGGGTTTGAGTATATAATCAGAAATATACTTGCATGTGTTTGACAAACGTGTACTACCTATGCTGCAAGTAGTTTTGAAACAACACCATAGTTAAAGAGGTAGTCTTTGGAGGGGAATCAGGCAAGACAAATCACTACCACAGTCCTGATGCTACCTGGAAGGTAAATGTCCATTGCACAAGTGTTCAGAGCATCTGAAACACAGATTGCATTCCCCTTAGTCTCCACATAATGGCATTGGGAGAACCAGTATACAACCATGGATTTTTTATTCCTGTCTTTCGGTGATTTATGAAAGACATTCAGGCTTTGTCTCTTGAATTAATTACTACCTCACCGTTGAAGACAACTCTGACATTTCTTTTATATGACACACTCATTTTCTTTCACTATGAAGATCTATACCCAATAGCAAAGGGATATCAAGGGGCTCTATAAGCAGACTGAATGGCCATTTGTTTTCACTGAGTGAATGAAATGTTTCTTATGTAGCAGAGTCATTAAGTTTGCTGCTACTTGTATCTCTGCCCAAATGTGGGCGGCTTTTGCTCTCCTTTTCTCCCTAAGCAGCTTGTAATAAACCCTTCTAATATTAAGAAAATTTATCCAATCTGCCTCCAATCGGAGGCTACACCATTTCCTTCTAGCCCTATTCAGACACCTTTTTTCTTTCCTACATCCCTCATCGAACCAAATCTTAGAATTAGGGCCAGTTTGGAACTTTGGGCGGACTGTCGTTTTACTGAAATATCCCCACAATTGGGCTAATAAGTTGGTCACATTTTTGAAGAACACTGGGTAGTCCTCCAAATCCATCAGCACACCTCTAGCCACTGAGGTGATAAAAATAAGTGTGCTAGAGCGATATTTGCTTGAGGGGACCACTTAGTAAGTAAACCCCTCTGAGAAGGGGGAGGGGGTCCAACATCCTTAGCAATTGGTTTACCTGAGGCCATTTCTAAGAGTAGAGGGAAATGGCTCCCTTCTGGTCTTTTGATAACCTGAAGATCGCTTACTTGGGCGAATAAAGGCCAAGACACACAAACATAGTCAATAATACTAACACCCAGATTGGTGTCAAATGTAAATTCCCTGAAGGGGTCTGACGGGGTCCACCCATTAAGAATTATAAGCCCATGCTCCGTAAAAAGATGTACCAACTGTCTGGCATGGGCATTTACCACCGTATTCAATGACCTCCGAGAGGGAATTGCAAACAGGGATTGAAAAGTAAGATCTAAACAAGCTTCATCCAAATTTGCAACTCGGGCGTTGAAATTGCCCACTATTATAATTGGGCTTTCTATAGGTCTAACAGTTAATGACCCTAAAAGGTCCCAAACATTTGGGTCATAATATACCGAGGCTTCTGATGGAACATACACATTAACTATGATAAAATTACCCCATAAAGTAGATCAAATTTCTAAGACAATACAATTTCCAACAGTAGTCTCTATTATGCGAACCTCAGTAGCTGGACTTGATAAAATAAGGGTAATAGCCCCGCCTGAAAGGCGCCCTTTTAAAAATCTAGTTTTACCTGGGACGCCATAGGTCATGAAGCCGTCTATCATAAAGGAGGAGAGTTCTATTTTAGACAGCCATGTCTCCTGCAAGCAAACAATGTCATATGACCCAATAAAATTCTTCCACTCTTTATCTATAAGCTTGTTTTTGATGCCTTCAATGTTCCAAGATAGGCAATGGAGCCCCGCTGGTAATTGTCATTGAAGGGGGCTGATCTAGTTGTTTCGCACGGCCTATGGGCTAACAAATCCTTCTCATAATTTCCAGAGCATGGATTGTCTAGGGGTTGTAGAATGGGGGACCTAAAGATGACAGTATGTTCCAGGAGAGAATACTCAAAGTACGAACTTTCTACCTGAGTTTCTTCTACAACCTGGGGATTTGTTATTAAGATGTCAGTGTCCGATTCATGCAGATATATATCACTAAGTCTAAAGGATCCTGACAAACCTGTCTTATCTAATATATACCAATCTTGTTATACCCCTATACCACCCCTAGACTTGGCACAGTCTGCTTCGCAGTGATAACTTACCCTAAATAGCTTGGAGATGAGATTCCTAGCTAGTGTATTTTCCACTCTTTGTAGAAATATACCAGTCTTCCTCAGTTTGCATCTATACTTCCATAATTTGTCCTGCACATAATGGAGCAGAGCACCAATTTCCATCTAATAAAGTGCCCCCTATCTAGAAGCGTCTTCTTAGCCTTGATATCTAGGGGCGAAATATTCATTTCCATCTGTCTTTGTAGGAAAGCAGCTAAAGCCTGTATACCCAGACCCTTTTGCGTAAGAAACCTATATTCCCTATTCCTATTAAAGTGGAATATTAGAGCTGGGACCCATCTCTGCTGAGTGTCTTGTGGCCATATTTTAGGTGAGCCAGGTTCTTTCCCTTGATTACAATCCAGCTATGTATATTTCTTTGAAATAGGGGGAAAGGCTGCTTCTATAATCTGCGGGGGGGGGGGGGGAGGGCAATGTCTGTAAAGTCCCAGCAGCAGAAATAGAGGATGGCTCAGCTAAATCTTGCTGTTGTTTGGGTAGCCATATCTCACTTGTAAGGACAATGGACAATGGACATTCTCTGCGTAGATATTACCAGTCCAGTTGTTGAACTCAACCAAAACTTTCATAGCAAAAAGCAATTCATGTGATTGGCCTATATTTTCTTCCATTTCCTTGAATCAGGTATCTAAATCAATCTCTATTCTAATATCTAGCTTGTCTAATTTCCGATAGATAGCCCCAAGTTGTTGCTCAAGGAAAGGGGAGCTACCCATGTTACTCTTATTAGCCTCTTCCCCTACAGAACAGACCAAGTGAGATTTGGGACTAGACCTGACTGACACTGGCTGAGCATAAAGGGGCGGCTCTGAATTTGCTATGGGGGGGAAATGTGTCATTTTAGGTTGGGTAAATGCAAGGGCTTTTTCCCTCTTCAAGGCCCTTTCGGCATTCTCAATTTCTTCTGCCAAAGACTGTGGTGCTGCTATGATATGCGATCTTAATTCCATTGTGCTAAATAACAGCTAGCAGGATAGTTTACAAGAGGAAAAGAAAGTAATTTAAAACAAAAACAAAAAACGAGGGGCTCCTGGTGGCTCCTGTGCAGCTCAAGGGTGGCCCTTTGGCACGTGTCCAAGGCGCACGGCTGTCAGCCCCCCGGGGCTTTTATTAGTGTTGCTGGTGACTTGCTCTGCCCCCGGATCAGCTGCAAACGCCATCAGTTGAAGACAAATCTGACATTTCTTTTATATGACACACTCATTTTCTTTCACTTTGAAGATCTATACCCAATAGCAAATGGATATCAAGGGGCTCTATAAACAGATTGAATGGCCATTTGCTTTCACTGAGTGACAAATGTTTCTTATGTAGCAGAGTCAAGAAAATCTATGCTACCAGTTAGGATTTGTGCAAACCCCTCATGGCAAAGCAGGGGTTAATAGGGCTGATGAGCTTCTCTGGGCTCAGCTGGCTACACCCTACCATACGTGTGCAATGTGGCCAGGATGTCTAAAAGGGAGTCAAGCTAAACAGCCAGGTGAGGAGGGAAGAAGTTGCTCTGGGAATCAATAGAGATTTGTAGTTTCTCCACCTGCCAACAATATTAAGTCAGAAGTGAAACCTAGGAATGCATGTATATCTGCAGTGATGAATGTGCTCCCCCTCCCCTCCAAGTTTGCAGAGTCAGGGGAAGACCCATAAAGGAGTAGTCAGAGTCTGACCATGTGTCCAGAAGGGGTTTGCAAAAGGCACAGCATTTGCTTTCATATACGAGCCGTGCATTTTCATTTATTTATCTGTTTTATTTTATCAAAAATATTTAAAAAAAATAAAAATCACTGCTCATGTGCAAATGGCTGTCGGGGGCTGTTCCGCGCATGCGCTGTGGCCCTTTCCCCAAATGGCACTGGCATGCGCAGACCAGCTCTCCTTTTTCCAGATGGCATTGAAACTGAGAGTGCAGTTTGGGAAAGGGTATATATGCGCAGAACAGCAGCTGGGGCCATTTTACACATGTGCAGTGATTTTTAAAAAAAAAAATTAAATTATTTTTTAATAAAATAAAACAAAAAATAAAAATGTAAACAAATAAAATCAAACAAATGTTGTTTGCTTATCAATTCATTTCCATTACTTTAGTTACGAAAACGAATGGGGCTCCGTTCATTTTTGTAACTAATTAAAATGATATGAATTGTACACCCCTAGTGTCCAGACATCACAACCAAAGTTGCTTGCAACTTGTTCGGAATGTGGCAGCATAAGCTGCTTACTGGCTCGGGAAGTCATGATCATGTTCCATGACACTCCTGTGTTCTCTGCATTGGTTGCCTATAGAGAAACAGGTTGAATTTAAGATTTCACTGCTTTTTTTCTCATCAGGGCCTTGAATGGTATAGGCCCTGGATATTACCCAATAGAAAATGGATATCAAATCAGGGCTGGCCTTAGGGATTGTAGGGCTGAGGGTGCCAGCTCTGCTGTCAGGCAGCCAGGCCTAGCAGTGGAGCCGGCTCCCACCAGCAGCAGAGGAGAACCAGTCACCGGCAGCGGAGCCAGCACCCCAGCTGGTGGCAGCCATCACCCCCAACCCTCCACCGGGACTCGGGACCACAGGTAAGTTGTTTGTTGCTTTAGCGGCCCCAGGGAGGGGTGTAACGCTGGGACCCAGAGGGTGGGGGTGTTAGAGGTAATTAATCCCCACCCTTTAGCTTGACTCCCTTTTAGACATCCTGGCCACATTGCACACGTATGGTAGGGTGTAGCCAGCTGAGCCCAGAGAAGCTCATCAGCCCTATTAACCCCTTCAGGGTCTAAGGCTGCTTTTAAACGAGGAGCGCTGAAGCGCCTCCTCAACGCCGCATTAAAGCAAAGCCACTGGAAGTGACGTTCTCCCCGTTGCCGGTGGCGGCGGTTGGAGACACGGCGCTTTGGAGCAGCGCGTTCTTAAGCCAGATAATTGAAGTCTTAAGAACGTGCCGTTGCAAAGCCCCGTGTCTCCAGCCGCTGCCGCCGGCAACGGGAGAACGTCACTTCCGGCGGCTTTGCTTTAATGTGGCGTTGAGGAGGCGCTTCAGCGCTCCTCATTTAAAAGCAGCCTTAGACCACGAAGGGGTTAATAGGGCTGATGAGCTTCTCTGGGCTCAGCTGGCTACACCCTACCATACGTAGGGCACCTTCAGCGCACCCTCATTTAAAAGCAGTGTAAGTTCACTGGAGGGGAGGGGGAAGAGAGAGCAAGCTCCCCCACTCTTTTTTTACAAGAGGGGAGGGCCCTGGGACTTGTTTGTAGTCCCTTGCTTCATTGTTTGGTAGGGATGGGATTTTCGGTTTCTGTTTAAACCAAGAGTGGCCGATAATGCCACTCTCGGTTTAAAACCAAGAGATCTGAAAATTGGGCCTTCTTGCCACCCGATTATTAGATCTCAGATCTTCCCATTGAAATCAATGGGAAATCCTCCCCGTTGACTTCAATGGGAAAAGCCACAACATTTTGGGAAGCCACAGGCAGTGGCATTCACCCAGCTCCTGGCCTCGGATGATGGGGATTAATTACCTCTAACACCTCCACCCTCTGGGTCCCAGCGTTACACCCCTCCCTGGGGCCGCTAAAGCAACAAACAACTTACCGGTGGTCCCAAGTCCCGGTGGAGGGTTGGGGGTGATGGCTGCCACCAGCTGGGGTGCTGGCTCCGCTGCCGGTGACTGGTTCTCCTCTGCTGCCGGTGGGAGCCGGCTCCACTGCCAGGCCTGGCTGCCTGACAGCAGAGCTGGCACTCACTGGCAACATAGGAAACTCAGCTACTGACAGCAGAGCTGGCTCCTCTGCCAGGCAGCCGGGTCTTCTCTTTCTTTCTTCTTTTCTTCTAATTTTCTTTCTTCTTCTTTTCTTCTAGGTCTAACGCTGGTCCCAGAACTCTGAAGAAGCCGACTTCTGGCATCTTCACTGCCCATGCACAAAATGGCTGCTGAGGTCATTCTGTGCATGTGCAGCCTTCTTCCAAAATGGTGCCGGCATCATCGGTGTCATCTTGGAAGAGGGTAGTCATTCTACGCATGCATTCATGCGCAGCTTTCTGAAGGGAAAGCTTTCCGAAGGCACATTTCCAGAAATGGGAGGGGGAGAGCAGGAAGGAAGGGGCAGATTCAGCTGATATTTTAGCATTCTATTGGCTAGCAAGAGTCAGCAGCCAATAGAATACTGAAAAGCTGTGCTGAGCCCGCCTCTTCCCATCAGCTCCGATCTGGAAACAGGGAGGGATACTGTAGTTGATCTGCACATGTTTACCCATGTGATTACCTTGTGTGGGTCTGGAAACAGATGGGAGGGGGGGAGCTGAAGAGGAGAGGCAGGTGAATTAGATCCTTGTCCATCCTGGCTGGTGAAAGCGAGCAGGTAGAAGTTGGGACTGTTGCTGGCTGGGGTTGTCAATGCCTCTCTTTGACTGGGAGGGGTAACATACTGGACACTCTTAAAAATACAACTGTCTGGCCTTTGCTTAAGAGACCATCTTTAGATGCTGACTCCCCAGCCAGCTATCACCCTGTCTCTAAATCTTCCATTTTTAGGGAAGGTTATTAAACGAGTGGTTGCCCGACAGCTCCAGGCTTATCTTGATGCTACTGGATTCCTGATCTAGACCTATTTTAGTCAAACTTTCATCCTGGGTATTGCATGGAGACAGACTGTGCTTGGTCAATGACCGATACCTGAAGATTGACAAGGAGAATTGTACCCTGTTGATCTTGTTATATCTTTCAGTGGACTTAACACAGTTGACCATGAGGTGCGCGGGGTGTGTTATTATTATCATTATAAACATTTATATAGCGCCAGACGTGTGACCTGGTGCTGTACAAAACATAGAAATAGACGTGATCCCTGCCTGTGGCTTACAATCTAAAATACAAGGAGGGGGACACAGGGAGAGGAGACAGTGGGAGAGATGGGAGAAGACAAACAAACATGCAAGCGGATGCGAAGTCTCAGGTGCGTGTGCTTGGCTTAGTTACAATCAGGTTGGTTACAGCAGTCTGCCGAGGAGGGCAGACAGTAGGTATATGGGAACGACTAGCAGGCATTGGGAAAGGCGGCGAGGAAAAAGTGGGTCTTGAGGAGGGATTTGAAGGAGTGGAGGGAGGGGGCAAGATGGATGTGGGCAGGGAGGAAGTTCCACGCATGGGGGGCAGCGAGGGAAAAGGGTCGAAGGTGGTTAGGTGAGCAGGAGAAATGAGGGAGAGTGAGGGAGGGGACAGAGGAAGAGCGGAGAGCACGAGCAGGAGTGCGTAGGGAGATTAGGTCTGAGAGGTAAGGAGGAGCTGGGGTAGGGAGGGACTGCTCTTGAGTGGTTCTGTTTGTTCCTGTCGCGGGGGGTGTGTGTCAGTGGGTGATGATGGCTGATTGCTCATAGTCCCCTCGTGACCTCCCCTGTGGGGTCCCGCAGGGCTCCATCTTGTCTCTCCTCTTGTTCAATGTGTATATGAGGCCACTGGGTGAGATTATTCAGAGGTTTGGAGTGAAGTGTCAGCAATATGCTGTTGACACCCAGCTCTGCCTCTCCTTTTCATCCAACCCAGGTTCTGTAGTCTCAGTGCTTACCTGATGCCTGGCAGCTGTCGGGGACTGTTTAGAAGCTGCAGTTGATGAGGAATGAGGTGGCCTAGCTCCTTTGGGAACCAGTTGCCAGGAGCACATTATACCAGTGCTCTGGAGACTACACTGGAAAACTATAACTTTCCAGGCACAATTCAAGGTGCTGATTTTGAGCTTTGAAGCCCTAAATGGCCTGGGCCCCATATATGTGAAAGTCCGACTTTCTTACCATACTCTGTTGTAGCCCCTGCAGTTAGCCCAGAGTGCCCTCTTGTGGGTTTCACCTGTTATCCGGGGGCATGTTGTGGGGTGTTCTTGGTTGCTGCCATAATGTTGTGGAATGCCATCTCCCCTGGAGGTCTGTCTGTCAGTACAGGCCTGAGCATCTTTTGGAGGTGGTGGGGAGCCAGGATTGAAATCTCACTGAGAACTCAAACCAGATATTGAGATCCCAGCAAGATCTTGAACCTGGTTCTTGTTCTCATGAGATTTCTCACAAGAATGGCTTTAATTCTCGGGTGAAAACAGACATGACGCTAACCATCCTTTAACCACCCTTGGTGGTTATTTATGCATGTTGCAGGGCTTCATAGGGCACCAATACAGCCCTGCAACATGCATAAATAACCACCAAGGGTGGTTAAAGGGTGGTTAGCGTCATGTCTGTTTTCACCCCTCATTTCAGCCTTGGGCAGAACTCACAAGGATGCCTAGAACAGTGTTAGCAGAGGTGTGCCCCTTACGCCAAACCTGAGGTGGGTAGACATTACCTGTCTCTCATATAACTTATATAGGAATGTACAACTTATTTTTGATTTTTTACTTACTAAAATGAATGGAGCCCCATTCGTTTTAGTGACTAATGCTACAAAAAAGAGATGAATAAGCAAATGATTGTCATTTGATTTCATCTGTTGTTTTTTTTTCTTAAAAAAATTAAATGGCTACTGGGGCTGTTCTGTGCATGGTAATGCTGCCACTGCCATTTTAGAAATTGGCACACATGTGCAGAATGGTCCAGTGGCCAATTAGCACATGCACTGTGATTATTTTTTAATTTTTTAAATTATTTTTTTTTTAAGAATAAAATGAAATACATGAAAATAAATGGGTTTTCTATGAAATCCCTCAAAAACAAATAGTTTTCATGAATCTAAAACTAAAACAAATTATGTGTCTTTTGCACACCCCTAAACTAATGTAAGCAGTTGGGGTCCTTGGAAGAACCTCTTTGGAATGGCATACCCCAACATATCCTTTTCATTTGTAGAGCTGTCCCTGCCTTCTTTACACCAGTCAATGATTCTCTCTCTATGGCAAAATCCATAGCCACCCATTTGTAGCTGCCTTAGTTTTCTTTGTGCTTTACAAATGATGCAAATAGGGAATCATGTGGGACGGTATTGTGTACATGTTGGCTGCTTTATGATTCTACGATGCCTTTGTTTCACCAAAAATAAATAAATAAATTGCATGACATGAATGTTATGGTTTTATGAACTCTTTTCCTATTGTCACCCGTTCTACTGTTTAGTTATAATTTCTTTTCATATGTAAAGCTAGGTCCTATGACTATAACTTACTTCTCAAGGAACAGTTAAGCAGTGCAAATTCAAAAGTATTTCACCTGAAATCTACATATTAAACCCATTTTCCTGCTCCCTATCAAGGAAGCACTATAATGAGAGTTTACATGCATATAAACTCTAATGTTAGCTCTCCTTGACATTAAATTTAAGAGCTAATGAGAGTCCATTACTGTAACCAGGCACTTCTCTGAGACTGCCGGCATTTTTAGATGCACCACTTTTTTCCCCTGGACTTCAAAGTTCAGGTTTGACAAACTCATGCAGGGGAGATTTAGACACTCAACCCATCCACTGGAAGTCGCCCAATTGCCATTGTAACAGCCGGGTTACACCTGCACGTCTTGAGATTCAGACTTGTACAATCTCTGCTATTGGAGTTTTACAAGTCCAGGTCTCAAGACATGCAGGAGTCGCTCAGAGCCACTGTTCACAATGGTGCTGGGAAGACTTCCAGCGTGGGGGATAAGCATCTAAATCCTCCTCGTGCAACTTTGCAGAACCCGTACTTTGAAGTCCAGGGGAAAAACTGGTGTGTCTAAACCCGTCTTCAAAACCTCCTTGGCTTTACCATTACCTAGAAGTAGCAGCAGCCATTTCACTTGCAAGGATTTTTCCAGTGCGTAGGGGTCCTAATTAGTCTCTAGTTTTCTGTGTAAAATATCAGGACTTAACAGCATCGAATCAATGGAACTGTGCTAGAATAAGTGAAAAGGGGAACCAGGCATGTTCACTGTCCCTTATGGTGCCACTGGTAAGCTCTCAGGTCCTAGAAAGAAAACAGAAACATTTTCTTTGTATCTATTTGCTACAATCCAACAATCTGAGCCTTCAAAAAAGATATTGAAATTATTGTGTCAAGTTTTCTCCCAGTTTTGTTTTGATCTACATATGCCTTTTAATGGCTCACAGCAGACAAAATAATCAGTGGGTCAGTTAAAGTGAAGCATCAAAAATGTTAAACAAGGTTAAAAGACTTCTGGAAATGGCAGTATGCCTTCAGCCTAAGCCTAAGGCATTCACTTAGAATTAGGGATGGGAATTCCGGATCTACCGGTATCCGATAATGCCGGTATCGGGCGTACCGGCATTATCGGATTCGGCCCGGTAATCCGGCCCCCGGTACCGGATTTCAGTGTGCCGGTTTTTTACATTGCAGCCATTTAAAAATGGCTGCAATGTAAAAAAA
>QEPC01006353.1:4839985-4864958 GCA_003113815.1 Sphenodon punctatus
GGTCACATCTCGCGTCACCATCTCTAGCACCCCAAGGAGGGCAGCAGGATTTGCACGTGCCAGCCAGGGACTTTCTAGTTGCAATATCTAGCATCCCCTAGCACCCCTGGGAGGGCAGGATTTGCATGTGCTTTTCTTTATAGTTTTTTTTAGTTGCCATCCCTACTAGCACCCCAAGGAGGGAGGTTTAGAGGCATCATCATAAATGCATGACATTTACTTGGTGTTCTTATGTATTCCCATTTCAGAGAGGAATCAGATTCTGGCCCCGGGCCCAGCCCTGCTTCCAGGACCAGGCCTAGGAAGATGACTCATCACCAGACCCCTAGGCAGAGCTTGCCAGCCTCACCACCAGACATTCAGCACCAGTCATCAGATGTCTGGCGGTTTTACATCAAGGGCGACAGAACCGCCACATGCAAGGTATGTCACAGGGACTGGAACAACAGGGAATGAATTGCCCTCTGACTGACCTGTCAGGAACGGAAGTCTCCTGAAGAGAGAGATTGGATGGCCACCCAGTCCACCCACTCGTGGAGACAGAATGCAGGCAGCGCTTGACAGACCATTAGTCTGACACAGTATGGCACTTCTAATGTTCTTTTCTTTTTCTGCTCTTTCTAGATCTGCAGTAAAGTTTTCCACTGCCAGAGGGAGGGGACAACATTGGGGCTACTCACTCACATAGAGTGGACCCACGAAATGCGGGTGAGGCGGGCGGATGAGGAGGACTCCTCTGAAGCTGCGCCCGTGGAGCCGCAGCGCATGCAAAAAGGGGGAAGGCGACCAGGAAACGGAGGCATATAAGTCCTTCCCCTCCCCCCGCCTCAAGCCTCAACGTGGAGATCCCCGGGATCCTGGAGGACGCCGAGATCAAGGCCCTTCGGGCCAGGTTGCATCACTGCACCTGGGGCCACGTGGACGAGGTCCAGCACTCCTCTACCGACCTAGAGAAGAGCCTGGTGGTGGAGATGCAGGCGGTGCAGGCGGAGCGGCAGAGGGTGATGGCATACGGACAGTATGTCTCCGCCGAGCTGTGCTACGTGCAGGTCTACCGCCAGGCAGTCTCCAGGTGGCATAACGAGCTGGCAGAGGTGTTGGAGTATGCCATGGACAACAGCATGGTGGACCCCTCCATGTTGGCCGCTGGCCCTCCGGACTGCGAGTCACCCCAAGCCTGTTGCCTTTCCCCCAAATACCGGGGGACAGGCCCAGTGGCAGAGACTGAGTCACTCTTAGCTTGTTTATAAGTTTCCTTTTCATGTTTGCTTTTGTTTTATTAAATATTGTTGTTGTTGTTGTTTTTCTTGTTTTGTAAATAGTTTTAAGTAAAGTTTTCAAATTTATTGTTACGAGCTTCGTTGTACATGTCCTTTCTTTTATCCCTGTGTGCTAAAGTTCTGGCTGGCAGGTGGCAGAATCTCATACTAGATCCCTTCCAGCAGCACATGCCACCTCAAGTAGTGTAGTAACCCATAGATGTGCGGTGCCAGCAGCAGGGTCTCAACTAGCAGAAAGCCCCCAGGAGGTGCAGGACTGGTGTTTGTGTGGGTGGGTGTGACAGAGAGAAAGAGAGACAGGCTCCTCGGCAGTGCGCAGCCGGGCAGGAGGCGGCGGGAGCTGGTGGTTGGAGGGGCTTTTAGTTTCAGCAGTCAGCATCAGCTGGCATCCGTGGGTGGGTGCAGAGGAGTAGGCTTTTGGGGAGGGGGGCAGGCTGGCATGCGGGCACCGGGCTTCTGGATGGAATGGAATGGAATGCAGCCCCCATTGACTGGAATGATGGTCCCATAATCTTGTTGATGGTCCCTGGGATGGGCGGGCACTGGGGATAGTGGAATGATAGCCTAAAGCCTATGGGGCACACTTCATTTAATCAGGCGCGCCACGCTAGGTGGTAGCAGGGCAGCAGGTATGTAGTGGCACAGGGATGCACGCAGTCAGACAGGCAGGCACATATAATATGTTGTGGGTTTATTCCATCTCATTACGGTAGTTTTGCTGCATGCTGGATGTGGGCACTGGGTGATGGGCATTAATGGGCACAGCACAGATGGGAGTTCTTCCAGGTTCCAGCTGGTGGCAGCTAGGATATACCTAACTGAGCTCTCCCCCTCTAATTCCAATCTCCCTAGTTCTAGCTGGGAATGGGAATCTCTCTGTCACTCTCTCTCTCAGAGCTAGGAGGGCGTTGTTGTGATTGTGAAGGGACCGGCTGGCGGCTAGTGCTTCAGAGGGGGAGGAGCAGGCAGAGCCCCTGGGACTAGTCAGGGCCAGCCCAAGGGTTTCAGGGGCCATGTGCCAAGCCTTGCTGCGGGGCCCCAAAGGCCAGCCGGCACTCGCTAGAATGGGGGGAGGGGGATTTTCAGGGGATGAGGGGTGGCTGGTTATTTAACTGCAACTTGACTGTGTCAGCTCATCTCCACAGCATATAACTGGCCAGGGATTGCCAGGAAGTTTACACCACCACCCTCTTCCCCCTGAGGACTGACTCGGAGACACCCGGTGGGGAAAAAAACAAAAACCGACGGCATCTGTCAGTCTCTAGTCTGCAGTGGTGTGGGGCCCCTCCCCCCATGGGGCAATGTGCCTGGGCACTGGTGGCACATGCCTCGGGCCGGCCCTGGGGCTAGTCCTGGGGCAGAAATGGCTGCTTCTCGGAGCAGTGGAATGACAGCGCAGTGTGAGATGAATGACGGCCCCAAACCAATCACGGTGGGTCCCGGGGCTAGGGTGGCAGCTTCCAGGTACTGGCCACAGCCCTCCCTGCCAGTAACTTGGCCCCGGCACCCAGGCGGCGGGTGCCGGGGCTGGAGTGGCTGCTTATGAATGAGGTGGAATGACATTGCAGTGTGAGATGAATGACAGCCCCAGACCCATCACAGTGGGTCCCGGGGCTAGGGTGGCAGCTTGTACATCTTGGCCACAGCCCTCCCTGCCTGTAACTTGGCCCCGGGACCATGACGGCTGGTTCTGGGGCTGGAGTGGCTGCCTCTTGTCATGCTGCAGAATAACTAGCGCCAGTGGCACTAGCAGCAGCAGACATTGGTTGCCCCGGGCAGGCAGTCAGGTGGCATGACTTGAGCAGCAGTCAGGCGGATTGAGAGAGGGTTCAAGCTTCACAACCTCGGCAGGCAGGCAGGAAGCATGTCATGAGAGGCAGTAGGGCTGGGCAAGCGAGCTTGGGCAGGCTTTTAGCTAGGCAACCTGGGTGGCCCTTGACATGGGAGGCAGGACTGATGCATGCTTTGAGCTTGGCGGCAAGCAGGGCAGGCAGACAGGCAGTGTTGCATGGGAGTCAGTAGGGCAGGCAGGCTGGGACATTGGCAGCAGGGCAATCAGATAGGCTAGCAAAGACTGTGCAGCACGAGATACCNATTGCATTGGTTTCAATGGGGACACAGCGCCCCATTGGAACCAATGCAATAAATCCGGTACCGGTACACCGGATTTAATCCGGGAATCCGGTTTTTGTGAAACAGGTAACCGGTAAAATCCGGTGTACCGGTAATGGGACCGGGCCCGTCCCTACTTAGAATCATTGAGCTAGATCACTTCCCTCCTGTAGAGCTGAATCACTTGACATCAGCAACCCGATATCAATGACCATATTCATCCCACCACAAAGATCTTGTCATCCTTTTGACAATACCAAATGCTAGGGATGTGCGAACAGAACCAAGTTTGGAAATTAGGTTCAAAAATCGAGTTCGGTTCAAAAGTTCAGTTCGGTCGACCGAACTATTCGAGTTCGGTTGAATTCCGAACTTCCGAACCAAGTTCGTACATTCAAACCCAGGTTTTTTGGCTTTCCGAACTGGTTCGGATCCAACCAAACAGTTTAGTCGAATTCAAGTTCAGTTTGAAAGTTCGGTTCGGTTGACCGAACTATTCGAGTTCAGTCCGAACTCTGAACTTCCGAACCACGTTCGCACATCCCTACCAAATGCTTCTCTTGCAGAATCACATGTACCCTTCAAGTAGCTTTGCAGGGTGTGAATCTGATACCAGACGCATCAGCCAGCATTGAGATTCACTTTCTACCAACATCCTGCAACCTGGATGGTTTATAATGAGAGAAAAGGCATCCAGCTTAGCTTGACTCTTTCTCTGATTATGTCATAGGGATGGGCGAACGTAGTTCGGAAGTTCGGAGTTCAGACCGAACTTGGTCTGTTCAGATGACCGAACCCGAACCAACTGAACCGAACCGGATTCTGAACTCCAAAACACCCGAACAGTTTGGTCGGTTTGGATCAAGTTCAGATGGTTCAGTCATGAAAAAGGTGACCTGTGAGTGACCAGTTGACCACTGCCTGACCCCGGGGTGTGTGTCAGCTGAGGAGCAGACTTCCAGGCACGAGGGATGGAGAGGCTTGGACTAGCAGCCAGCCTGCCCAATCACCATCCTTTTTCTCCTCAGACCACTGTCTTCACACGGCCACAGGCTTGACTGCATGGAGCCAATGGGGCTTGCGGTGAGGCGGGCATAGCAAGTAACAAAACTCATTTCCCTCCCACCATCCCAACACCTTCTGAGCTAGTCACTGTTCTGACAGCAGGCATTTTCAGAAGGCTCCCTCTCCCAGCAGTTTGCTTTCCTCACCCATCCAACACATTTATTTAGTTATTTACCTCCCTACCATTTATTTAGATTATATTAGAGACAGATTTAGGTTTTATTTTTATTCTTTACCCATCCCTGTGTTATTTATCCCTATCCTCCATTAATCCTCCCCCTCTTGTATTCCATCCCTGATTCCCTTCCCCTGTTTTTTTATTTACTAGGGTAGGATTAGATTTGATTTAGGTTTTATTTCAGTTACCCCTCCCTCCCTGTGTTTTGTTTTGTGAGCTGTTTCTGCCCCGCCCCCCCGTCCCTGTGTAATATAATATTGTATATATTAGATATATAATACTTAGTTAGTTACTTAGATAGATAGTTGTAGGTGTGATTCAGTTTTATAGTGTGTGTAGGACTAGGTCTTTGTAGTTAGTTTTAGCTAGATATTTCATTATTTAGTTCCATTGGTTTTATAATAGTAGCAGTTAGTTAGATTTAGAAATTTAAATATATTAGATACAAAAATTTGAATATATATTTGAAAGTCCCCCCACTGCTAGGAGAGACAGTCACGATCCAACCCATGCTGTCACACACCTGCACTATATGGCCAGAGAGAGAGGGAGGGAATCTCTCTTTCTCTCTGGCACACCCACACAGATACAAGCTCTTCCCCTCCTGGGGGTTTTCTGCAAGTTGAGACTCTGCTGCTGGCACATCTTTGGATTACCTTCCTACGCTACATGTGGTGCCAGGTGCTGGTGGTAGGGATCAACAAGCTGTATGAGATTCTGCCACCTCTCAGAACTTCAGCACAGAGAGTTAAAAGATTGGTTAGTTCAAACAAAGCTCATAACAACAAAATATAACTTTTATAACGTGTTAAACTCTACAAACATTCTACAAATTTAGAAAAAAAACACCATACAAACAAAGGACAGTTACTTAGGGGTTTGTGGGGGAACGTGGGAGAATGTGAGGGTAAGGGGAAATGGGTGGGCGGGACCGAGGGGCAGCCACATCCTCCTCCACCTCGTACCTGTGCTGCCTGGCAAATTCAACGGCCCCCTCCAAGGAGGCCTTCCATTTACTGACCGACTGGCAGTGCAGTTCCAGCTCCTCCCTCTCTGAGTGGAGGTACTCCGCATAAGCTGCCGCACACCGCTTGTCTGCACGGAGCTTCTGGAACCGCACCACCAGCCGGTCAGACATGCTGCGTGTTTGGACACACATAGCATCCATATATTTGTGGGCAGGGCTCTCCAGCTCAGCCTGGAAGGTCCTTTCCTCCTTTGACTCCTCCTGGGGGGCTGTTGATTCCCCTGCAGAGTTGGAAGGGGAAGTGCTCAGGTGGTGGTGTTTCCACCGGGTCTTCCCACCTTGTTTCCGGGACTGCTCCTCCACTCCAGAGTCCCTGCTGCTGCTGCGCCCTCCAGCCTTAGCAGCAGCACCACACACCACCTTTATATGGTGGACATTCTCTATGTGGGCTATTAGCCCCAATGTCGTCACCTGGCTGCCCCGCTTAATTCTTTTTCCGCAGGTCTACAGAACATAAAAGATAGGAACATTAAGAAGTGCCATACTGTGTCAGACCAATGGTCTATCAAACCCTCCCTGCATTCTGTCTCAACAAGTGGTTGGGTGGCCATTGGCCAATCTCTCTCTGCAGGGGACTTCCTAACAGGTCAATCATAGGGCAATCCATTCCCTGTTGTAACAGCCCCCCTGCCTTAATGTCTTACCGTACATACAGTGATCAATCCTCATTTCATGACGGTGTAAAACTGCCAGACGTCCATCTGGAGGCAGTGGCTCCTTCAACCTGAGCTTTGTGGTTCTAGCAGCAGTGGCAGGGGCAGCATCACCCTCTCTTAAACAGGAACACATAAACATTAACAACTCAGTATCATGCATTTATGATGATGCCTCTCTAGTTCTCCCTCCTTGGGGTGCTAGGCATTGGCAACTGCAGAGACCCCCCCTGGCTGGCATGTGCAAATCCTCCCATTCTTTGGGTGCTTGTTGGGATGGCAACTGGAGACCCTTGCTAGGGATGGCTGGCAGCCTAGCACGTGTTTGGGTGGTGGGTGCTTCCTTTGCCTCGTGCCTGACTGCTGGAAGAGAGCCCCACACACACACACACACACCTTCTCTCTCTCTCTGTGGCAGACATCTGCTGCCAGTCACCTGCTGATACCCACTGTTTGTGCCTGACTGTCAGTGCCCACCACCACCACCCACCCACCAGCATGCCAGTGAGCTCACTCTAAAGGATAGTATTCTTCTTGTCCTCATAGTTCTATGGAACAATAAACAGAAATAAACTTTACAAACCTGGTAGCAGCAGTGGTACCCTCTGGCTGAGGCTCCTCTGATAAGGAGCTGACCTCCACCACCTCTGAAGAAGGTCCAGCGATGGCCTCCTTCACTTCCTCCACCTTGGGCTTGGACTTCCAGCTCCTATTAACTTTAAGCCTCCTTGGGGTTTTTTTTCCAACCAGCCAGCCACACAAACCAACCACAACCAAACAAAGTCAAACCAAACCACAGCCAACCAAAACAACCAAATGAAGCAAACCAACACAGCCAACCAAAACAACCAAACAAAGCAAACCAACACAGTCAACCAAAACCAAAAATACACACCAGTCAGTCACACAGTGGGGGACTCTTCCAGCAGTCAGGCATGAGCATCCCTACCCAAACATGTGCCAGGCTATCAAGGGTCTCCACTCTCCAGTTGCCATCCCATTCCCTACGCACCCCCAAATAAGGGCGGTCTCATTCCTCCAGCCAGGGTCACATCTCGCGTCACCATCTCTAGCACCCCAAGGAGGGCAGCAGGATTTGCACGTGCCAGCCAGGGACTTTCTAGTTGCAATATCTAGCATCCCCTAGCACCCCTGGGAGGGCAGGATTTGCATGTGCTTTTCTTTATAGTTTTTTTTAGTTGCCATCCCTACTAGCACCCCAAGGAGGGAGGTTTAGAGGCATCATCATAAATGCATGACATTTACTTGGTGTTCTTATGTATTCCCATTTCAGAGAGGAATCAGATTCTGGCCCCGGGCCCAGCCCTGCTTCCAGGACCAGGCCTAGGAAGATGACTCATCACCAGACCCCTAGGCAGAGCTTGCCAGCCTCACCACCAGACATTCAGCACCAGTCATCAGATGTCTGGCGGTTTTACATCAAGGGCGACAGAACCGCCACATGCAAGGTATGTCACAGGGACTGGAACAACAGGGAATGAATTGCCCTCTGACTGACCTGTCAGGAACGGAAGTCTCCTGAAGAGAGAGATTGGATGGCCACCCAGTCCACCCACTCGTGGAGACAGAATGCAGGCAGCGCTTGACAGACCATTAGTCTGACACAGTATGGCACTTCTAATGTTCTTTTCTTTTTCTGCTCTTTCTAGATCTGCAGTAAAGTTTTCCACTGCCAGAGGGAGGGGACAACATTGGGGCTACTCACTCACATAGAGTGGACCCACGAAATGCGGGTGAGGCGGGCGGATGAGGAGGACTCCTCTGAAGCTGCGCCCGTGGAGCCGCAGCGCATGCAAAAAGGGGGAAGGCGACCAGGAAACGGAGGCATATAAGTCCTTCCCCTCCCCCCGCCTCAAGCCTCAACGTGGAGATCCCCGGGATCCTGGAGGACGCCGAGATCAAGGCCCTTCGGGCCAGGTTGCATCACTGCACCTGGGGCCACGTGGACGAGGTCCAGCACTCCTCTACCGACCTAGAGAAGAGCCTGGTGGTGGAGATGCAGGCGGTGCAGGCGGAGCGGCAGAGGGTGATGGCATACGGACAGTATGTCTCCGCCGAGCTGTGCTACGTGCAGGTCTACCGCCAGGCAGTCTCCAGGTGGCATAACGAGCTGGCAGAGGTGTTGGAGTATGCCATGGACAACAGCATGGTGGACCCCTCCATGTTGGCCGCTGGCCCTCCGGACTGCGAGTCACCCCAAGCCTGTTGCCTTTCCCCCAAATACCGGGGGACAGGCCCAGTGGCAGAGACTGAGTCACTCTTAGCTTGTTTATAAGTTTCCTTTTCATGTTTGCTTTTGTTTTATTAAATATTGTTGTTGTTGTTGTTTTTCTTGTTTTGTAAATAGTTTTAAGTAAAGTTTTCAAATTTATTGTTACGAGCTTCGTTGTACATGTCCTTTCTTTTATCCCTGTGTGCTAAAGTTCTGGCTGGCAGGTGGCAGAATCTCATACTAGATCCCTTCCAGCAGCACATGCCACCTCAAGTAGTGTAGTAACCCATAGATGTGCGGTGCCAGCAGCAGGGTCTCAACTAGCAGAAAGCCCCCAGGAGGTGCAGGACTGGTGTTTGTGTGGGTGGGTGTGACAGAGAGAAAGAGAGACAGGCTCCTCGGCAGTGCGCAGCCGGGCAGGAGGCGGCGGGAGCTGGTGGTTGGAGGGGCTTTTAGTTTCAGCAGTCAGCATCAGCTGGCATCCGTGGGTGGGTGCAGAGGAGTAGGCTTTTGGGGAGGGGGGCAGGCTGGCATGCGGGCACCGGGCTTCTGGATGGAATGGAATGGAATGCAGCCCCCATTGACTGGAATGATGGTCCCATAATCTTGTTGATGGTCCCTGGGATGGGCGGGCACTGGGGATAGTGGAATGATAGCCTAAAGCCTATGGGGCACACTTCATTTAATCAGGCGCGCCACGCTAGGTGGTAGCAGGGCAGCAGGTATGTAGTGGCACAGGGATGCACGCAGTCAGACAGGCAGGCACATATAATATGTTGTGGGTTTATTCCATCTCATTACGGTAGTTTTGCTGCATGCTGGATGTGGGCACTGGGTGATGGGCATTAATGGGCACAGCACAGATGGGAGTTCTTCCAGGTTCCAGCTGGTGGCAGCTAGGATATACCTAACTGAGCTCTCCCCCTCTAATTCCAATCTCCCTAGTTCTAGCTGGGAATGGGAATCTCTCTGTCACTCTCTCTCTCAGAGCTAGGAGGGCGTTGTTGTGATTGTGAAGGGACCGGCTGGCGGCTAGTGCTTCAGAGGGGGAGGAGCAGGCAGAGCCCCTGGGACTAGTCAGGGCCAGCCCAAGGGTTTCAGGGGCCATGTGCCAAGCCTTGCTGCGGGGCCCCAAAGGCCAGCCGGCACTCGCTAGAATGGGGGGAGGGGGATTTTCAGGGGATGAGGGGTGGCTGGTTATTTAACTGCAACTTGACTGTGTCAGCTCATCTCCACAGCATATAACTGGCCAGGGATTGCCAGGAAGTTTACACCACCACCCTCTTCCCCCTGAGGACTGACTCGGAGACACCCGGTGGGGAAAAAAACAAAAACCGACGGCATCTGTCAGTCTCTAGTCTGCAGTGGTGTGGGGCCCCTCCCCCCATGGGGCAATGTGCCTGGGCACTGGTGGCACATGCCTCGGGCCGGCCCTGGGGCTAGTCCTGGGGCAGAAATGGCTGCTTCTCGGAGCAGTGGAATGACAGCGCAGTGTGAGATGAATGACGGCCCCAAACCAATCACGGTGGGTCCCGGGGCTAGGGTGGCAGCTTCCAGGTACTGGCCACAGCCCTCCCTGCCAGTAACTTGGCCCCGGCACCCAGGCGGCGGGTGCCGGGGCTGGAGTGGCTGCTTATGAATGAGGTGGAATGACATTGCAGTGTGAGATGAATGACAGCCCCAGACCCATCACAGTGGGTCCCGGGGCTAGGGTGGCAGCTTGTACATCTTGGCCACAGCCCTCCCTGCCTGTAACTTGGCCCCGGGACCATGACGGCTGGTTCTGGGGCTGGAGTGGCTGCCTCTTGTCATGCTGCAGAATAACTAGCGCCAGTGGCACTAGCAGCAGCAGACATTGGTTGCCCCGGGCAGGCAGTCAGGTGGCATGACTTGAGCAGCAGTCAGGCGGATTGAGAGAGGGTTCAAGCTTCACAACCTCGGCAGGCAGGCAGGAAGCATGTCATGAGAGGCAGTAGGGCTGGGCAAGCGAGCTTGGGCAGGCTTTTAGCTAGGCAACCTGGGTGGCCCTTGACATGGGAGGCAGGACTGATGCATGCTTTGAGCTTGGCGGCAAGCAGGGCAGGCAGACAGGCAGTGTTGCATGGGAGTCAGTAGGGCAGGCAGGCTGGGACATTGGCAGCAGGGCAATCAGATAGGCTAGCAAAGACTGTGCAGCATGAGATACCGAGAGCCGGTCAGCGTCACATAGGCCGGCCGAGATCGTATGGCATTGGCTAGCCATAGACCTGCTGGCAGGCTTACACTTTGTTTCCTAATCCCACCCTGCATCCTGAGGTCTGTCAGATAAGACAGCCGAGGCCATCTAGTATGAGAGAGAGAGACAGAGACAGAGAGAGAGGCAGGGCGAGTGCCAGGCATTGGGAGGAAGGGACAGCACCTCAGCAGCACAGGAGCAGTAGCTCTAGCCCAGATGGAGGAGAAGGAGCCCTGTTCCAAGACTGCCTCTGGCATGGGATGGCATGTGCCACTGCGCCATCACTCCTTGTCCAGGGGCAGCTCCGGGAATCCCAGCAGCGGAAGGTTCACCTTCAGAAAGAGCAACAGCTCCACCAACTTGGCCCCCAGTCTCAGGCGGTGCAGGGCGCATATGTCCACCGTGATGGAGTAGACCCTCTTGCTGGGGACACTGGTTGGTGGGCAGGACAGGATACCCTTGGCCACTTTGGACAGGGCCAGCCACACGTTGGCCTTGCCGGCCCAGTAGGGCAAGGGATCGCTGCTGGGATCTATGCATGGATCCTCATCCAGATAGGTCTCCACTGCTGCTGAGGTGCCATCATACTCCTTCCGTTAGCTCTGGGTGGGCACCACCTACCCCACTGCCCTCAGCCATGCTACTTGCCCTTTTGTGCTGGGTCCCATGCTTCCCTGAGTGGACAGAACAGAGGAGGAGCTGCTGGAAGTAGGGGTCCTGCTGCTTCTTCTGGTGCTGCTGCTACACCTAGGACTGGAGGCAGGGACAGACCCAGATGGCTGGAAGGGGTCGCTGCTTCCACTCCCACCATCCCCAGGGGCATCCCACTGCATGGCCCGCTCTGCCTGCCTGATCTTCTCAACCAGCGTCCCCTTCTGTAGGCCATAAACCACAGTCTTGCGTGCCATGCTGGCCTTGATCCTGGGGTCCAGCATGGTTGCCAGGACATATTCGTCCTGGCGCAAGAGATCTTCGAAGCATGTGCTCAGGCCCGCCTTCAACTTCTGAGCTAGGTCTATTGCCTCAGCGCACATACTCCTGCCCTGAGGACCACGATCCTGCCTCCCCGCCCCCAGAATCTCATCCAGGCTGCTGCGGAAACTATGCACCAGCGTGGTCACCTGACTGAGGGTGGTGGTGGAGCTGCTCAATGTCTCTGTGGTGCCCAGGAATGGTCTCAGGACAGAGACAGTTTGGGATATAATCTCCCATTCCTCCCTGTTTTACCCTGGAGGTGCCTCGATGTCTGTCTCCAGTTCCACCTGATGCAGGGAGGATTTCTGTTCAAGAAGCCGCTCAAGCATCAGGAAGGTGAAGACATCCTGGATAAGGGTGTGCACTGAGGACCCTTGCTCGGCCTGCTTCACCTGGAGGAGCTCGCTGCCCTTCACGCTCCGGTTGAAGAAGCCCGCCAGCTTCCTCCCCCATTTGACCAAGGAGCTAAGGGTGCCTGGTCCAATCCCCTTCTCCCCCAAGCCCAGAGCGTCCTTCATCACGAGATGGAGGGTGTGTGCAGTGCAAGGGATGCTTGTGAAGTCCCCGTCATGGACTGCCTTAAGGATATTGACTGCGTTGTCCGTGACCGCACACCCCTTGGTGAAGGCCACGCCTGGTGTGAGCCACTCCCTCACCATGGTGGCCAGGACTGCCTCAAGGTTCCTCGCAGTGTGGGAGCTGTCCATAACTTGGTCCTGAAGCAGGGCCCACCTATACCCTGCTTCAGGTCCCCTCCTGCCACTGCCAAGCGCTGCCTCTGCGTCCTGCCACCAGTGTGCCGTCACCACCAGGTAGGCATGCTGGGCATTTCTGGCAGACCACAGGTCCATCGTAAAGTGGACCGTGGCCCCCCCAGTCCCTGAAAGCTGCTCCCTCACCCGCTCCTTCAAAGCCCTATATAGCTGTGGGACCACAGTCCGACTCAGGGCGGAGCGGGAAGGAAGCTTAAAGTTGGGAGCCAGGAACGCAAGCAGACGCTGGAAGCCCTTGTCCTCCACAATGGAGAAGGGCTGGCCATCCAGGGCAATCATCTCGGCAACCAGGCGCTTGCCTTTTTCCTGGAAGCCTGTGCCACGGCGCCCTGCCGATGGCCTCGACACATCGCCCCACCCCATCTCCTCCATGGTGGACTGGCGGTGCTGCTGGGGAGGCTCCTGCAGTTTTTCTGCCCCCATAATGCTCCTGCTGCTGGTAGAGGCAGCAGCAGTAGCTGCAGAACGCTGGCCCGCTGAATGGGCCGGGCGACTGGCCGCTGGAGTCGGGAACCCGCTGGCATCCACTTCGCCTGCCTTCCCGCTCAGCAACACAGCACTGTGGCATGCCTTCAGGTGCCTGGCCATTGCAGTTGTGCCAAGGTTGGCAAGCGCCCGCCCACGCTTCACCACCTTTTGGCACAGCGTGCACTGCACCTCTCTGGGATCATCTGCCCTCACCTGCTTAAAATGCTCCCAGACAGTGGATTTTTTTCCCCCTCCTGCTGCCTTCTTGCCCGCCCCGGCAGACGTGCTGCTGCCAGTGCTGCTGGGAGAGGGAGAACTTTGTGGCACTGGTGGTGATGCAGCTCTGGGAGGAGGAGGGTCAGACATTGCCTCATGGACATAGATATCCTCTGCGGCACTAGTGTCACTGACTGCTGCCTCTTCCTCACTGTCCCCAGCGATCATGGCGATGTCCCCAGAAGGGGAGTACTGGGACCCGGAGGGTAGACTGCCCGTGCCCGCCATGCTGCTGGCACTCTCCCTGTGCCCCCCTCTGTGGCTGCTAGTGCTGCTGCAGCTGCCGCTGCTGCCACTCCTCCTCTCCCAGTCCCTAGTACTGGCATTGCCCGGGGATCGGGCCCTGCCTCTAGCAGCCGGGGTGGGATCCACCAGCTCTGGGCTACTGGGGATTTCCTCGACTGTGGGGGACATTGGTGGCCCTGGAGGAACATCGGTAGAAGAAGCAGCCCCAGCTCCTGCTCCATCACCACGCACAGCAGACACAGATGCAGCAGCCTGAGCCTCAACTCCTGCAGGCCTTCCAGTGCCCTGAGTGTCAGTGGAGGGCACTGCCAGGAGACGTTGCAGAGCACCCTGGGCCCCTAAAGCAGGCCTCCTGATTTTGGGAGGGGGTGAGGCGCTCTGCCTCTGGCTACTGCTGCTGCCTGCTGCCGCTCCTCGTGCACGGCCTCTGGGACGTGCCCCATTGCCTCCCCTACGGGCAGCAGATCGGCCTCTCCTTCCCTTCTCCATTTCTCCCGAAAAAAACAATGTTTTTTAATATATAATTTTTTAAAAAAATTTTATTGAATTTTTTTATCAAATATTTATATCTCTATATCTACACTAATAACTAACTAACTACCTAACTAATAAATGTATTCTAAATGCTATGAATAACTCCAACAAACCCTAAAGCTGAATCACAGAAAACAGTAAACTCTATCAGTAAACCTTAAACTAAACTACTCAAACAAAAATGTATCGACCTAATCCTATCTATCTACCTATGAATATATGGGATGGGGGTTGGGGGGCAATCACAAACAAGACAAGGAGGGGTACAAAACTGAAATGAAACCTAAATCAATCTATAAATTAATAATATACTACTACTCTAATGAATCAAAAAAACAGGGGAAGGGAATGGGGAGGGAATATTCAATGGAGGGGGGAGGGAAGGAGGAAGATTGAAGATTGAACACAGGGAGGGATAAAAACAAAAAATAACAACTAAATCTATCAAAGCTAATGTAAATAAATGAGAATATGGGGGTAGATGGGTTGGATGGGTGAAATAGGAGGAGGATGGCAATGGATTGGGGAGCTGGAAAATGCTGGGTGAAGGAGCCTTCTGAAACGCCTGCTGCTCAGGAAGTGACTAGCTCAGAAGATATTGGGAAAGGGGGAGGCAGACAGTTTTGTTTCTTGCTGCACCCACCTCACTGCAAGCCCCATTCACTACGTGCAGCCTAGCCCATGGCCAATCTCAGACTGCCAAGCCAGTGGTCTGGGGCGAAAAGGAATGGTGATTCAGCAGGCTGGCTGCTACTCCAAGCCACTCTCCACCCTCGACCCCTGGTACCCGGAAGTCTGCTCCTAGCTTAGTCAGATGACTTCCCCCTCCCGGCTAAATTTGGCCTTCCAGTGACCTGACAGAGTGACAGCAAACCACATTTTAGCCTCCCGAACTCAACTGAACACGATCCGAACTGATCAAAGTGTTCGGCCATTTCGACGTTCGGAGTTCGGTTTGGTATGTTCATGTTTTGATTCGTGTTCGAGTTCGGTCGTCCAAACAGGCCGAGTTCGTGCCGAACACCGAACTTCCGAACCGCGTTTGCCCATCCCTATGCTCTGGCCCACAGGCCACTGTCACATTTGTTATCAGGCCACCAGACATTCTCTTGGACTGACCCCAGGTGTGTTGGCAGCTAACCCAGGCTCTCACCTTGGCAAATGGCTGAAGTCATAGCCCGTGATAGCACCAACCTGATGGAGGCAAAGAGCTCCAGAGCATGTTCCCACATCTGTTCCCACTGACCCAGATCAGGTCCACCATGGCTGCCCATTATGGGGGATGGAGCACTGATTCCAGCCTGAGAGCGGGGCCAGCCAGCCACATGTTTGTGCATCTTCCCAACCCTCTAGGTCCTGGCCACATTAATGTTTGTTCCACAGCCCATCCCAGTCCAGACCATGTCCATGGAGGCTTCTAGAGATGGGCGAACGCGGTTCGGTAGTTCGGTGTTCGGCCCGAACTCGGCCTGTTCAGACAGCCGAACATGAACATGAACACGAACACGAACACACCGAACACCGAACAACGAAATGGCGAACACACCGAACGGAACCGAATATCGAACGACGAAAATGGCGAACACACCGAACGGAACTGAACACCGAACAACGAAATGGCCGAACAGTTCATTCAATTCGAATCGCGTTCGGTTGTGTTCGGGTGGCTAAAACATGGTCTTCTGTCAGGTCACTGGAAGGCCAAATGTAGCAGGGAGGGGGAAGTCATTTGACTCAGCTAGGAGCAGACTTCCAGGCACCAGGGGTGGAGGGTGGAGAGTGGCTTGGAGTAGCAGCCAGCCTGATGAATCACCATCTCTTTTCGCCTCAGACCACTGGCTTGGCAGTCTATGATTGGCCACGGGCTAGGCTGCACGGAGCCAATGGGGCTGATTTGAGGCGGGCGCAGCAAGAAACAAAACTGTCTGCCTCCCCCCTTCCCAATACCTTCTGAGCTAGTCACTGTTCCTGAGCAGCAGGCGTTTCAGAAGGCTCCCTCACCCAGCATTTTCCAGCTCCCCAATCCATTGCCATCCTCCTCCTATTTCACCCATCCAACCCATCTACCCCCATATTCTCATTTATTTACATTAGCTTTGATAGATTTAGTTGTTATTTTTTGTTTTTATCCCTCCCTGTGTTCAATCTTCAATCTTCCTCCTTCCCTCCCCCCTCCATTGAATATTCCCTCCCCATTCCCTTCCCCTGTTTTTTTGATTCATTAGAGTAGTAGTATATTATTAATTTATAGATTGATTTAGGTTTCATTTCAGTTTTGTACCCCTCCTTGTCTTGTTTGTGATTGCCCCCCAACCCCCATCCCATATATTCATAGGTAGATAGATAGGATTAGGTCGATACATTTTTGTTTTGACATAGTAGGAGTAGTTTAGTTTAAGGTTTACTGATAGAGATAGAGTTTACTGTTTTCTGTGATTCAGCTTTAGGGTTTGTTGGAGTTATTCATAGCATTTAGAATACATTTATTAGTTAGGTAGTTAGTTAGTTATTAGTGTAGATATAGAGATATAAATATTTGATAAAAAAATTCAATAAAATTTTTTTAAAAAATTATATATTAAAAAACATTGTTTTTTTCGGGAGAAATGGAGAAGGGAAGGAGAGGCCGATCTGCTGCCCGTAGGGGAGGCAATGGGGCACGTCCCAGAGGCCGTGCACGAGGAGCGGCAGCAGGCAGCAGCAGTAGCCAGAGGCAGAGCGCCTCACCCCCTCCCAAAATCAGGAGGCCTGCTTTAGGGGCCCAGGGTGCTCTGCAACGTCTCCTGGCAGTGCCCTCCACTGACACTCAGGGCACTGGAAGGCCTGCAGGACTTGAGGCTCAGGCTGCTGCATCTGTGTCTGCTGTGCGTGGTGATGGAGCAGGAGCTGGGGCTGCTTCTTCTACCGATGTTCCTCCAGGGCCACCAATGTCCCCCACAGTCGAGGAAATCCCCAGTAGCCCAGAGCTGGTGGATCCCACCCCGGCTGCTAGAGGCAGGGCCCGATCCCCGGGCAATGCCAGTACTAGGGACTGGGAGAGGAGGAGTGGCAGCAGCGGCAGCTGCAGCAGCACTAGCAGCCACAGAGGGGGGCACAGGGAGAGTGCCAGCAGCATGGCGGGCACGGGCAGTCTACCCTCCGGGTCCCAGTACTCCCCTTCTGGGGACATCGCCATGATCGCTGGGGACAGTGAGGAAGAGGCAGCAGTCAGTGACACTAGTGCCGCAGAGGATATCTATGTCCATGAGGCAATGTCTGACCCTCCTCCTCCCAGAGCTGCATCACCACCAGTGCCACAAAGTTCTCCCTCTCCCAGCAGCACTGGCAGCAGCACGTCTGCCGGGGCGGGCAAGAAGGCAGCAGGAGGGGGAAAAAAATCCACTGTCTGGGAGCATTTTAAGCAGGTGAGGGCAGATGATCCCAGAGAGGTGCAGTGCACGCTGTGCCAAAAGGTGGTGAAGCGTGGGCGGGCGCTTGCCAACCTTGGCACAACTGCAATGGCCAGGCACCTGAAGGCATGCCACAGTGCTGTGTTGCTGAGCGGGAAGGCAGGCGAAGTGGATGCCAGCGGGTTCCCGACTCCAGCGGCCAGTCGCCCGGCCCATTCAGCGGGCCAGCGTTCTGCAGCTACTGCTGCTGCCTCTACCAGCAGCAGGAGCATTATGGGGGCAGAAAAACTGCAGGAGCCTCCCCAGCAGCACCGCCAGTCCACCATGGAGGAGATGGGGTGGGGCGATGTGTCGAGGCCATCGGCAGGGCGCCGTGGCACAGGCTTCCAGGAAAAAGGCAAGCGCCTGGTTGCCGAGATGATTGCCCTGGATGGCCAGCCCTTCTCCATTGTGGAGGACAAGGGCTTCCAGCGTCTGCTTGCGTTCCTGGCTCCCAACTTTAAGCTTCCTTCCCGCTCCGCCCTGAGTCGGACTGTGGTCCCACAGTTATATAGGGCTTTGAAGGAGCGGGTGAGGGAGCAGCTTGCAGGGGCTGGGGGGGCAACGGTCCACTTCACCACGGACCTGTGGTCCTCCAGGAACGCCCAGCATGCCTACCTGGCAGTGACTGCACACTGGTGGCAGGACGCAAAGGCAGTGCTTGGCAGTGGCAGGAGGGGACCTGAAGCAGGGTATAGGTGGGCCCTGCTTCAGTCCCAAGTTATGGACAGCTCCCACACCGCAAGGAAGGTAGAGGCAGCCCTGACCACCATGGTGAGGGAGTGGCTCACGCCAGGCGTGGCCTTCACCAAGGGGTGTGTGGTCACGGACAACGCGGCCAATATGCTTAAGGCAGTCCGTGACGGGGGGTTCACGAGTATCCCTTGCGCCGCACACACCCTCCACCTGGTGGTGAAGGACGCTCTGGGCTTGGGTGATAAAGGCATTGGGCCAGGCACCCTTAGCTCCCTGGTCGAGCGGGGGAGGAAGCTGGCGGGCTTCTTCAACCGCAGCGTGAAGGGCAGCGAACTCCTCCGGGAGAAGCAGGCTGAGCAAGGGTCCCCGGTGCACACCCTGATCCAGGATGTCTCCACCCGGTGGAACTCCACCTTCCTGATGCTGGAGCGGCTTCTTGAACAGAAAGCCGCCCTGCATCAGGTGGAACTGGAGACAGACATCGAGTCACCTCCAGGGTACAACAGGGAGGAATGGGATATTATATCCCAAACCGTCTCTGTCCTGAGACCATTCCTGGCCGTCACGGAGACACTGAGCAGCTCCACTGCCACCCTCAGCCAGGTGACCCCGCTGGTGCATAGTCTCCACAGCAGCCTGGATGAGATTCTTGGGGCGGTGGGGCGGGATCGTGGCCCTCAGGGCAGGAGAATGTGCGACGAGGCGATGGAGCTAGCCGACAAGTTGAAGGCGGGCCTGAGCGCTCGCTTTGGTGACCTCCTGCGCCGGGACGAATATGTCCTGGCAACCATGCTGGACCCCAGGATCAAGGGCAGCATGGCACGGGAAAGTGCGCACTATGGCCTCCAGAAGGGGATGCTGGTCGATAAGGTCAGGCAGGCAGAGCGGGCCATGCAGCGGGATGCCCCTGGGGATGGTGGGAGTAGGAGCAGCGACCCTCAGCCATCTGGGTCTATCCCTGCCTCCAGCAGCAGCAGGACCCTTACTGCCAGCAGCTCCTCCTCTGTTCTGTCCACTCAGGGGAGCATGGGGACCAGCAGCACAAAAGGGCAAGCAGCGTGGCTGAGGGCAGTGGGGCAGGTGGTGCCCACCCAGAGCTACCGGAGGGAGTATGATGGCGCCTCAGCAGCAGTGGAGACCTATCTGGAGGAGGAGCCTTGCATAGAACCCGGCAGCGATCCCTTGGCCTACTGGGCCAGCAAGGCCCAAGTGTGGCCGGCCCTGTCCAAAGTGGCCAAGGGATTCCTGTCCTGCCCACCAACCAGTGTCCCCAGCGAGAGGGTGTTCTCCATCGCGGGGGACATATGTTCCCCGCACCGCCTGAGACTGGGGGCCAAGTTGGTGGAGCAGTTGCTCTTTCTCAAGGTGAACCTTCCGCTGCTGGGATTCCCGGAGCTGCCCCTGGACAAAGAGTGATGGTGCAGTGGCACACGCCATCCATCCCATGCCAGGGGCAGTCGTGGGACAGGGCTCCTCCTCCTCCATCCAGGGCTCGGCTGCAATAGTACTGTGCTGCTGAGGTGCTGTCCCTCCATCCCAATGCTTGCACCCACCCTGCCTCTCTCTCTTTGCCTCTCTCTCTCTCTCTCTCTCTGCCTCTCTCTCTCTCTCTCTCTCTTACTAGACGGCCTAGGCCGCCTTATCTGACTGACCTCATGATGCAGGCTGGGCCTAGGAAACCAAACAAACAAACTGTAAGTCTGCCACCCGGCTTATGACTACCCAATTCCTCGTGGGGCAGAAGCTGAATGACAAACCCTCTCCCCTTTCCAGAAAGAAAAAGAACAGCTTTAAATAACATTTAACAATTTAATTAACACTTAAATAACCAACCTTAACTTAACACTATATACTTAACACTATAAAAACAGAACAACAACAAAACAACATTTCAAACAAAAGCAAACATGAAAAGGAAACTTAAAAAACACAAGCTAAGAGTCTCTGTCTCAATGGCCACTGCCACTGGGCCTGTCAGTCTCAGAGTGCCCCCCCCGTGTTTGGGGAAAAGGCAGGATGTCTTCCGGCGGCTGGCAGTCCAGAGGGCAGGCCACCGTGGAGGGGTCGAACCCGCCGTTCTGCACGGCATACTCCAGCGCCGCGGCGACATTGTTGTGCCACCTGGAGAGTGCCTGCTGGTAGCCACGCAGGCATTGCTGCTCGGTGGCCACATACTGGCCGTAGGCCACCACCCGCCGCTTCTCAGAGCGCAGCGCCCGCGTGCGCTCCAACATGCACTTCTCCAGGTTGGCGGTGGAGCGGTCGACCTCCTCCGTGTGGCGCCGTGCCGAGCGACGCAGCTGCTCACTCGCTTCCCTCAGGTCCTCATCCTCCGTGACATCGGGGCTCTCGACGGTGAGGGTAGAGGCGGAGGGAGGGGAAGGGCGTGTATGCCTCCTTTTGCGGGAGGCCTTCCCCCCCCTTTGGCGTGGTGGCTCCACGGCAGGTGCAGCAGCTGCAGTGGCACCGGCAGAGTCCTCATCTTCCACCTCGCCTGCCCGCCTCACCCGGATCTTGTGGGTGCCCTCAATGTGCGTGAGCAGCCCCGATGTTGTGCCCTCCCTCTGCCGCCGGAAGACTTTACTGCAGATCTAGAAAGAGCAGAAAAAGAAAGGAACATTAGCATTATTATTATTATTATTATTATTAGCATTTATATAGCACCAGCGATGTACCTGGTGCTTTACAAAAAACTAAGATAGACACGGTCCCTGCCCCAGAGAGCTTACAATCTAAAGATCTGTCTTTATGGTCTGTCTAAATGGTCTGTCTCTGTCAAGCCCTGCCTGCATTCTGTCTCCACGAGTGGGTGGACTGGGTGGCCATCCAATCTGTC
Source organism: Sphenodon punctatus (assembly GCA_003113815.1). NCBI lineage: Eukaryota > Metazoa > Chordata > Lepidosauria > Sphenodontia > Sphenodontidae > Sphenodon > Sphenodon punctatus. Next base: position 4,860,981 of record QEPC01006353.1, read on the forward strand.
CTTGCAGGGGACTTTCATTCCTAACAGGTCAGAGGGTAATCCTCCATCCAATGGGTGCTGCTGCTGCTGCTCCTACCAATATGCCTCTTTTCAGCTCACTCACTCACTGTTCCACGGGCTCTGTGCACGAGCAATCCAATGGGTGCTACTGGGCGGCCTAGTGAGTCACCACTGGGCAAGGCTCGACCACTTTGCAGAAACTTGTTGCGATCTAGAGAGTATGTTGCAATGAAGCCTGCAGTGAAGCCCCACACGACATACCTTGCATGTGGCGATTCGGTCGTCCTTCGAGAAAAAGCGCCAGACGTCCGAGGACTGGCGCTGGGGAGGCGAAGATGGTGACCTCCGCCTCGGTGTCCTGCGGCGACTTGTCCTCCTCTGCCTCCGGGGGCTGGTGGAAGCAGGGCTGGCCTCGGGAGCAGAGGAGTCCGATTCCTCTCTGAAATGGGAATACATAAAACACCAAGTTAATATCACGCATTTAATGATGATGCCTCTAATCCTCCCTCCTTCTGGGTGCTAGGGACGGCAACTAAAAATAACATAAAGCACGTGCAAATCCTGCCATCCCAGGGCTGCTAGGGGATGCTGCTGCTAGATGCTAGAGCAACTGAAAAACCACCCCTTGCTGGCACGTGCAAATCCTGCCATCCCGCCCCTGGCTGGCACACTCTAACTCCCGCCCCTGGCTGGCACACTCTAACTCCCGCCCCTGGCTGGCACACTCTAACTCCCGCCCCTGGCTGGCACACTCTAACTCCCGCCCCTGGCTGGCACACTCTAACTCCCGCCCCTGGCTGGCACACTCTAACTCCCGCCCCTGGCTGGCACACTCTAACTCCCGCCCCTGGCTGGCACACTCTAACTCCCGCCCCTGGCTGGCACACTCTAACTCCCGCCCCTGGCTGGCACACTCTAACTCCCGCCCCTGGCTGGCACACTCTAACTCCCGCCCCTGGCTGGCACACTCTAACTCCCGCCCCTGGCTGGCACACTCTAACTCCCGCCCCTGGCTGGCACACTCTAACTCCCGCCCCTGGCTGGCACACTCTAACTCCCGCCCCTGGCTGGCACACTCTAACTCCCGCCCCTGACTGGCACACTCTAACTCCCGCCCCTGACTGGCACACTCTAACTAAAAAACTAATACAGCCTTTCTTGTCTTAAAAGTAAAAGAAAGGTTTACAAACCTGGCAGGAATCACAGTAGACGAGCCCCCAGCCTCGTCCGAGACGGAAGACACCACCGTTGCTGTGGCAGGGGCAGCGGCAGAGGTAGGGGCAGTGGCAGCGGCAGGGGCAGGGGCAGCGGCAGCCGCCTCGTCCTCCTTCTCCTTCTCCTCCTCCTCCGCAGCCGCCAACTCCTCCGCCATCAAGCGTGGCCCCAGCCGGTAGATGCGGCCACCCTGGTAAAATCTCTTCATTTTTTTTTATTATTTTTTTTAAAACACAACCAGCAACAACCAAACCACACACCACAGTCACCGCAACACACACCAACCCGCCCAAACACACAGCACAGCCAAAACCAACACAATCGCAACCAAAACACACACCCTCTCGCCTCACTTGCACACACGCACACGAATTTCCGGCGCGACACCGATTTTAGGGCTTCCCGCGATCTCGCGATATTTCTGGCAGAAGGCCGAACGCGAATGCGCGAACCACCCGAACACTGAACGACCAAACACGAACGCACAACCCGATGGCGAATGAACCGAACGTCCGAACACGAACGCACAACCCGATCGCGAACGAACCGAATGACCGACCACGAACGCACGACCTGCCCGAACAACCAAACACGAACGTCCGAACATGAACGCTACCGAACCGAACGAGTGAACACGAACGCACGATACGACCGAACGACCAAACACAAACACACGAACCGAACGCGGCCAAACCGAACGGCCGAACACGAACCGCAATCTGTTCGCCCATGCCTAGAGGCTTCCTGATCTGAGTTGGACCCAAGATGGGTCAGGTTTCTGCCATGGGTGTGGTCACTTATGTTTTTACCTAAACTCACCAGCAGTTTCTTCTAAGCACATTAATCCTGTATCAGGGAGCAGACTTGCAGGGCTTCTACCCCTTTAAGAGGGGGCTGAGTGGATCAGCCTTAGGGCTGTGCATGCGCATGGGTGTGGTGGAGCCAGCCCATAGCCAGTGACCAGCCTGAGTAAAAGACAGGCTGAGAGACAAGGAGAGAGTGTGGGAAAGACACTAACCCTTTAAGGCAGACAGCCTGGTGAGTTGGACACGCCCACTCTGGCTACATAAGAGGTTGGAAGCCAGAGAGTCTCTTCCTGGGAGCTGAGGAGGTAACATTCCCTGGAGGCTCTCAGCAGTGGAGCTGACCGGTCCTAAAACCCTGCTGAGGAGAAGCCTGATTTATGAACTAAGGCTGAGAAGAAGCCTGAAGGCCTGCCTAGCCACTCTTTGCTCTCCAGAGTCCTGAAGACTTGGAAGGAAGAGAAGCTGTGCATTGGACCCAGGCATTGGGTCAGCTCCCTATCTGGGAACTTCAGCCTCAGTTCCCTATGTGGGGTTGTGCCCAGGAGGGAGCTTGTTGCCTGGGAAGCCTTGAAGTGAGTGAGGGGTCTGCTGGCCTGGCTAGAGTGGACTCAGGTGGGGGGGGGGGGACTGCTGTTATGTGCATGTAGTGAAGAGATTAAGCTGGGCCTGCAGGGTACAAGACGACTGAGCCAGCAGCCCAGAGAGAGAGAGGGTAATTTCAGACGAAACGATACCACGGTCAACAGCAATGAATCCTCTGTGGTGGCCGTTTGTACCATTTTGTCTGTTCTGTTTCCAGCCAGATGTTCACCCCAGTGAATCCACTGGCGGGAATCACATTAACCACGATTCTGGACCTCCATCCGTCCGGAGGTCCAGAATCATGGTTAGATTGGCCAAGATATGGGATGGACCAAATGTTACTTCTGTAACGGTGGCCCATCCCGGATCATGGCCCAAACCACGATACGGGATCAGGTGCAGTGACCAAAATGGTCCGTGGTTCAGTGTGGACGACCTGGGGGCCCACGACATCTCAAATCACCCAGAGGAACTGCATGCAAAATTAATAAAAACTGAGGCTAATTCCCATATGACATGCGTGCATTGCTGATTCCTCAAAATAAGTGACAGCCCAGGGGTCTGATCCTGAAGGTACTTACCCCAGGAAACCATCTCCTGCTATAATCCTCCTTTAAACAGATGCAGAAATTATGGTGGATGTAATTCAGTTTACATATAATCACAAATCAAGTGGGTATGAGTGAAATAATTTCAATTTCCCCAAATCTGTCTTGCCTCCAACTCTAGCTTCAGGCCAATGGCTTCCAATTATTTTTTCTATGTGATCCCATTTTGAGACAAATATAATCCCATGACCCCAGACTGCACAAAATGAGATTTTTCCCTTCTCGAAAATCTCATTGAGAATACGCTTCTTGACAAAATTTTCTCATCTCTAGGGATGGGCGAACAGATCGCGGTTCGGGTTAGGCCATTCGGTTCGGCTGCGTTTGGTTCGTCCATTCAGTTTGTTCGGTTCGGATTTGTTCGGTTTGTTCGTTCGGTTCATTCGCCGAGTTCGGGTTCGGATGTTCGGTTCATTCGTCCGAACAGGCTGTTCAGTTAGGCCGTTCGGCTGTTTGGTTCAGCTGTTCGGTTCGGCCATTCGGCCGTTTGGCCATTCGGGAAGTGTTATGTTTTTGTTTTGGTTTTTTTATATGTTTTTTCGGTTTTTTATTGGGTTTTCTTTTGTTCTTTATTTGGTTTTTTGGTTTTTATATGGGGTTTTCTTATTTTTTTTTATCTAATATTATATATATCTGTCTACACTAAATCTAACCGCTATTAACTATTCTAAATGCTATGAAGTAAATGGATTATCTAATAAGTACACAGACCTACTCCTACAAACACTAAAACTAAATCACTAACGCTATCTCTATCACTAAGGTAA
>QEPC01006353.1:4865289-4906860 GCA_003113815.1 Sphenodon punctatus
GAGGCAGATAATTAGTTTCGTTTCTTGCAAGCCTCTCCACCCCTGGTGCCTGGAAGTCTGCTCCTCAGTGACTGACACCTCCCTGTAATGTTTGACCTTCCAGTGAACCTTTTTTTGCCACCCGAACTCATCCAAACACGATCCGAACTGACCAAACTGTTCGGCCATTTTGCCGTTCGGTGTTTGGTTTGTTTGGTATGTTCGCATTTGGGTTCGGGTTTGAGTTCGGTCGTCCAAACAGTTCAAGTTCGGGCCAAACTCCGAACTTCCGAACCGCGTTCGCCCATCCCTACTCATCTCAAGTTTCTCGCAAGAGTCTTGAGAGATTCTCGAGATTCTCATGAGAAACTCGTGAGTCTCACGAGATTCTCGAGAACCTTAAAATAACAAAAAATAACCTGTGCGTGCGCAAAAATGGCCACCATGTCTGTTCTGCGCATGCGCAGCCATTTTGCACATGTGCAGATCATTTGGGGCACAGTTTTTGAGATTCTCAAGTTTCTCATGAGAATTAATTTCATTCTCATTTCAGAACTAGTAAATACATCAAATATCAGTTAGAATTGCAACCCCTTCTGCAGATGACATGACCCAGCAGAGGTCCTGATCCATTGTCAGGGACCTACATGTTGTAACTCTGAAAAGTTCAACTATGTAGTATGTCGGGACCAGGTAAGACACTCAGTTATGAGTCCAGAAGACCATAGCACACAATACAAAGGTTTGATGGCCCCCAGCTGTAACCTGATACCTGATCCACTCAGTAACTTAACTTCAAGCTTAGCAGATGCAACGTGGTTATGGTCAAACAAAACTTATATAGGCTAGCTGATTATATAATAATATATTAATAATGAATGTTCAATAACTGTTCAGGAACAGTAGTTCTTCACAGAAAATTATAACTTCCCATCTTCAGTTCTTAACATAACGTTCTGTTCAACTGGTCCCCTCTTAGGAATGTTATGTCATGTTCATCCTGGTGCAGCACAGCATGCTCATTAATCAGTGTCAGGACTGAGAGTGTATTCCAAGTTCATCTTTCCTGATACAGAGCTTCCCTCTGCCAAGTCCTATTGCCGCTAACGTGGCCATTAGCAGCAATGGGGAAAACTCAGTTAATATGGCTCCCTGATTCCCTTCCCATAGTTTAGGAACATACACTCTAAATACCTATGCAAAATCACCAGGCTGGTGATGTTGGCTGCTTCCTTTGCTGCTGGCTTTTGTGATGCGTCTATGAGGTAATGAATCAGCTGATGCAAAGGATTATTGGCCAAAGCTGTCTTGGCTTCTTTTGTGATCTCTCCACATTGTAGTTTTGCCTCCTACACTTTCTTCTCTGCCTTTTGAATTCATTTTTGCCCTTTTTACTTCTTTGTTGTTTTTCTCTTGTGGCCAGCAGCTATAAAATGAAAGACTTTGTTTCTGCCTTGGCTGTAGAGGGGAAGTATTAATCAATTTCCCTGTGGATCCAGCACTTCAGGGAGTTGATTATGAGAAGGGAAACTAGCTAGGAATGTTGGAGTCCTCCAATACAGCCAACTCCTTGGAGAGTTTGATACTTAAATAAATTGATTAACCCATCATCTCCCTGGGCAGGAAGCTCCTTGCTGTGGGAGACAGCTGCACAAGGAAACCGACTAGCATTCTTTTGTAAGTTTCCCCTTGTAGGTATGTTATTCTCTAGAGAGGTGCATGTGGAATATATGCCTAAGACTGGCTCTTCTTAGTGTAGCATAGTGGGAAATGTCATTTGCATCCTATGTAAAAAAGGAAGAATCCACATTTTCCCCCACAACCATTGTAATCCCTATTCAATAAATGCATAAGCAAACCAGTAGCTACTGTTTGTTTACTTCCACAACAGACCTAACAATGTTTTATGATCACTGACTGCATTCATAAAAAGTGCACGCTAACAAACAAATCTCTTTCCTAGATCTGCTTACATTATTGATGTTGCTGGTATACAAACAGGAAAACAAGTGACAGAGGGCCAATTTGGCTTCTGTTTTAATCATAACACACACAGTAGGGAAAAGCATTTGCCAAATGGCAAAGGTACATGACAGAACCAAGGAACAAAGAAGAACATTGGCAGGACAGCGTCTAACCTCAGGTCCAGAGGACTTGCCAAAATTTCACAGCCTATGTTGATGAATGAGAACGGCTTGTGAGCTGAGTGTAATTCCAGATCGCTCACTTTCTATCCTTGTGATTGTTACACCATACCAGGCATACAGTAGCTTGCAGGTGATGTCTCTCAAGCACTGAGCTGCAAAAGTCAATTGAAAGGGAAATCCCTTTGCTTATCTCTTTCCCCCAAATATTCATTTGTGTACCTTCTGCTTCTGAGGTTTTTAGGACGTAGCACTTTTTAACTGTCTTTCCCAGAAAATAAATTGCTTTTATTTGTCATTTAATTAGTTTCCTCAGATGTTTACTGGAGATTACCGCTATTTTTAAAAAACACACCAAAAAACAAACAAACAGGCCTGTTTGGCATAATGAGAGCTCTTGTCTATAGCAGAAAATAGGTGTAGGTCCACCAGTATAGTTGCACAAAATAACATAAGCCGTACTTATGGATCTTGTTACTTGATTTCATACAACTGATCAGCTTTGGTTTTAGCTGCAGCTGTCAGCATGATTACAGTTCCTGGAAAATATTTTAAGGTCTTCTGATTTTGAATTTAGAAAAATTCAGACTAAATTTCATACAGGGGAAGGAAAGAATTGAGAAAAAAAAGGGTATAGAAAGTTTCACCTCTAGATCATTCAGATCAAACCTCATCCAGGTTAGAAGTGAATAAAGTCATTCTGTTTTGGTTACTGTCTGACATATGTAAAATGAGTTTGGCTGAGTCAGTCCATTACAAAAACACTATACAAACATTACAACTCTTGCTAATTGGCATTCAGTATTATTTAGAACTGAGCTAGTGGTTACCAAATTTTGTGTGCTTGTGTGGTCCCATTTTGAGACTTAAATACAATCCATGACCCCAAACAGCAATGAAGATATGGAAAGTATATCAAATATCAATTGGGATCATACCCCTATCTGCAAATGTTACACCACCACTTGTGGTCCAAACTCACGGTTTGGAAGTCTCTGATGAATGCACAAGGGGCCCAGCTAAAGTCGCACATGTACATTTTTTTTGTCAGTCCTTGACTTCTGACTGCTGAATTTTGCAAGGTTTAACATAATGGGTTTTTCCGGGGGGGCGGGGTCAATTATTCAGCAGAAAATTTAACTTGATCTATTTGAAGCAAATGGTAAGAGCGGAACAATGTATATGATCATCAATATCATGATGATTAGTATTACTAGATGACATGGGGCTTTAAAAATGCAATGGCAGAAACACTAATTTATTTTAAAGATAGTAAGTGAACTACTATCTACTAGGGGTGGGACACAGGGCTTATTTTCAGTTCCAGGGTTTTTTCAGTTTTGGATCCCTGATTTTTGGCAGGTATTTTGGTTTTGACTTCGGTTCTCAGTCAGTGGTCTGAGGCGAAAAGGGATGGTGATTGGACAGGCTGACTGCTACTCCAAGTCTCTCCACCCCTGGTGCCTGGAAGTCTGCTCCTCAGCTGACTCCCCCTCCCTGTCACGTTTTGACTTCCAGTGACATATTTTTTGCCACCGAACTCAACTGAACGCGATCCGAAATGACCAAACTGTTTGGTCATTTTGACGTTCGGGATTGAGTTCGGTTCGGTCAGTTCATGTTCAGATTTCGAGTCCGGGCCGAAATCAGAACTTCTGAACCGCGTTCGCTCATCTCTAGCTGACGGGCAGCGGAAACAGGTCTGCTGCTGGAAGGCTGTGCTGCCAGTGTGGTGCAAGGGCACCACAGTGAGCTCACTGCTCCAGCAGCGCACAGGCACATGCATGGCCACTGGAGCCCAATTTGCGCATATGCAACCCTTTTCCAAAATGGCACTGCCAGCATCATACACTTAGTCACTGTAAACTCAATGAACTCTATCCCAAATGCTGCAGATCCTGTGTACGTGCGCACGTGCACACGGCACAATGTGCCCACAATAGGGATCTCTGTGTGCAATCTGCATCATTTGGTATTGCGCTCACTGACTGTAAACTCAGCCACTGAGTGACTCACTGTAAACTGAATCTAAACTCAGTGCAAAATTAGCAGGTTATCAGAACTAATTTCAAAATTGAAGTTGACTGCAATTTGCATGAACAACACCTAAGGCCTGATATTTGACTTTAACATCTTTGGTTTCCAAAAGAGTCAGAAGGGAAAAGGAGGTACGGCTTCGCAACATCACTTTGATACTAATAAGTTTCAATGGGCAGAATCATCAGTAGCTGTGAAAGGGGCCTGATGAGAAACACGTGAGCTAACCTTCCTGAATAATAATGCCATCTGCAGGAGTTTCCTAGCGATCACTGTTTGTCCCGAAAGACCATTTGCACTTCACAACATTAATATTCATTAGGTCTAACACCATATGTTGCACAGCAGGATACACTGCCAGCAAACTGTTTGTCATAAAGCCAGATTTAATAAAGCATTGTAAAACAAACATTATGATGATAAATACAAAATGACAGGCTAATTAAGATTCTCTTAATTGCCATTTTTCCATAATAACATTTATTTAGAATGTATCTCTCTTGTGCGAGTACCCTACTTGTTCGGCTTTCACTCTCTATTGTTTTTACATAGGGGAATCCACGCCTCATGTGATTTAAGGCACTTAATGCCCTGTTTTAACAAATTGATTAAAGGCTAATGAATTGCTGTTATGCTAGGGATGCTCATAAGAATTAGCCTCTAATGTTGATAAGTATGGGGAAAAACAGGCAGATCCCACCGAGAGAGTTCACTTTGAGTATTATGTTCAGCTTCCATGTATTCATATACACCTGATGTATAGGTACTATGAAACCCTATTGTAATGGAGACTCTCTTTTCACTGAACTACTTCAACATGAATAGTGATCCACTATAAATGAAGGAACACTTTTCACAATGGGCATTTTTACACACACCTTAAAGTTCCAGGTTTTTCAACCTTTTGGGTTTACAAGTGCACAAGTAAGTTCCGGATTCATTTTTCACACACACACTGCCCTGACGCAGCTCCTGGAAGTATTCTTCACACAAACACTGCCCGGAGGCAGCCTAAAGTAGCCACAGCTGTAGACATGACAGGCTACCATGGAAACCAAGTGTGACCACAGCTGCCTGGAGCTAAGTAGTTTACCAGGAGAAATTTTTACACACAAAAGTTCTGGGAGAAGTTCTACGCAGAAGTTCAAAGATCTGGATGTTTAAGATCTGGGTAAGTGATTTAGACACACAGAAAGTTCAGGATGTAACAGCAAACATCCAGGATAATTGTGTGTGTAAAAACACCCATTGTTATGTGTGACTGGTGGGGGGCGGGAAGGGGGCTTCCCAGGCTTTCTTAGGCTCCGGGCGTTGATTGGGGAATTAGCATTTTCACCTCTGTCACACTTTTACCTTCCCATAGGACTAGTCCTATTGGGGTACACTCTGCTTCAGGGCTACCCCAACGTGGGGTCCCTGCTCTTGGCTGCCAAACCACCCCTACAGCCTAGCCTATGTCGCCAGAAGTGCAGTTCAAGATATCCAGGCAAAAGCCCCTATCAGTATTAGAATCGCTCCGGGTCTTTAGAGTTCAAACAGTCTATATAGAAATAGAGGGCTATCACCTCTCTCACACTGCTTTTAAATGAGTCACTGAAAAGCACCTCCTGAGCCCCACGTTGAGACAAAAGTCCCGTGGGGAGTGTTTAAACGTTCCGCGCGCTGCCAGAAGTGACGTGCTCCCTGTTGCTGGCAGCGGCGGCGGCTAGAGACGTGGTGCTTTGAAAAGGCGTGTTCTGAAAGCCTGAAAAGTGAGTCTTTCAGAACGTGCCTCTTCAAAGCACCGCATCTCCAGCCCCTGCCAGCAATGGGGAGCACATCACTTCCGGCAGCGCGGGGAGTGTGTAAACACTCCCTGTGCTTTTCACTCAACGCGGGGCTCAGGAAGCGCTTTTCAGAGCCTCGTTTAAAAGGGTGTCAGTCCTGAGACCCTCTGGGTCTATTTATAGTCCAAGGACCCTCTGGATCAATAGAGTCCCTGGTGACCTTGAGCCGGGCAAACCCCACCTGACGTATGTGAGGCTCCTGTGGGTTCTCTCCGAGGCAGAGTTCCATTGTCCAGTGGGGTTCTCTGAAGCAGAGAAGGCTGAGGTGATTGGAGGGAGCTCCTTCTCCTACTGCCGCACTCCTCAGACTGAGCTTAGCATACTCAGTTCACTATGGCCTTGCTGTGCAGGTATGGGGAGGTCTGTGGGCACACCGCTGTGTGGACAGTATGGGGGTGTATGCACTTGGGTGCACCCCCACCCCACACACATGCTCCTACATGGAACATTAGTGAATGGAAGCTAGATTCAAACTCATGACCTCTTCTGCCCCAGCTTATGGGCAATCCTCACAGCTACAGAAGGGATTGGGGGAAATTGGGGGAAGAGGGGAAACATGGGGCTTCCATCAATAGAGAGAGTGGAAAGTCACATATTCCCAGCTCGGCCTAGTTGGAATGGCAATGTCCCCGGGCTGTGATCTGTTCAAGCAATGCCCCCCTACCCACCCCACACACGATAAAGATCACCTGACTCTCTAGGCTGGTGCCTGTGACTCTATGGTACTGACTGGGGCAACAGCTGGATGGGCGGGGAGCTGCACTGTGGGTCCACCCAACAGATGGGCAGCAGCACCTCATTTGGCCATTACCCCGGGTTTAGCTGGCTGCTCTCCTTGATCTTCTGGAACACCACTGACTGGAATGCCCTGGAGTAGCCACAGCCTGTTGAACATTTGGCAGGCACTTTTAAATGAACCGGTCAACCCGGCAACACAGAGTGGTGGCACCCCCGGAGTTACTGTCCCTCTGTTTACAGCAATAGAGAGTTACTGAATGTTGAGGAACATATTGTCTTCTATATCCTCTCAATTTACATTTATGTGTGCCAGAGCTATTAGATTAGGTAGACACTGTGGCAGTTACACTCCCAAAATCCAGGGATGGACTGTTTTCCTTGCCCATCCCACCTTCTTTTCCACCTTTCCTTTTCTGTTGTTCATGCTGCTAGCTTGATGGTGAGTAGGGCTGTAATGGAATGTCGCAGAGTTAGCTATTTCTGCCGGAAACAGCGTTTCCATAATTAGTGGTACGGTGTGGCAGAGGCTTTTATTCCACTAGTTTCATTCCACTACTTCCGCAGTTCCGCTAATTTCATTCCGCTACTTCCACAGGCTTCGCAAAATAGTGGAAACATGACATTTTTGCTACTTCCGCCATTCCGCCAGCGCCACAAAATAGTGGGAAAGTGTTTTTCCGACAGTTTCCGCAATTTTTCCGCAATTCCACAATTTGCAGAATGCCGTCAGAATTAGCAGAATGTCCGCAGAAAAGCAGCAGTGTTGCACAGGCAATTCCGAAATGGCGGAATGGAATCACGGCACGGTAACAGCTGCTGCCGCATCAGCCCTAATGATGAGTAACGTTTTTTTCTTGAGTCTATGAAGACAGTACATTTTCAGATCTTCAGATTCTTTCCTGATGCTGCTGTTTAACCACTGTCTTTCTCTTTGTTCATATTATACACTGTGGGTTTTGTGACATCGAGTCACACAGATATTTCCTTATTCTTATGAGAGAATAAGACAATTGTGAAGGTACATTCTGTACATCTTGAAAACAGATTTTCATCCTGGTGCTAATCAGCAGTCCATTTGTGCAAGAGCAAGGGATTGCACATACAAAATTTCATTTGCAAGTGTAGGCACTGATGATGAAGATGTCTTATGGCATCTTGTAAGCACTTATGATCAACAGTGGTCATAATTAAGTGAAAGAAGAATATCCAGGAAAATAGGTTAAAATCTGCACCGTTAAACATCCCAGTGTGTTTTGCGTTGAACAGCTTTGTAAAATCTTGGGAGGACAACTGAATGTAGTTCTAAAAGAAAAGAAATTGAAAAAATAGCCACTTTTTAGGCCTGTACATTTCAGGGGGGAAAAGGTTATTTCAGTACTTTATTTGATGAAGCAGTTTATAAGCTGTTTCTTGCTATGCAGGCTAACTGCTTTAAATGGAGCTAAATTAATCTGAACAGTTTGGATATTGTATATGTGTGGAGGACAACATCCCCAACATTCAAGTTTTACTAATTTTGGGGTAGAACAACTATTCTGATAATCTCTTTTGGAGGGAGTGGGCAGGGGAATTATGTATTACTGGATATGTTGGAGAATGCATTAGCAGAACTGGAATTCAAAAATATTTAAAAGAAATGCTATACTTGCTGTTTTCAGACATGATGCTAACCCCAGTTTAACCACACTTAAACATTTCTTATGCATGTTGCAGGGCTGCACAGGGCACCAATACAACCCTGCAACATGTATAAGAAATGTCCAAGTGTGGTTAAACTGGGGTTAGTGTCATGAAAACATCCATGGTTAAAAGCATATTTTAAGGGAGAACAGAAGAAGTTATTTTATGTCTTCTGCCATGAGAAAATAATTTTAATTATCAGTTTATAGCAATTTCATCATCTCCTGTCTAGATACATATCCCAGAGATACTCTGGGTACCTCTTCAGCCTTGGCTTCACTGCATGTCAGATTTCCTGTCTCATCTTTCAGAGATGTGTTTCTGTCTTCTCTATTTAATTACAAACCACACTTCTCAGGTTTCAGGATTATATCTTGTTCATATTTCATAGATTTCCCAATGCACAGCCTGTGGTCCACTGTATCCTTGATTCAGATTCTTCTATTTTATTGCCGACTTTGTCTTCATGCTACTACTTTCAGTGAAAGGTCTGACTCCATTGTAACAAATCACCATTGCTCATTGTGCCACCCTTCAGGGCCCCATCCAACTTCTCATATCCTAGGAGATATTCACTTCCACTTTGTCTAGCACTATTTGGAGGAGAGGCATGTTAAATTGCTTTCACTGATGAAAAAACGTTATACTGGAAGGTAAGAACTTTATGCGATAAGAACTTTATGCGATAAGAACTTTATGCGATAAGAACTTTATGCTGGAAGATCTCTAAGTGGGATAACTAGCATGGTCTGAGTTTGGATTACTAAACTCCATTACAATAAATCAAGTTGTAATGTTAAAATATGTAAATGTTCACATTGTGGAATGGAAGTTTTGCTATGGACTGCATTACTGATAATTTTTTTGTATGCCTGTAGTTTTCTAGTTCAGGGGTGGGCAAAGTTCCCAAGCCCAAGTACCAGATACCAAACTTTTCACATTGCCAAGAGCCATAAGATGCATTCCGTTGACCACAGCCTCCCCTCATCCTAGGGATGGGGCAGCTCTGCTTCCCCCAAATCTCCCACCCTCACATCAAAGATCTGGCTCCCAGGTAGTCTGGTTGGTTCGAACAGCAATAATAGAGCAGCACAGGACATACTTCCACTGTTCCTACAACTCCCATGAGGCTCCGGTGGCCAGTCATGCCTCAGTTACTCTTGATCCTGAGGGTGCTGCATGGACACACCCTCAGGCAGCCACTTTTGGCAAGAGATGCAGTACAAGTGCCCAAGAACCACATGTGGCTCCTGAGCCTTCCTCTGGGAAAAGGTGAACAGAGCCTGAAATATCCAAGTGTAAGCTCTGCTCCCAATCAGTTCAAGAAGGAAAGAACTGCTTTCAATTCATCCAAAGAAGATTAACCCTAAATGCTTAAATGGTATGACTTTGTTGTTGAACCATCATGCAACCTGGAAAGTCCCTTTCACATTTACACTATGGTAAAAATGGATGTGCAGGCCGGGAGGTACTTTCCTGGCCTTCCCCGCAGTGAACCACTGCAGCTGTCACTCCTTAGGCTGGTGGGGAGGGCTATTAAAAATGCAGTCCTCAGCCCTTAACCCAGCCATGGTGTGTGTGTGTGTGTGTGTGTGTGTGTGTGTGTGTGTGTGTGTGCCAGGACAGGTCTCTCCACATCTCCGGGTGGGCTGAGGAACTATCCACATGGGACAGGACTCCCAGACCAATGCTGGCACAGCAGGATTGGGACAGGGAAGAGCTGCCACTAGGGCTGGGACCAAACTGGAAAAAAAACGGGTATCGGTTTTACTGGTTACCGGTTTCAAAATAATCAGTTTTATCGGTAAAGCCAGTTTACCGGTACCGGTTTTTTTCCTATTGATTTCAATGGGGAAGTGTCCCCATTGAAATCAATCCACCCACGCAGCCTGGGAGGGGGAGGAAAAGATGGTGTTTGGGTTTTTTTACATTGCGGCCATTGATTTCAAGTACCGGCAGTATCAGATATTGGGAGATCCGAACTTCCCACCCCTAGCTGCCACCAAACAGCTGATAGGGGAGTGCTCTTGGGGTGCCCTCATTGGCTGTTCGGTGCACACAGCCATTTGGCAAACAGCTGTTGCAGTCCTGGGATTCCCTGTGCACACCTGGATCACCAAACAGCTGATGGGAGGATGCTCCTGTGGGAAGAGCCAGCTGCCCTTTGAAAGTGCCAGGGACATCCTAGACTGCTGTTGCTACCTCCCCGTCAGTTTCAAAGTTGGGGTGCCACTTTCTCCTCTCCAGTGCCTCGCAGCTGAGAGGTTTTGGGGGAGGGGGCAGCCTTTGAAAATGACTGGAAGCTAGGCCATTGCCACGGGGCTGGGTCCTAGTCAGTTTCAAACTCCGGGCACCCTTTCCCCCCTCTCCTGAGATGCACTCTCAGCTGAGATGCACTAGAGAGGGGAGAGCACCCATAAAAAGTGACTGTGGGGCCACCTGAACCTGTCTGTCACTCTGCAAGCACTGAAGGGGGAGGCACTGGAAGGGGGAAAGTGGCACCTGCCCGGATTTCTCAAGTGACCTGGAACCAGTCCCTCAGCAGTGGCCGCAGGGGGGAGTTGGGGGCTCTCTGTCACTTGAGGAAAGGTTGCTCCCTCTCCAGCACCTCCTGCCCATGTAAACTAACAGTCAGCTGGCCTGGGCCGCTGCTGCAGATCGGCTAGTTGTCACTTTGCAAAGACCGGGGGGGAGGGGGAGTAACACATTGCAGACTTGCAGAGTGACAGTCAGACCCAGGTGTGCCTACGGCAGTGGTCCTGACTAACTGGCTGACTGTCACTTTGCATGGGTTCTCAGCCCTCTCCAGGGCTTTCTCAGCTGGGAGGTGCTGGAGAGGGGAAAGCAGCACCTGACTTTGAAAATGACAGGAAGATGACCCTGCAGCTCCAAAAGCATCCTAAGATGGCTTCCTGGCACTTTCAAAAGGTGGCTGATGCTTCCCTCAGGAGTGCCTCCCATCAGCTATTTGGCAGGTGGGTGAGCACACCAAACAGCTGACGGGGGGAGAGCACTTACCCCAGCACCACTGAACACCTGATGGGGTGGACTTGGAGGAGTTCCAGGCCCCCCATCCACTGTTTAGTGGGGCCAGGTGAATGCCATCCTCCAGGCTCCCCCCCATCAGCTGTTTGGCAGGGCTGAAGTGAACATAGGTCCAATCCACTGACCCCACCTCACAGCAGGACTAGATGGACATAACAAATGTACTAGTCCACTTTGGCCTGGCCAGGCAGGCATTAGCCTTGGCTGTGACCTTGAAGGTTTGCTGAGGTCACAGCCCAGACTAGCCACCAACACAACCGGGACAATCCCAGGACAACATCTGGCAGCATCTGCACACATATGTAAGTGGGTCCTGGGTAAAAGCAGATCATAGTGGGCTATTTCCACATCTGTTTTTACCCATAGATGCACAAACCCTGCACTTAAAGGAAAGTGCTACCTACTTGTTCCTTCATTAATTCTGCCAGTTCTTGAGGCTCTCAAAAACAACTCTAGTCCTTCTGCAGGATACTATAGAAATGGTGAATGACTCTATCAGGGATTCTTCTCCTTTTGAATGAATGTGTCAGAATGGTACCAAATTAACTTGTGTTGGTGACACTTATTTTATCTCAGGTAGGTAAGCATTCAAATTTAGGTTTGATCAATTTTCATGCAAGAATATAAATTAACCATCACATTGTCCTATTGTACTTTGCCTGCCATCTGTTGTCAAAACTAGACATAGAATTCTTCACTTATTAATATCTGCTGTGACACCCCCATCAGATTGGCAATAGAAAAAAATCCATATATGTACTAGAGTTAGGTAAAGACCTGGACATTGAGATCCTTCGGTATTTAAGGGATTTTAGAAATGGAGGGTATCTCCATCACGTCCATTCACTGGGCACTTCTCTCTTCATGGGGGTTAAAGGGCTACTTGCTTGTACAATATGTTTGATATAAACAAAAGGCTATTAGTATTGGGAACTATGATTTATCAAAAACAATAGGGCCCACTTTCTAGAGCTGAAATGAATACCACCCCCCAAAATAGATAAACCCATTGAATGTGCCCAACATAAACCAACAATCCAGATAATAACCAATATCTGTTTATGCTCCATCAGGCATCAGCTTTGGTTATTCTGGTTTTGTTTTTTTTCTGGTTTGGTTATTTTGGTTGCTTGGTTATGTCATTTTAGCAACATTGTCAGTTTATCATTATTCTGCATACTCAATTGCACGTAACCAAAATGACCTAACAAAAATGTGAGAGACAGGCCAACAACTGGCAAGGGAATCAACATCCAGAGATGGTTTTTTGAGCAGAGGACAGACCACCGCCTCTTTAAGGCAGTTCGGCACCCTGCCCCCAGCAGCCGACTGAAGCTGAAACCCAACAAGACAGAGGTGATGCTAGTGGGGAAGGCGATGAGTGTGATGTCCCTCATCATCGATGGGGTTGGCCCCCCATTGGTTCCCCAGGATTGGAGTCTGGGGTTGCTCCTCGATGAGCAGTTCGACCTAGATGCCCAGGTTGGAGCTGTGGCAAGGGACGCATTAATTACATCTGGTGCGACGGGTTCGGCCATATATCTCAGACTCTGACCTCGCCACTATCATCCATTCTTTCATCACCTCAAGACTAGACTATCGTAACGCAATCTACGTGGGGCTGCCCATGGTGATGGTTCAGAGGCTGCAGCTGGTGCAGAATGCGGTGGCCCATCTCCTTACAGGGAGCATATTGCAGCAGTGGTCCATTCTCTGCACTGACTGCCTGTAGTCTTCCGGGCCCAATTCTAGGTGCTGACTATTACCTATAAAGCCCTACACAGCTTGGGCCCCATGTATCTGCAGGATTGCCTCACTCCCATGTTCTGGATCAGTCCCTGCAGTCGGCTGAAAGCACCCTTTTCAAAGTCCCCTCATGTTTCTCGGGGGGCGACTATGGAGCGGACGTTCTCGATGCCCATGCCAAGGCTGTGCAACTTCCTCCCGGTGGAGGCCCAGATGGCCCCAGACCTCTCCTCTTTTCGACGTCATTGCAAGACCTGGGTGTTCCACTAGGCCTTTGGTGAGGGAGCCGGGTGAGGGTGGATTTTTATTTACTTCTAGGGGTGGGGTATATATTTGTCTAAATTTGTATGTGTTTGGCATCCCCCTCTTCCCTTGGGGGGGATGCTTTCCCCCCTCTTTTCCTCTTTCTCCCCTTTTATATTGTTTTATATTGGATTATGTTTATACTGATTTTATTTCTGTGTTTTATATATTGTAAGCTGCCCCAAGCTGCCTTGGCAGGAGAAGCGGGATATGAAATGTTTTAAATAAATAAATAAAAATGAATAAAAAACCAAATTGAAAATCAAAATGGAATACCCCAAAAATCCATTCAGAGATCTGGTTAAGGTTCCATATATTATCAAAAAGTATTTGAAGGCCTGTCCAAAATGTGAATAATACCCCTAAATGCACTGCGTATTTAATCTCTACCAATATCCTTGCTCTCTTTTTTATCTTCTTTGCTCACATTTGATACATGCCACAGAAGAGGCATATATGCAAAAAGGATGTTGCTTTAATGACAACTTTTAAGCACAACCATTTTTTTCTTGTGCAAAATCTAGGGGAGACTGCCTCTTATTTTGACAAGCTTTGTCATCATATAGTCATTTAAACTTAGAATAAGAGATTAAACACCATTTCCCTGATTAGACATGCTGTCACACATTGAAGATTTTGGAGCAGTTGTGACATCAAATCTGTTTTTTTCTTATGAATAAACTTTCCATCACCTGTCTCTCCATAAAGAGCCAGGAAAGCTTCTGAAAGCCAACACTTGTTTTTCACCAAATATCTGAAGACACCAAAAAATTGATGAGGCGCCAAATTCATGCTAGTGAGAAACAAATGGACGAAAGGACTAAAAATCTGAGGCATAAGATGACAATGAGAATGTGATTTCTATGGCTCAAATCCTACTAGCCCCCCGCTGCTCTCATAGCATCAGCAAAATCTCGCCCAGCTGAGCTTTTCCGAGTGGTACGGGGGCTGGTCAGTCCGGCCTCCCTCAACCCTGGAGTGAAGTCATCTACAGCACGCTGTGATAGGTTTGTGAATTATTTTGTGGATAAAATCGCTCGTATTCACCATGATTTCGATGCTGCACTTATTACACTAGGAGAACCAGAGGTTATGGAAGTCACACCTTGTCCGGTTTTATGGGATCAATTTCAGTTGGTGACACCCACTGATGTGGTAGGGACCTTTGGGGCTGTTAGGGATACCTCTTGTGAATTAGATTGGTGCCCATCTTGGCTAATTAAATCTTGCAAGGAGACAATGGGGCTGTTGCTGGCAGGGATGGTCAATGCCTCCCTTCGGGAGGGCAGAGTGCCAGGCTGTCTCAAAGAGGTGGTGGTGTGGCCTCTGCTGAAGAAACCATTGCTTGATGTTGACTCCCTTGCCAGCTATTGACCTGTCTCTAACCTTCCCTTTTTAGGGAAGGTTATTGAGCGGGTGGTGGCTGAGCAGTTGCAGGGGCATCTCGGCCATGTTGGTTTTCTTGATCCCTCTTAGTCGGGATTTCATTCTGGTTATGGCATGGAGACTGTGCTTGTGACCTTGATGGATGATCTGTGCCAGGAGATGGACCAGGGTCATTCGATGCTGTTGGTCCTATTAGATCTGTCAGCTGCCTTTGATATGGTTGATCATGACATGTTGATGGTGCACTTGCGGGACTGTGCAGGGGTGGACAGGACTGTTCTTGAATGGTTCCTCTCATTCCTGACTGGGAGAACCCAGCGAGTGGTACTCGGGGAGTGTTTTTCATCATACTGAGACCTCGTGTGTGGTTCGGTGTTGTCCCCCCTCTTGTTCAGCGTATATATGCAGCCTCTTGGCGAGGTGATCAGAAGGTTTGGCGTACGGTGTCACCAATATGCTGATGACACCCAGCTATACCTCTCTTTTTCAACAGACCCAAACCCCACAGTTTCCATGCTTACTTGATGTCTGACCGCTGTGGGGGATTGAATGAGTGCTAATCGACTGAGGCTGAATCCTGACAAGATGGAGGTGATGCTGGTGGGTAAAGCAATGGAGCTAATGTCCCTCATCATTGATGGGGTCTGTCTTCCATTGGTTCCCCAGGGGAGGAGTCTAGGAGTACTCCTCGATGCACAGCTCCACATGGATGCTCAGCTGGAGGCTGTGGCAAGGGGTGCCTTTCACCATTTACATCTGGTACATCAGCTTAGGCCGTATGTTTCGGTCTCTGACCTGGCCACCATCACCCATGCTTTCTTCATCATCTCGAGACTAGACTTTGGTAATGCACTCTACATGGGGCTACCCATGGTGATGGCCTGAAAGCTGAAGTTGGTGCAGAATGCGGAGGCCTATCTCTTGGTGGGACTGGGCCGCTGGAAGCACATTATACCAGTGTTATGTTCTCTGCATTGACTGTGATGGTCTCCTGAGCCTGATTCAAGGTGTTGGTTTTAACCTATAAAGGCCTAAACGGTCTGGTCCCTGCCTATCTGCAAGACCACATCATGCACACACACGGGTACTGGACCAGCCCCTGCGGTTATTGGGGGATGCCCTTCTTGTGGTCCCCTGAGTCTTCTGGGGGAAATTGGTAATAAGAGAAGGAGCAGTTCATTCAGTTTTGGCCTTAACATTTGTTATCTTGAAAGGGGTTATGTGATGTTTATGAAATGCAACTGTGGTTCTGTAGGTCCAAAAGGTCGGGTGCTCACATCACATAGGCACTTTTTATACAGACTCTCTAACACCGATAAAATGGGTGTTACATTTTATTATACATGGTACAAGGCAACACTGCAGCCCTGCAGCATGGACTCTTTTCATACGAGATGCCTCCACAAAGTTTCTCAGGGTGGAAAACACCACACGCAGTGGATGGGGTGCATTTCACTGGGTGGAGATGGCTGAGGGTGTCTGTGTAAACATCACAGGCGATGGGTGTAGGTGTGTGCATGCTCCCACACAACACCCATCTCCACCCACCCACCACCCAACGACGGAACAATCGGTATTGGAGTCCATTGCTTCGTGGGTGGGTGGAGATGGGTATTGCGTGGGAGCACACATGCACTGGTATTGCACGGAAGCACGCACGCACGCACGCACCTACACCCATGGCCCATTGTGTTTACACAGACACCTTCACCCATCTCAACCCTGTGAAACTCGTGTGCAAAGGGCCCATGCAGTATTGCCATGTACCATGTATAATAAAATGTAACACCCATTTTATCAGTGTTAGAGTTACTGTGTAAAAAGGGCCTAAATGGTACCTCTTTGGGTAATAACACATGAGATGTTACTCTCACTTTCACTCCCCTTAGCACCAGATTCACCTGCTCATGTGTCATGGGGTAACTAGACGTTTGCTGCCCTGGGGCCACTCGGCATGGCATCATCGCTGGAAACGTAGAGCACGTCATATGGGCAACTCAAGGAAAATCCAGGACAACGTGATGCCCTTGGGCCTCTTTCTGTGTGTTTGGGGGTATAAGGCACCACACAACCACCCCGTCCCCACCCTGACCCCATCTCTGTTGTGGAGAACATGCATGTTCAGTACCATACAATCATGGGGCGTTTATAGATGAGACAAGAAAGGAGGCTGATCCTTTGATCAGCCGCCTTTCTTTGCATTCGTCTAAACATTGAGGCAGGATCTTACCCCGTGTCTGACCGGGCAGGCGATCCTGCCCCCTCAGACGCGGGTCCCCGAAGTGCCGGCTTCATGCCGCACTTCCAGTTCCCTGGGCGAGTGCACATGTGCGGAAGGGCATGCATGCGCACAAAGACTCTGTGCCGTGTCTGAACATCAGACACGGCATACAGAGGAAGGTGGGGGGGAAATACCGGCATTTAACGATCCCGCTTGTAAGCGGGATCATCTATAAACGCCCATGGTCAGAAGCCTAGGACATCCGAGGAGCAACTGCAACTCTATGGTGAAGGGGAGCTTGGGTGGACCACAGCAGGGAGGAGCCTTGCCTATTTGGTGTGATCCTGCATGGAGCCTGCAGGTGACAGCTGCACAGAGGAGACCATGGAGCAACCACGGGCTCCAGGGGCCTTATGTTTCATGTGAAAACACTCTATGCCACCTTTACCTCTAGTCTAATCGGGTAGTCATGGATGAAATGAAGGTGGGTTTAAAAATTACCTCTGCTAATAGAAGTGGTCTCTCTCAAGTCAAGGTTGAGTCACTATAACTGGACAATATAGAAAACTGCATGGTCACTGTCTGTATTTGTACATTTTTTAGTAAAGTTGACCCAACACAATAAATTCATAAAAACAAAACAAAAATGTGAGAAAGTAAACAGCTCAAAAACATTTAAAAGGACTCTTGAGACAAGCTGAAAATCAGGAATGAAACATGGGAAGAAGAGAAGTATAGATTGCTTAGCCTTCCTACTTCCCAAACATTTCCATGGCTTTCCTTCTGAAACATTACCAGGAGATTATGATACAGAACTGAGAAATGTGGCAAAGTGACATTTGAAGCTTAAACCACCACCTTCAAGTATTTCTGAAGTTCTCTGGGGTATTTTTAAATCCAGTTCAGGAGACACAGGATGGAAGAGATGACAAACACAGACTGAGTGGCAAAATAACCACAAACCGTAACCACAAATATGTCCCAGTAAAATATGACTTTTAAAAATGTTTTCATGATTGGCAGTGTTTTTAAATTCTTATCCTTTATATCTGTTAGCATGGGTTTCTTGCCAACTCTTTTTAAAATGAGAAGGAAAGCTTACTATGTGAGCCCTACATGCCAATCCTTTCTCATTCAAATGGATCTTCTTAGGGTAATTTCAGATGTTACACACTCCTGGGTCACCACAGTGGATTCCCAACCATGGCTAGCCGCCCAACCCCAACCCATGGTTCCGACAGTACCCAAACAGACATGATGGGAGCAGGACCATGGCAAGGAAACAGACAGCCATGCCACGATCTGGGATAGCACAACAGACATGATACCAATCCCGGACCATGGCAAGAACCCCCAGAAGCCACCAGGGCAGCGCAGGATGGGACATAGACATGGCTGACCGAGGGCAAAGGAAACCAAAAGTGCCACAAGGCACCGCCCATGCGATGGAAATGGGAAGGGAGAGGGAGGAGGGAGGTGAATGGCCGAGCCGCACACACACAACAGGGAGAAGGAAGCCATGGACAGAGCCGAACACAAACCACACACACGCTGGCAAGCACATGCACAGTTGAAAGGGAAAGGGAGCAAGAGAGAGACACACAGGGGCACACAAGGGGAGATGGGGAACACCACACCCGGCAGCCCAACAGACAGCGGTAAGGACACAGGGGGCTGGATCTTCTGTTTGAGCGAGAAAAACAGGAGGGGGCTGAGGCTGGAACAGAGCAGGACATGGGAGCAGGCACCCAACACCCCAGGGATGGCACAGGCACCACAAGGCACCCAACAGCAACACAGGCCTCTGAACAGTGAGGGGTCTACACTGTGACATAGCAGGGTCACAGGGGTTGATCCACCAATCCGAGGAAGACATTGGGGAGAGCAGAGGCAGGTACCAACAGCAAGACAACTGGTCCTGGATGGTACTGCGGAGCCAGCGAGGGAAGCAAGCCCCATGTCACGGACAGTCAATGGTACCCCCCCTCCCCAACAAGGGGATGCCGGGTGGTGCGAGCAAGGGAAACCCAGTCACAAACAGACACGGAGGCATCACAGGGGTGGGGGCTGAGTACAGACACTGGCAGGGAGCCAGCTGAGCAAGGGGTGCAAAAGTCCACGGGGATTCCCAGTACAGGTGTCAAATAGCAGCTAACAGCTGACTGGGGGAGGGTCACAGAACCGAACCCCAAGGGTACAGATGGTATAGTGGTGCTACACAGATGGCCCCAGGGTCCAGGCAGCCCGGCACAGTCGAGTGGAATGGGGGGAGCAGATGGAGCCAGTGGGTCCACAATGGGAACGATGTAGTGGGTCACAAAACAGGAAGTCCAGGGAGGTGCAGGGAGCACCCGGCAGAGATGATAGTTGGGACACAGATGACCCAGGGAGGACCTACAGCCAGCTGCATGGGGTCACAAAGGGGGTGGGACAGGATGGCCCAAAAGATTAACGTAGTGGGGCCACTGCAACATGCCCAGGCAATGGCCCATGCATGCCATGTGGTGTGCAACAAGATAGCAGGCCTCGAAAGGATCGGGACGGGTGAGCCCATCCTGAACATCAGCATGGGACCACACTTCAGACAGCGCTAGCAGCTCAGGCCTGGTGGGATCAGGCAAGGAATAGTCAGCATCAGGGGGCCACAACAGCTGTCTGAGCTCCAACAAGTGGTAGCACGATGCCCCATGGGAACGCTGGTAGCCACGAGCCCCTAGGATGCAGCAGAAGTAGAACACAGCCAGTGCAGGGCCACCCTCTACCAGACAGGTTTGGAAGCCTGACAAGGCACAGACAGAGAGAGCTGACACCATCTCAGAAGCAGACCACAACACCAGCAACCCCCTCAGCTCCGCAATGCACCCATCCAGAAAGGGACAGAGGCCCAGCTCCACAGCATGGAGCCAGCACTCACAAGCGGTAGCCAGATATCCAAAGTGGTGGAGGCCTGAGCTCAGACACCGATAGGCATCCGTGAGGGTAGATGGGAAGGCAAGGAACAGTTGAAGGCCAGGGGAATGCCACAGGTCAGCTACAACCAAGGTCACCCTGTAGGTCCAGCAATATGGACCGGCTGTGGAACTGCTGAGCTGGAACTCTGCTGCAGAAGCATCGGCCATGCCCTGTGCCTATCTCCTATTTCCATCTCTGAGCCCTCCATGGCCAGCTGCTTGATAGGGCCCCTTGCATCCACTGACTCAGGTTGACCAGCGTGTCCTAGTCATAGCCCGACCCCGAGACTGTTCCTCTTGGGGTGCAGGTCCAGTGGTGTCTGTGGGTGCACCCAGTGCTGCCATGGGGGGTGGGATGTCCTCTTGTGTCCGGCCCTGTGCTGCGTGACTCCCTACCAGCCAGAGGGTCATGATGGATCCCTTCATGTGGAGGAATCAGTTGAGGGCATCATAATAGGGCGCAATCAACGCTGCGTGACCAGACCTCTGGTTATTGTCCTTTACGTGCTTATAGCCCCTCTTGAGCTCCTTGGCCTTGGACCAGCACTGTGCTGATGACCTCTGGTATCCGGCCTCCTCCATTTCCCTCATGAGTATGTCAAACACATTGTTAGTCAGGACCCCTGGTTCCCCCCAGAACGGATGTAACCCCCTCTTTTTGTGATAGCCAACTGACTTGGACCCAGGGGTTGGTAAAGCCCACAGGGGTAACCAAGGGCAAGGAAGCTTGGGGAAAAGCCCCACACTGGATGCAAGAGGAAGGGGGGGCATGGAAAATAAGGATCGGGCCCAACCACCCTAGCTCCTAGCAAAAAGGGGCCACTCATGGAAAAATACCAGCCTAAGGTTGAGAAAAAGACTAGAAGGGAGAGCTCTCTGAATATAGAATGGAGTCGTTAAGGAGAGAGACTCACCCTTTTGTAACAACGGACTGGTAGCCATAACTCATGCAGCAACACCCTATCTCCGTATTCCCCAAGAGAAACTGGACACACACTCATTGTATCCTGAAGCCTGTCATTAAGCCCTTCCTTCCCTCCCTTCACTTTTTGTTTGCCCTTACCTCCCATGTAAAAGGTATCTGGTGCATCTAGTATAGCCCTTTTTGTCATGGAAGTAACCTCCCCATGTTATCCGATTGTACACCCCAAATGATCCTTTGTAGCCCCCCAAACTCCTTTGTCCAGCACCCTTTAACTGCCCCGGTTTTCCTATCAACCTTTGAGAAATCTTGGGACTCAGATACGTGCAGGTCACACTGTGAGTGTCTGAGTTGAGAGATCTCCCAGACTCTGGTTTGCTCCTTATTTTTTCCTCCATCCCCCAAACTCCGCTGGATCCGTGGGCCGCCTGTCCCATCTCAACAGGCAAGGAAAGGTAACCACAGGTCCAGACTTTCCCAGCCAACTGGAGAAGCCCTGTCTCTCTCTCTCTCTCTCTCTCCCCCCCTCTCTCCCTCTCTCTCTCTTTTGTTCGCGTTCTCTCGCTCCCCATCACTGAGCCGACACCAGACCCCCCCCCTTCTCCTACAATACTCCCCACAAGCTGCTTGTATTTTCCCTTTTTAAATCCCACCAGCCAGACCGGGGCTGTGTTTCTCTGTTTTTTTATAGCAATAAACTTGTTGTTATTGGACACCTCTCTCTCTTTCTATTTGGGGAGGGTACATAAACTGCCTGTAGTGTGTACTGTCCTCAGCTTGATCCTTTTGAACATGTGGAGACCCCGGTTTAAGTCTTTTAAGCTAATTCCCCCTGAAGTTTAAGGAAAGGTGGATATTGGGGTACCCACACCCCAATAGTCATGAGTGGGAGGGGGTCGCCTGTTAACAGATTGGTGGAGAATGCGGGCAAGCATGTGGTAATCCACACAGGATTGTCCACGGAGGCATGCGTAGCTGCAGCCAGCTGAAACCCCCATATTTCTATCTCTTTCCTGTGTCATTTTCTATCTCCTTTCTCCTCTCTGGACCTGTGGATTTAAGGATTTGGGGTCTAGGTTGTTGGGGAGGAATTGTCTGCGGTTGTGGGTTGTGAATCTCAGGACTGTAAGAGGCAGTTCAGGGATTTGAAGTGTAATCCAGGGACTGCTGAAGTGGGCATAGTCCAGTTAACTTGAATTTTGGTCTTGAACTTGTGGTTGCAAGTTTGGGGCGGTTTGGATATGTTTGGATTTTTTAGTCAGAAGGCACAGAGACAGTACTGGGAGTATTGGGGTCTCCCACCCATAATGTTGGGTGGGGGTCATTGGAAACTATTGGTATGGGGGTTGCTTGGGCAGCCTTGTGTCTGGGGATCCTAGTGTGGGTCCCCTGACTGATAAGAATGTGTTGGGGTGGGACTGTGTCAGCCGCCCAGGAGGTGGGACAGGAGGGATACACAAGAATGGGCTCAGGAGGAGCAACTAGTACCTGGGAGGTAGAGGGAATGTTGCACCAGGAGCCAGGGAGACCCAAATTAGAAAAATGGGTAGCAGAGAAGGGGGAGTGCCTGTGGAAGTCGGGATGCTTTAAGACCCAGGCCCCGGTGGCATCAGTTAGCAAGGCATATGATGGGTATTGCCAGAAGTTTAAGCCCAAAGTCAGTAACAGGGATGCATGTGCCGCATGGGCATTGTGGCGTGCTTGTGGGGATTTGCAGGATTTGTTGAGATAAACTAGGCAGAAATACGAAGCAGAAGAAAAAAAGGTAGAGAAGTTCGAAGCCAAATGTACAGAACTGGAAAAAATTAAGGGCGAGCTGGTAGCCGAGAAGTGGAATTTAACCTCATTTCTGAGTAAAGCTCAGGAAGAATCCACTGGGGCATTGGCTAGGGCAGAACAGGCAAAGGGGGAGTATGAGGGAACAACTTGGGCAAGCCCAGATAGCAGCTCGCTTCCTGGCAGAGCAAATCCAGACTGCAAAAGTCGCGGTGAGCCATGACACAGTGAGGCAGCACTGGAGATGCTAAAGGGAGAACTTGACTTGCATAAAGGCTTAGTGGCCGCCGTATGAGTCCATGATCTTCCTGGGGTGGGGTCACTGCTGGTCCCTAAGAAAGAGAACAGTCTGCCTAGCGATGCCATTCCTGAAGCCCCATATAATCCCGCATGGCCAGCCTCGGAGCCCATGGCCCCAATGGCAAGCCAGGATGTGGATCTTACAGGGACAGGAGGAAGGACTACCCATGAGGAGGTCCGGGAAATGATTTGATGGACCCCTTCGCAGGCGAAAGCAGTTGCTGAGCAGCTGGGCCCATTGAACTCAGAGACCATGATCTCCTGGATGGCTAGAGCGTGGCAGATATACCCCACAGCAGATGGGGTGGATCTAACCCAGTTGTCCCAGGCTGCCATGTCCCCCACTGAAATGCCTGTCCTGGAAGCAGGGCTGAGTATGACCAACCCCTGAAATGCCACACCTGGCAAGTGGATGAAGGCGGTACTACAGGTCCTGCTCCCAGGGCAGAGCCCGCAAAGGCTGTTTCCTCTGGAGACTTAGGTTCCAGGAGAACAACCGGAGGCATACTTAGTCCGAAAGAAACTGTTGGGGGCTTTAGCAGAGGTGGTAACTCCGGTCCAGAGAGACAGGAGGCAGCTCATGCAATATGACAACCAGGAATTTGTCGAGGCGGTATATGTCGGACTTGACACGCCAATCCAAATGGCAATGGGAAGTATAGACTTATCCCAGATAACCTGGGATGAGCTATTGCTAGGCATCAGGCAACTAGCAAATATGATGAGGAAGGGGGGGGGAACTAAGCAGACCACGCGCAAACAGCCACTCGAGCCGATCCAGGCCATCACTCTCACAAATAATGACCCCCACTCCTCGGTGCCCTTCGGGCATGACATTAACCCCACACCTAGAAACAACCCCTGGAATATCCAGGATTCTTTAGGGTTCCCCAAGAGCCCCCCTCCATGGCCAGGTCCCCAGGACAGGGCTTGGAGTGAGATGATGACGTTCACCAACCTGTTTTGGGGAATGTATTTCATTCACCTATCTATGTGGCTCCTCCACTATGCCCTAACCAGAAGCAGTGGTCCCTGGTCCATGTATGTGTAATCAAGCTGTAAATAAACCCCCATTTTGCTTGTTTGTTTTGTTTCTTTGTAGAGTAGTTATATGTGGATGTATGAATGGAGGTGGGTTAGCTGGATTTGTGTGTGCTCTTGACTGTGGAATGGGTGATGTGTGTCAGCAGAGGTATGTGTGTGTGTTTGAGGATTTTTGCCTAATGTTATTTATGGGATGGCCCCCTAAAAGAACCCCTTCTCTCACCCTTCCACGCCTTCCCTGCTCCCCTAAGCGCCTTCGTCCCTTCTCACTTGCTGCCCCCCATGCCTGGAACTCCCTCCCTGTCCACATCCGCCTTGCCCCCTCCCTTCATACCTTCAAATCTCTCCTTAAAACTCACCTCTTTCGCTCTGCTCTGTCTGACTCTTTATCCTGCTGAGCCACTATTCCTATACCTACGATCGGTTTACCCTTATCCTTGCCACATGGACCTGCCTGCTGTCATTCTCATCGTAACCAAGCCAAGTACGTGCACTTGAGACCTCGCATCTTCATGAATGTTAGACCCCTTGTCTCTCCCTCTGTTCCCCTTCCTATGTCTCTCCCCCAGCTCCTGTCGCTCAGATTGTAAGCCCTAGGGGCAGGGACCATGTCTATTTTATTACTTTGTAAAGTGTCATGTACACTGCTGGCGCTATATAAATGTTTGTTAATAATAATAATAATAAAAGAAGAAATGTGTGTATATGCCTGATGTGGGAGGTGTGAGATGGGGTGCATGTATCCCCATGTGGGTATGTGTGTGAGTGACTCTGAAGGAATGTATGAGATTGTAGTTTGCATTTCCAGCTTGATTGGTGTGCACACTGGACTGTGGGATGTGGGAGTGTAAAATGTGAATGGAATTGTTGAGCGCATGTGCAGGTGTGATGGATGTTTAGTATGAGGCTTGGGTGTGTATGTATGGGATGACAGCTTGAAGAGCTTGGTTTATTTTGTTGTAGAGAAGGATGGGACTGTGTGTGCAGTGTGTGCATGCTTAGGGTCTGTATGGGTTGGCTGCTTGATCCATGGAGAAGCTGCAGCCAGTTGGGACAGAACTCAGGGAGACAAACTCCCCTCACCCTTTCCTCTTTCAGTTTTTTTTCCTTCCCTTGAGTGGCTCCAGATTCCATACCCTGCCCTAGCTTCCAGGGTCAGTGAAGGAAACACTGTACCTTGGGAGGAGGGGCCTCCTGCCCCCCCCCCTGGTTCTTTCAGGTCCCCCCCCCATGAAAAGTCTTCCTTACAGTCTCGGGAAAGGGACGAGAGGACCTAATACAGTGTACATGAGCCTCCCCCTCTCCCCTGTTCCTGGGGAGCCCCCGCCTCATCCGTTTAGCTCTTCCACCCCCTCTCAGTAGAAGAACACTCTGCCTCAGAGAATCACTGGTATCCCAGACCCACATGGCAGTCAGAAACAGCATAACAAGACCCAGGAGACCTGGGGAACAGATGTATCCCCATCTGATCCACTCACACAGCCACATCTCAGTCCACCCAGCATGGAGGCTGGCAGCTAGGGTGAGTAACATGATTCATAGGCAAACTTTTCAGTTTAGGTTTGTCTAGAGTAAAACCGGAGGGCCACACGTGACTCTCAGTGGAGTGACCAAGTGGAAATCAATGGGGGGTGTTATGGAGAGAGTGGTTGTAAAGTTTTACCACAACGGCTCCGCTAGATGGGAACTGGTTATGAGAGAAGATCCCCATGTGATACAGTTCATCATGGGCCGAGTTGTAATTAAGGGAAGGCCTGGGAACAGGTATCCCATCCTGGAAGGAAACCAACCTCCATCCGCTTCCCTCCGCCGAGAAATGTGGGAATTCGACCCCCTTATTGGATATGTCAGTGATGACGATTAAAAAGGTTCATAAAATTGTCCATCCCTTCGGTTTCCCCTCCCCCTTTTTCTGCAGGAGGGACTCCCATGTCCTCAGTCTCTCTTCTTGTCCTCAGTTAACCCTCACCCCCGGGCGAGAAGCCCCCCAGATTGTTTTGTTTTGTCAGGCAGATCCAGAAGCGAGCGGCGGTTAGGAAGAGTGAAGCTGGTGAACCCACGCCAGGAAAGGAGCCCACGAAAAGATCCATGAGCCCCTTGCAAAGATGGGAAGAGTGTCACTCCAAAGCTTGGCGCCAGGAATGGAGCTTGGGAACCCGGATGTTTACCGGAGTCAGTCCCAAGCCCCCACTTGTCGTGTACAGCTTCCCAGCCAGGACAGCCAGCGGTGCGCAGCACGAGCGGCCCCCTTCCAGCTCCAAAAGAACTTTTCTCTCCAAAACTTGAAGCAAGCATTCCAGCATGAACACCAGATTTTGGGAACTAGAATTTGTTTCTGTGAAGGCTCCCCGACACCCGGAACATTTTTGCATAACCTTGGCCCACGAGCAGAGGAACTTTGCATTTCACTCCAGCGCTACCGGCCACAGCAGTTGTTCCAGCTTCTAGCCAAAGCTCTCTTGGAGTTGCCTCAGCTCCTTCCAGCAGCTGAAGCTTATGGACTATTATGCCTAATAGGATAGACCTGGATAGAATTGTCCCATCGAACAGAGCTCCTGTTATAGTTACAGATTGGTAATCGGATTTTTATGGCCATGGGGTTTTGGAGGGTTGGTAAATTAAAATTCAGAATAAAGGACCTAATATTAAGAAGAGCTCAATTCCTCTAAGCATGCAGGACCTCTCAAGAAAACTAGTAAGCCGTGGCCAAGGTTCGCATGTAAGAAAAACTAGAGTAACCCGTGGCAATATCTTGATTCCTCCGGACCCCCCGGAGGCAACCCAGGTGACTCTAGTCAGAATGTAGATGTAACAAGCAGCTCCCAGGTGTACCTATGTATATAAGGTTTGTTGATTTTCATTATAAATGTATTGATTATTGTGTTTAACTTTAAGGACTCCAGTCTGTACTGTATTGTGTTTTCCTTCTTCTTCCTGTTCCTTTCCACTCTCCCCCATTGGTTTTCCCTTCCATCACTCAGAACGCTCCACCCCCACCGTCTCATTATATTTTGATCCGACCCCATGCCATCCGACAATAATGAAGGGGAAGGGGCCCTGGTTCCCCCTAGAACGGATGTAACCCCCCCCTCTTTTTGTGATAGCCAACTGACTTGGACCCAGGGGTCGGTAAAACCAACAGGGGTAACCAAGGGCAAGGAGACTTGGGGAAAAGCCCCACACTGGATGCAAGAGGAAGGGGGGGCATGGAAAATAAGCATCGGGCCCAACGACCCCAGCTCCTAGCAAAAAGGGACCGCTCATGGAAAAATACCAGCCTAAGGTTGAGAAAAAGAATAGAAGGGAGAGCTCTCTGAATAAAGAATGGAGTCGATAAGGAGACTCACCCTGTTGTAACAAAGGACTGGTAGCCATGACTCAGTGCAGCAACACCCTATCTCAGTATTCCCCAAGGGAAAACAGATGCACACTCATTGTATCCTGAAGCCTGTCGTTAAGCCCTTCCTTCCCTTCCTTCCCTTTTCGTTTACCCTTACCTCCTGTGTAAAAGGTATCTGGTGCACCTAGTATAGCCCTTTGTCATGGAAGTAACCTCCCCTCATTAGCCCATTGTACACCCCAAACGACCCTTCGTAGCCTCCCAAACTCCTTTGTCCAGCACCCTTTAACTGCCCCTGGTTTTCCCATCAACCTTTGAGAAATCTTGGGAACCAGATACGTGCAGGTCACTCTGTGTGTGTCTGACTTGAGAGAACTCACAGACTCTGGTCTGCCTCTTCTTTTTTCTTCCATCCCCCGAACACCGCTGGATCCATGGGCTGCCTGTCCCATCTCAACATGCAAGGAAAGGTAACCACAGGTCCAGACTTTCCCAGCCAACTGGGGAAGCCCTGTCTCCCCCTCTCTCTCTATTTCTCTCTCTCATTCACATTCTCTCGCTCCCCATTGCTGATCTGACACCAGACCCCCCCTTCTCCTACCATACTCCCCATAAGCTGCTTGTATTTTCCCCCTTTAAATCCTGCCAGCCAGACCGGAGCTGTGTTTCTCTGTTTTTTTATAGCAATAAACTTGTTGTTATTGGACACCTCTCTCTCTCTCTCTCTCTCTCTCTCTATTTGGGGAGGGTACATAAACTGCCTGTAGTGCGTACTGTCCTCAGCTTGATCCTTTTGAACACATGGAGACCCCGGTTTAAGCCTTTTAAGCTAATTCCCTCCAAAGTTTAAGGCAGGGTGGATATCGGGGTACCCACCCCCCAATAGTCATGAGTGGGAGGGGGTCTCCTGTTAACAACATGTTCATTTTGTTTGTTTACCACGAGCTCCACCTGGTTTTCCAGCGACCCCCAGATCCTGATGAAGTCCTGGGTCTCCTGGACTCCCCACTGTCCCCCTCTCTGGTACCTCCATCTCCATGCTGGGCCCTCTGGCTCTTGTACCGCATCCTCCTCTGCCACCTCCTCTGGTTCCTCCCTGCTGATGTCCGGTGGGTATTCTGGGGCTCAGGAATGTATCCAGGTCTGTTGGGTGGACATGGTGGGTTGGGTGCTGTGGGTGTGCTGTTCCTGCCCCCTGCTCCCCCTCCCACATTGCTGTCCGCTACCCTTGCACCTTTCCCCCCCCCGGCCATCCCGTTGTGGTCTCCTTACCTGTTTGCAGGGGGCCTCTGTCCCATGTTCGGTATCCCCCTGTGGGGTGAGTTGCTCCGGCTCCTGCTGTTGCTGCTGCCACTGCTGCTGCTCCTCCTCCTTGTGCTCCATCACTGTCCTTACTCTCCACTCTCTCTTCCTGTCTCACCACCTCATTCCCCTGCAGCAGTGTGTCCTTTAAATATGGTCCGTTTGTTGGCCGTTGCTGGCAGAGATGCTGCATGCATTCGCCATGGCATGGGATCATTCTGTGTGATTGCACCTTACTTTTGGCCTTTTCCTGGTGGGGATTGCATTGAACATGGTTCTGGACCTGCTCCCATCTCAAGCTCCACAACCATGGTTGGCCTTGGCCCCTATTGTTGATTGACTGCGGTGAACATCTGAATGCCACCGAACAGATGTTCAGGGCTCATTGCCCGTGCTGGGGGATTGAGGGTGGTTAACTATGGTTGACTGTGATCTGGTAACATCTGAAAATTACCCTTACTTGCATGAATGGTAGGGGTAGGATTCCAGGGCAAATTACGGGTTTGTTTTTTTCAATTTCAGTTTAAAGGTTTTTATGGATTTAATTATGGATTTGTATTTCAGTTCTGTATTTAAATCCATGAAAATGTTTAAACTATTTCCCCCTCAGTCCTATCCCCATGGGCTCTACTTCCCCCCATCACCACCCCCCGGGGGGGGTCTGGCATCTACTTACAAGCCTCATAGGACTTGTAAGTAGGTTCCCTTGTCACTACAGCATGCTGCTGAGCTCCCTGCTCTGTAGTGCCCTTGTGCAAAATGGCCACTGGGGCTGTTTTGCACAAGCGTAAATAGCGCCACCCTTAACAAAAATGGCAGCGGCCAAAATTATGTTGCCACCATTTTGGTAAAGGGCAGTGGATATTTTATGCATAGACAAAACAGTCCCGGTGGCCATTTTGCACATGCGCAATGTGGAACAGGGAGTTCAGCAGTACTCCACAGCAAGGAAGCCTGTTGAGAGGCCCCACCCACAGTGAAGGTGGACCGGCAGGGCTTCAATCAAGCCCTTTGAGGCCACTAAGTATATGCCAGGGCTCTGAGGGGTGAGAGATCCAAAAAATATGGACCCGAAAATGGCAGGCCAATTTATGGACTGATTCGGATTAAACCAGACTTTTTCAGCCTTTTAACAGCCTTTTTTAGGCCATTATGGTTTAATATGAAGCGGAATGTCCCATCCCTATGGTGACACTGAAGTCACTGTTGACTTGCTTGAGAAAAAATTCTTTGCAAGATAAAAGGACACAGCACTGCTTTCCAGATCGGAGAGCTGGACAGTCTTGCGGAAACATGTATCTGCTAAAGCAAATAATAATTGGCTTAATAAACTGAAATAAACTGAAAGTCTCTGCAGACGTTAATATTCTATATCGAAAAGCTAAACAAATATTGACAAGATTGGAAGGAGGGAAGAAAACTCAGTTATACTAGCTCTTGGGAACCCTTCAAAAACTGTTAAGCAAAATGACCATTCTGGCACTGAAGTCATACAACTTTCTAAAAGGATTAGCAGAACTCTGATTTTTTAAAATGAAAATTGATAACCAAATATTACAAGAAATGCCTGCTGTCTGTATATGTTTTTTCATTACTCAAGAGTCTACTGAACAATAGTTATGCAGAAGGAGGTTTCTTTTAAATAAAAGCTGTGACTTTAACATCCATATGGATTGCACCATATTGAATGCACTGTTTGAAAATCAGCATTTCTGGCTTATTCAGCCATTATATTACTCAGTCAGTTATGTACATCTCACTTGGATTTCATCTCATTTTACTTAATGAAATAGTTCTGACAACATGTGTTTTCAGTGTATTCCTTGGTGGACACACTGGGTGAGGGAACATGAGATAGGGAAGGCCTGATCACCCGCCCGCCACAGGGAGGGTAAATGCTAGAGAGGTGTCATTTGTTTTGTTTTTATTAGATACTAAAATGAATGGAGCCTCACTTGTTTTAATAACTAAGGTTCAAAAAGCAAATGAATAAGCAAACGACATAGTTTGCTTTCATTCATTTTGATTTTTTAAATTTTGTTTAAATTAATTTAAAAAAAATTAAAAATCACTGCATATCAGAGTTGCATCAGATAGCCACATTTTTAAACACCACAGTGGGGAACCTGGTGGGGCACCAGATGATTGAAAAGGCAGGTATTGCTGGGGCATCTCGGGACACCAAACCTGGCACCTGCGGTTCCCTGGGCTGACTCACCTCATCGAGCAGGCTGCTGCTCCTCTGACTACTGGCTGGCCCCTGCTTCCCCCAAGTCTGCGTGTTACTCAGTTGAGTGGTTAAAATCCCCTCTCATCTTTTTTATTTTATTTATTTATTTATTTTTACATAATACCCCACACCCATCCTGCCTCAGGCAGCTTTTTCTGAGCGCGGTGGTCTATTTCCAACTGTATGTGCTCTCATAATGGGTCCTTGTTCCTAGGGGTATCTATATTAGGGGATCATTCTGCCTGCACACTCAGTTCATCACCTGTGCACCATGCTGGGTGTTTTACTCCTGGATGTTTGCTGTTACATCCTGAACATCCTTTGTGTCTAAATCACTCACCCAGATCTTAAACATCTGAATCTTTGAACTTCTGCATAGAACTTCTCCCAGAACTTTTGTGTGTAAAAGGTTCTCCTAGTAAACTGCTTCACTGTCATGTATCCTGTATATAGGCATATTTTTTTTGACCATCTGTGTTTCAATATATTGGAAATCAGAATTGGCCTCTCTGTATGATGAATTCCTAAAGAGCTGTCCTATAGTGACCTTTCTACTGAACTCTTGACCATATACTGGAATAGGAGATGTAATCAGCCTGTATACAGGAATAGGAGATGTAATTAGCCAGTCTGTCTATAAAGAAATCAACATTCACTGTTGACTAGAGTCAAGAGATGTGACTCCCAAGCAGGGTAGGAAGAGGCCTTGTTTGTTTGGAGTTTACTTATTGTCAATCCTATCTTAGATGATAGCAACCTGTTTAGTATGTATTTAGGCTTCTTACTATGTGCTCTGAGAAAACCCTCCCTGTCAGAAGTTTTGATCTAAAATCATTTTTAGCTGACTTCTAAGCAATTTTCATTCTATAAGAAGTGAGAGGAGAGTTGGATTTTTCAGAAACAGTTCCTTCCTTGGAGCTTTGCTCATATCCATATGGCAGTATGGGACAAAGGACTGGGTAATATGAATGTATATTCTTTATGATGCATTGAGTCAACCATAGCAATAATACTTAGAGCATATGTTATATCTTATAGATGTTAAGATCTTTGAATTTGCAATAAGAGCTGTTCTTTTAACAGAAATGTCTTCTCAAACCAAGTGTTTTTAACTGACACAGTTTCTCTTTTGTACTATGTCTTTATTTGAACTTAAGCAAATTATTGCTTTATATTTATAATATTCTTAAGTCTCATAACTTCATTTATAAATAAACTGTCTTTGGAATACTTTGCTGAGCAGCTGGCTATTAGCATAGTGTAAACTGAGTTTCCACATATTGGAAAAGAACGCCCTATAGTCAGACCAGATCATGTCAGGCCTGGACCACTAAGTGCAAATTCCCTTTGAAGAAACTGAGGCACAATGCGACATTGCTCCAGGCAGCTGTGGTTACTTGGTTTCCATGGCAGCCTGTCACATCTACAGCTGTGGTTACTTTAGACTGCCTCAGGGCAGTGTTTGTGTGAAGAATGCATCCAGGAACTGTCTCAGGGCAGTGTGTGTGTGAAAAATGAATCCAGAACTTACTTGTGGGCTTATAAACACAGAAGACTGAAAAATCCAGAACTTTAACGTGTGTGTAAAAATGCCCGCTGTCTGTCTGAACACAGGCAAACCCATGGATTTGGGCAGCTCTGGTTTAGGTCACCCAAAAGCCTGCCCTGGGCTCTGGCCTGCTCCCTGACCTTCTGAAAACACCCAGTGAGTCAGTGCCTGACTCAGATTTCCTGCCTTCCTTGTTTCCAAGATGATTAGGACAGATCAGTAACATATCTATTCTGATGATTTTATTCAGTTGGTACAAAATTAAAATAGGACATGTCTTTGTTTCATCATAGATAAAGGCATTGGCATGTCTTTATTCATGCCTTTATCTCCAAAATTTATAATATTTATGTGTTATAATCAGGGAGACACATTCACTGCATTTTTCACTTTGCTGGGCTATCAGCTTTACTGACAATATGCAGGGACTCATGTTCACTGCATTTTCCCCACCGATGCCAATGACAGAAATGCAGTGAACACAGAACCCTGACAGTATGTAATCTTGTTAAAAATCTGCAGTCTTCCATGTTTTTTTGCAATTTTCTGGAGAGGAGGCAACAGAAAAAGAAGATCCCAGACACTAAACTGGAACATGAAACCATGAAAGTCAAAGTTCTCATTGTGGGAGTCTTCACCAAATGCTTGGAATCATGAAAAATATAACAATAAAGCAATCTGAATAAGGTACTAGCAGAAAGCATTTTAAGTATAAGTTAATACTGCCCTTAGCTGGAATAACAGTATGCACACACGTGTAATATCTGGGGAATTTCTGGCTCCATGTGTTTCTTCACATCTGCTAACTAATCCAAAAATCTAAATGCAGAGTAGAATACTCTATTAAGTGAATATGTGACCCTCCCTGTAGGACTTAAAGTCCATAAAAACAATGAAGAGACTACATGGACACAAATATAGGTCTGAAATTTCATCTGTGATAGACATAGTGTTGTCCTGCAAATTATCTCATCATGAATTGTGATCTTGCCAGATCTCAGTAGCTAAGCAGATGATTCTGAGAATTATTCTCTTTCTATTGCGTTGTTATTTATTTATTTATTTCCTTATATTTATATGCCGCCCCCCCATGCCTATGGCATCTTGGGGCGACTTCCAACATATGACACTGAACAAATCCTCTAACATGTTGTTTAAAGAGTCCATCTCTGCTTGAGATGCCATGTCTTGAAGATGGCAAAGGAGGAGGTGATGACAGCACTGTACAAGCAGATTAGTGACCCCCTGACCCTCAAACATTGAGGAGAAATGGAAGGCTGGAGAAGATGTTTTTGAAGATGCTAATGAAAGACATTTCCCTTTTCTTTCCAGGTGAATCTCCAGTCCAAACCTGGATAGCTCAGAGAGTGCTTTTGAATCAGAAGAATATGATACAACTCCAGAAAGAAGCAGAAGATGCAGACACATCTGTATGGAGGCACCATCACATTATAAAAAGAGCTCAATGGAGTCCTTCCAATAAGGGAAGTGTTGGGTTGTCAACAGAAGCTAGGACTATGGCCTTTAATGTTCCCAGGTACAACCTGAAACCATGGCAATATCTTTCCGTCTTTTTATGGAATACCATATTCTCTTAGCATAAGGTCTCTTTCATTTTCACGGTATTGGCCCCTCATACCTCAGGGACCGCCTCGCCCTCCGCACCCCAGAGAGGCCCCTTCGGTCTGCCGGGGGTGCCTTCTTGGAGGTCCTCTGTGTTAAGTAGGGGGCCACAATGGAGAGGGCATTCTCGGTGGAACTCCCTCCCAGAGGAAACTCGCCTGGCCCCAAGCCTTTTAATATTCCAGCAAGTTTGTAAAACCTGGCTGTTCGTCCAGGCCTTTGGGGAGGGGGGTGGGTGGGTTAGGGGTTTTTAATCTCCCCCTACCCTTATTTATTGTTTTTGTGCCCAACCCTGTTTTAATATTATTAGCATTGTTTAAAACTTTTATATGATTGTATTTTTATGTTTTAAAATTGTTAGCTGCCTCAAGCTGTTTTCAGGAGGGACGGAATAAAAATCGATACAAATAAATAAAGAAATAAAAATAAATAAATCTTACCCTTTGGCTGTCTCCTTAATATGTGCTGATTATTAGGATGGTTTCAAAGTTCAGCAGAGCCACAGCTTAGAAGTGGGAATATGCTGTAGTCACATCAAAGATCTTCTACATTGTTTTTTAGCCAGCACAGTGACTTAGAGGGCTTTTTTACACAGACGTCACCCACCCTCAAACACCCATAAACATCCATCAGATGGGTGGGAGAGCGCCCGTGTAAATGTTCATGAGTGTGTGTGTGTGTGTGCATGATCCACCAACCACCACCCACGGAGCAGCCGGGAAGGAGCCAGCATTCTCTGTGGGTGGAGATGGGTGTTCAACACCCACCCGTCCATGTAAAAACCAAAACACCCACACTCACAGAAAGGGGTCTGCCGAGACCACAGAGAGATGGCTAGAGAGGCCATGCAGGTGCCCCCAAGCAAACACGTCCACCTGGGGAGACACCGGACGCCCAGCTCAGAGATGTTAAAGGGGAACCAAAACATGACAAGGGTGCGCTGGCTCCCAAAATGTCAGGATGGAAAGCATCTG
This sequence comes from Sphenodon punctatus, assembly GCA_003113815.1. Classification (NCBI taxonomy): domain Eukaryota; kingdom Metazoa; phylum Chordata; class Lepidosauria; order Sphenodontia; family Sphenodontidae; genus Sphenodon; species Sphenodon punctatus. Next base: position 4,900,406 of record QEPC01006353.1, read on the forward strand.
ACAAGACGAAGGGAGCAAGCGCCACGACATGCACGGGATGGGCCAGGGTAAGCAGAGGAACCCCGGGATGCCCAGGGGAGGGGGGCTGGCCCAACAGGCCGGAATGGGGAAGAGGTGGGAAGGACGGACAAACACAGCACACCTGTCCCATCACAGGGCCGATGGCATACCACCGCGACCACTCTGCCCGCATCCCCCCACTCCACCATAGGCATGGGGCATGGGGAAGGGAGTGTATGGAGCAACGGGCAGTGAGGTAAGAGCGAGGGTACCCCTACAACCTGGGGAGGGGGGGTCCCGCATGCCAAAATCAGAAACCATCCTGAGGGAACACAGGGCAGCCAGATGACAGCTAACTGTTCCCACCCCCACACGCCAGGAGAGCACCCAGACACAGGAGCAATGCACCACGGGGGACATGGCCAAGGAGGACTTCTGTGACAGTCAGGTAAGTCACCCATGCCCCCCGAGGGAGGGGTGAAGGATCCCCCAAAGGGAGCACAGGGGGGCTGCGGGGCAGATACTAACCCCTCTGCAATACCTCCAACAGGAGATGACCAGCTCCTCCATTACCACAGCTCCAGGGCGGACCCCAAGCTGCCAAACCAGATGCCCCCCCACATGCAGTACCCAAAAAGGGGATCCCTGGTCAAGGCAGGAGACCAGGGTCTTTATACGCATGTGGGGGGCTGAAAAGGTCCAGCACCTGGTACACAGCTACAAGACCAGACAGGTCTATGAAACCATCACCCAGGAGATGCAGTGGCAGGGGTACAATAGGGATGTCACCCAGTGCATGCAGCAGGCAAAGGACTTGAGGTCTGGATATAAGTATATCAAGGACAACAATCTCAAGTCCGGCCATGCCATGCGCACAATGGAGTTCCATGATGAGCCGTCCTTTGCATGGACGGGATATAGTCGCCTTCCGGCTACACAGCACCACCTTCGCCAGGGGGAGACACAGGGTGCTCACAACACCACCACCCTGCCAGAGCCCCTGGAGCAGAGGGAGACTGCTGCCCGTGTTGAGGCCAGCCAGTATGCGGGAGGGAACAGCCCCATCACACAGGGGGAGGAGGCAGCCCGGGGAACAGCTCATACAAACATCACCCTCCGCGTGCGCCCACAAAACACACAGGGTATTAGACTGCGGGGATGGGGGATGCACGTGGAGCAGTCAGAGACCCAAGACACCTCCCAGGATGCAGAGGAAGACGATCCAGGTAGGAACACAACCAAGACCTGGGGGCCGGGGTGGGCAGGGTCTCAGCCAGAGTGACCAGAGCCAAAGCCTGGCAGCAGGGATCAACTGATGGATCTACATTCCCATTACAGCTCAAACTGCCCTGGAGGTTCATGAGGAGGAGGTTGCAGAGGAGGAGGTGGTTGAGGAGGAACCAGTGGCAGCCCCGAAACATGGGCACCAAGACACCTATGGTGTCCACAACGCAAATGGGAAGAGTCATAGGTGGTGCCAGGCCAATGGGGTAGCAGGCCGGCCACAGGGGCAGCCCCTACAGCTAACCACCCCCCATTCAACACAGGGAAGGGCCGGGTCCCATCACAGTTAGGTGAGCAAGCCACATGAGTAACATCCCCTGACAGGAACGCAGATGGGGGGTCAAAAGGGAGGAGGGACCATAAAACATGCCCACAAGGAGGTGCTGGGTCAACATGGCCCCGGGTGAAGGCGCTCCCACACGGGGCAGGCACAGTGGTCTGACAGAGGGAAAGGGAATACGGGCAACCCACCCGATGTGTCCACAGAACCATAGGGACAAAAAGGGAAGAGAAGCAGGTATCCCCTGTGATGAAACGGATGCAACGCAAGGGGTAGAGGGTATGGACATTATTATTATTATTATTAACAAACATTTATATAGCGCAAGCAGTGTACCTGGCACTTTACAAAGTAATAAAATAGACACGGTCCCTGCCTCTAGGGCTTACAATCTGAGAGACAGGAGCTGGGGGAGAGACTTAGGAAGGGGAACAGAGGGAGAGACAAGGGGTCTAACATTCATGAAGATGCGAGGTCTCAAGTGCACGTACTTGGCTTGGTTACGATGAGAATGACAGCAGGCAGGTCCATGTTGCAAGGATAAGGGTAAACCGATTGTAGGTATAGGAATAGTGGCTCAGCAGGATAAAGAGTCAGACAGAGCAGAGCGAAAGAGTTGAGTTTTAAGGAGAGATTTGAAGGTATGAAGGGAGGGGGCAAGGCGGATGTGGACAGGGAGGGAGTTCCAGGCATGGGGGGCAGCAAGTGAGAAGGGACGAAGGCGCTTAGGGGAGCAGGGAAGGCGTGGAAGGGTGAGAGAAGGGACAGAGGAGGAGCGAAGTGCACGGGCTGGAGTATGGAGGGCGATAAGTGCAGAGAGCTAGGGGGGAGCGAGGTTGTGAAGAGCTTTATAGGTGAAGACTAGGAGCTTGTGCAGGATTCGTTCAGGAAGGGGAAGCCAGTGAAGAGAAGAGAGGAGGGGCTGCACATGGTCGAAGCGACTGGAGAGGTAGATGATCCTGGCAGCAGAGTTTTGGACAGAGATGAGGGGAGAAAGGTGAGACTGGGGAAGGCCAGAGAGAAGGAGGTTACAGTAATGGCAAGCAACACACCCCAATGGGGTCACATGTTGCCCACAGATGAGTACCCCGGTCCCACGAGGGCAGCTGCCACTGGCAGCATTAAGAAGAATCGGGAGATGCGAGCCCAGAACCGGAGTAGGAGAGAGGACTTGTGGAGGGAACTGCTGGAGGAAACCAGAAGGTTAGTCAAGGTGCACTCCAAGGAGCTTGCCCTCACCAGGGAGGTTCAAAGAGGGGAGGGGGATAGGGACCGGGACATATTGGCAGGCATGCTGAACTGGTCCCACACCGAGCACCTGTGGGACAGGCGCCAGACTGCCACCCTCCTCCGTGAAATGCGGCTCGACAGAGCCGAGAGGGCGAGGGGCTGTGTCGCGCTGGAGGGGACCTCTGTACGGGTCCTTGACCTCATAGGAGAGGCCATGGGGCTTCTTTGGAAGGAACTCCAGTGGGACATGGCCCCTCCAGGCCCAGATGGAGGAATGGCAGTCGATTACCACCATGCACCTTCCCACAGGTGCAGGTGCCCCCTCCCCAGCACCTCGGCCAACCCTGATTTCCCCAGCAGTACCCCTTCCCTGGCCTAGTGGACAGGGTCCCTCTCCCCCACATAGCCCCACAACAGCAGCCAGTGGGGCTGCCCTTCCAGCCTGCACCCCTTCCAGTTCCACCACAGCTGCCTCCGAGACCCCTCCTCCAGAACCTACGGCCTCACCTAAACATCCCGGAACCTCCAGGTGACCAACCATCCATGCTGGCCACCCCACCAGGTCCGGTAAGCCTGACAACATATCCGGATGCCAAGGAGGGGGGGTCAGGAATGCCTCACTACCTGCAGAGGAATGGGCAGGAGGGGTGCAGCTTGGGGAACCATGGCAACACCAGAGGACCATGGAAGGGGATGCGATGCAGGTGTGCCAGGGCAGGACCCAACCTAACGCCTACCTTATGTTCCAACAACCCAGGGTTCAATACCGCAGCTCGGCGTGGAGCGGCCAGTGGACAATGAACAGCCCAGGCTGTCCGGCCACCACTCCCAGAGGACGGTACCTGTAAGGGCCCACAGGGGAATGAGCCCTGGTGGTGCATCAAAGTGGACACGGGGAAGGCCCAGCAAAAAGTAAAGCCCCCCCTTGTACAGTCACCCTAATAAAACCTTGTTGTACCATACCTCTATGTGTCCCGTTATGTCAGTGGGGGCCCCATGAGTGGGGAGGGGTCTTGCAACCTGAAAATGGGGGTATGATGAGCACTACAGTTGGGGGAACAACACGGCCCTGGCCTAACAGGAGCCGCATGGGCAACAACAAACCACCCATGACCGGGTACAGGCCCGCACATCGATTGAACATTAGCACCTCCTATGTTTACATACAACCAGGCATGGGCTGAAGCCTGGACCGTGATGAACATCACAGCTATGAGCCAGGGGGTGACCCCATGGCACGTGGACACAGGTCACACAGGACCTCAAAACCTCTAGCACCCACACAATAACACACCTGGGGATAGTAGAATATACATCTCCGTATTTATTAGGACTGGTTACGCAGTCTGTTGCCATGAAGGGTTAGTTGGCAGCCATCTGGGTGACTATGCGTCTATACAGAGCGTCCCAGTTCTCCTCTGATATGTGCTGGAATGCCCCACCCTGGACATGCTGGTACAGGGGCACGGGACCCTCTTGCTGCACCGGTGGGGGATTGGCAAGGACAGCTTCTCCAGTCTCGCATATATTGTGCGGAATGCAGGCCGCCAGGACAAGGATGGGGGTATTCTCGAGATCGAACTAGTGCCTGTTCATGAGAAGGTGCCAATGCAGCTTCAGCTGGCCAAATGTCTGCTCAACCATGCTCCGAGCAGACGATAATCGTTCGTTGAAGAGTCTGTGCTCCGGTGTGCGTGCCATGGATAGGTCCTCATGAGCCATGGGCTCAGCGGGTAGGCGGAGCCATGGGGACTCCCTCAGTCACCTGGTACAGGTTGGGGGCAGTCTCCCCATTGAACATGTGGGCATAGAATGGGGAGGCTGGCAGAATGTGCACATCATGGCTCCTCCCTGACTGGCCGGTGTGCACATCGGTAAACAGGCATCTGTGATCCATAATGGCCTGGAGATTGATGGAGAACGCCTGCTTCTGGTTCAGATAGTCCATATTGGCATGTGGGGGCTGGATGATAGGGATGTGGGTGCTGTCTATGACCCCTATGCAATGGGGGAAGCCCATACCTTCAAAGCTGCGGATCACAACCTCTCGATTCCAGAGCTGTATGGCCTGCTTGAGCAGCAGCTCCACAATCAGGTAACACACGTCGTGGAGTGCCCTGTTAACGGTCATGGTCTCCATTCCGAACTTCTCCCAATGGTGTGTCTGTTCGGTGTTCCACATTGTTGTGGTCCTTGTACCGTCCTGATGGCACCTTCCCTCTCACCCATAGTGCAGGCGATGATCACAGAGTGGACCAGGGAGCAGGAGGAGGTTGTGAAGATGCTACTGCACCTCCTGGAGCAGCTGCACTGGCTCGACCACGCCCAGGCATGTGTGTGTGTGTGTGTGCATCCCTTAGGCAGGGGGTCCGTCCCAATGACTGCTGTCCTGCTGCCTTGCCCCCTTTCAGACTTTGTGATGGTCCGCCCCCCTTCACCTGAACGCATCTGTTGTTGGTGTGTGGAGAGCTGCAGCGGGTTTCTGGTGGTTGCTGTGTTCTGCCCCCCCCCCCGCCATTCCCTGCCAGCCCGGCTGTTCTATGGGCTTCCGTCCCTGCCGCCATGACTGCCTGTGTCCTGTTCCCAGCTCATTCTATAGGGGCCTTGGGAGCATGTGTTTGTGGGCTCTGCCGGCAGGTTGGGTATTTGTGTTGGGGTCCCCTGAAGCTTCAGGCCTCTTGTTTCCTCCCCTGTGCACCTTCCCACCCCGCTCCCTGCTTGGGTCCCCTTACTTCTTTGCCCATGCAGCCCTTCCCTGGTTGGCACAATGACATCTACCCTTCTCTTCCTTTTGAAAAGACATGAACAGACATATCTGGAAGCTGCCTTTCCAGATGACCATTTGCTTCCCTATGGATAGCATGTGTATGTGTTTATGACAATGTATGTTTTAAAATCATCAACCAATTTGAAATTTTACTTAATTGTGTTGTTTTAACCAATTAATCCAATGGCAAAGTACTAGAATGCCATAGAGGCTTAATATTGCTTTATACAAGACAATTTACATGGTTTATTTTTAGGCTGCATGTTATTTTTTAGGTTTACAAAATTACATTTAATAATTTTTGCTTTTTTAATTTTTTTAAAACAATATTTGTATGTGTTTTAATCTTTGCAAAAAGCATTACTTGATTAATTGACCTATTAAGCAATTATTATAATCATTCTTACTATTTATTTATTCATCTAGTGCCAGCAATGTACCTAGCACTTTACAACTGTTTAATACAGACAGGGTCCCTGCCCCGGGGGGCTTGCAATCTAAGAAAGACAAGGAAGGGGAGATGAGGGATGGGGGCAACAGAGGGAGAGAGAAGGAAACATTCATGAAGGTATGAGGTTGCAGGTGCACATGCTTAGCTTAGTTATATATATATATTTATTTATTACGGCACTAGCTTGACGCCATGGCCGAAACAGTTGAAGCACAAAATAAATACAAAATACACAATACATTACATAACGAGAATATAAAACAAAAGACCATACACAGCGAGCCACGTTACTCAAAAGAATAGGTCTGTGATTCAGTACAAAGGGAGAATAATCCACATACATAGCTAAATTGGTAATTTGATCTCCAAATACCCCTCTCCAAAGTAATAGTCTAATCAGCTGTACAGTACTAGTCTAATCAGCTATACAGCCTCAGATGATA
>QEPC01006353.1:4915228-4934015 GCA_003113815.1 Sphenodon punctatus
GTACTGGTGCCCTATGCAGCCCTGAAACATGCATAAATGACCACCAAGGGTGGTTAAAGGGTGGTTAGCGTCATGTCTGTTTTCACCCTATGTTGTATCTGATATCCAACTGTTGTCAGGTACAGTATACATGAATCTCAACATTGATAGCTCTAACAGTTATGTGTGCATGCTCATGCTGTAGCTACCCTTTTGCAGAGGTGGGATACCCTTTTGCAGAGGTGGGATACCCTGTTACAGAGGTTTTTTCAGAGGTGGGAAACTTCAGGCCTGGGGGCCAAATGCAGCCTGTGGCTAGTTTTTATTTGGCCCCTTTCTAGTTCCTGGATTTGCCCCCGGATCCAATTCCTGCCCCCAAGCACTGAAAGACTGAGCTCAATGTAAGGGAGCAGGAATGAGCACAAGGGACAGATCCATGATCTAAAAGCTTGTAAAAATTAGTACAAGCTCCGAGGGCCATAGAGAAGTTCTTTGCCCCAACTTTTCTGTGGCCCTTGCAGCTTGTACTAATTTTTAAAGTGGCCTTTGTGAAAAAAAAGGCATAGAGCACTGAGCATGCACTTGATTCCTTCTAGAGAGCCAGTGTGGTATAATGCATAAGGTGCCGGACTTGGACCTGCTGCCTTCCCCCCCCCACACAGACTTGCCACAGCTCTCTGTCCTCCCCCAACAGTGCAATCCAGATGGGGAGAGTTTGATCTCTCCCCAGCTCTCAGCATGGATGCCCGATTCAGGAGTCTTGGAAAACTTGTATCAGGTCATGGTCAAACCAATCCCAGCTGCAAGACCCAGCCTCACCTCTAGGCATATCCACCCCACACAACACATCCATGGTGCTTGCTTGGCAGGGGGCGGGGCTTGGCTTGGGGGAATCAGCCTGACAAGGGTCTAGGGGTGCAAAATTCCTAAGTCCAGACCTGGCAGGGAGGGAGATGGGGAAGCACTGCAGCGGGCTTCAGCTCCTCTGCCCCCAGGCTCAGAGTTTTCAGCAGAAGGGGAGGTGAGGTGAGAGGAGCCAGAGAGGTGTGCGGGGAATGAGCCAGGGAAGTGCTTCAGGGGCAGGCAGCTTCACCGCCTCTCCCCCATGCTCAGAGTTGCAGCGGAGGTTCAGGGCCAGACAAAAGCAGCATTGATTGCAGAAGCAGCATTTCAGGCAGCCGACCAAGCTCCCCCCCCCATCCTGGCAGCACAACTGGTTCTGTAATGCATGTAAATAGTGAGTTCCTAATTGTAGTACAGATCATGGAGCCTCCTGGGGGAGGGAGCTAACTAGATCATTAATATTTACGTATGTAAAACATAACTTGCTGTCCACTACTACAACTTCTCTAATCTTTTTTTTAATGGCGTATATTAATGTCTTCTGACCATCTCTGCAGAAAATATGTCATATTTTCTGAAACATCAAGTAACCGAAACATAGATGTAGTACAATCTCTTGCCATCGTTATACTCCCTGAAATCACTCTCAGAAGTTTGGATTGTGTTGTAAAAAACCCCAAAGAAATTAGACAAACAAAAAACCTATTATTTTAAAAACCTAGTTAACGTAGATTCACATCAAGCAAACTTTAACAAACTAGGAAATTGTATTTCCTATTAACTTGCACACCTTGTAAGCAGTGAAGTTGTATTATGTAGGGATGTGCGAACAGATCGCGGTTTGGAAGTTCAGTCATTTGGTTCAGGAACTGAGTTTGGGTTTGGTAGTTCAGTCCAGGAGCCAAGTTCAGGTTCGGTCGGTCGGTTTGGTGGCATTCGGTTCGGTTGTTCAAAAATTGGTTTCGGCTTAGGTCTAGGTATCGCATGGTTGGTCCCGTAATCACGTCGGAAACCAGAAATTTGAGTGCGTACAGAGCTTGTGTGGCGAGAGAGCATGTATATGTGGTTGGCTGGCTGTTTGGTTGTCTTTTGTGTGTTTTGGCTGTGTTTGACTGGTTGTTGGTTTGACTGAGTTGGTTTGGTTGGTTGGTGAGTTGGTGGATGACTGTTTGTGTTTGGCTGTTTTTGTTTGAAAAGAAAAAATGAAGAGGGTGAAGAGGACCTGGGGGTGGGGGGGAAGGCCAAGGTGGCAGAGCCAGTGGAGGAGGAGTAGTTTGCTGCTGTTGCGGAATATTCGGTGGTGGAGGTCGGCTCCCCAGCAGAGGAGCAAGAGGGCACAGAACGTGCTGCCAGGTTTGTAAATTTTATTTTTACTTTGAGGACAAGAAGAATAGAATACTATACTTTAGTGCGAGCTCACTGGCATGCTGGTGGGTTGTTGGTGGGCAGTCAGGCATAAACAGTGGGCATCATCAGTGGGTGGCAGCGGATGTCTGCCAGAGAGAGAGAGGGGGTAGTGTACTGTGGGAGGCTCTTCCAGCAGTCAGGCATGAGCTGAAGGAAGTACCCACCCAAACAGGTGCCATCCATCTAGCAAGGGTCTCTCCATTACCATTCCTCTCTAGCACCCAAAGAAGGGCAGGAGTTCATGTGCCAGCCAGGGTCTTTCCATTGCCATCCCTAGCACCCAAAGAAGGGCAGGAGTTGCACGTGCCAGACAGGGTTTTTGGATTTGCACATGCCAGTCAAAGTCACCATCTCCTGTTGCCATCCCTAGCACCCCAAGGAGGGAGGACTAGAGGCATCATCATAAATGCATGATATTGCTTAGGTGTTGTATTGTGTTCCTGTTTCAGAGAGGGTGAGGAATTAGATGCTGCCCCTGGCGCTGGTGCCATCTGCAGGAAACTGAGGCAGAGGTCGCCAGACTCTCCAGTGCCACTGCCAGACAGCGGGAACAGAAGGTCCAATGTCTGGTGGTGGTTTGATAAGGCTAATGGATTTTCTATCTGCACAGTAAGGCATAGAGGCTGGAACAACAGGGAATGGATTGCCATATGACCTGGTTGGAAGTCCCCTGCAGAGAGAGATTGGCCACCCACCCACTTGTGGAGACAGAATGCAGGCAGGGCTTGACAGACCATTGGTCTGACACAGTATGGCACTTCTTATGTTCCTATTTTTTTATGTTCTTTAGATATGCGACAAAAGATTTAAGCAGCACAGCCAGGGGACCATATCGGGGCTCATAGCCCACATTGAAAAAGAAACATAATATTGATGTGGCACATGGTCCTTCTGTGTTGGGAAGGCACAGCAGCAGCAGGGACTATGGCATGGAGGAGCAGCGCTGGAAGGAAGGGGGGAAGACCCAGCAGAAACGCCAGCATCTGAGCCCTTCCACCTCCAGCTCTGCTGGTGAGGAGTCTCCAGCCCCCTGGAAGGAGTCAGAGGAGGAAAGGACCTTCCGTGGACAGATGAAGAGGCCCAGAAAACAATATAGGGCAGTGAAGAGGGTCCAAGGCCACAGGATAGAGGACCAGGTGGTGCAGCGATTCCGGTGCTGAAAGCAAGGGAGCAAAAGGTAGAGGCATATGCCAAGTACCTCCACATGGCGAGGGTGGACCTTGAAGTGCACCACCAGTCGGTTGCCACATGGAAGGCCTCCATGGCAGGGGCTGTGGAGTTTGCCCAGCAGCATGGGCATGAGTTGGAGGATGTGCTGCCTGCCCCGGGGTCCCATGGACCCATTTACCCTTACCCCAACGTTCCAGGGGACAGGCACACAGACTAATTTTTTTGTTGTTGAAAGCAAGGGAGCAAAAGGTAGAGGCATATGCCAAGTACCTCCACATGGCGAGGGTGGACCTTGAATTGCACCACCAGTCGGTTGCCACATGGAAGGCCTCCATGGCAGGGGCTGTGGAGTTTGCCCAGCAGCATGGGCATGAGTTGGAGGATGTGCTGCCTGCCCCGGGGTCCCATGGACCCATTTACCCTTACCCCAACGTTCCAGGGGACAGGCACACAGACTAATTTTTTTGTTGTTGTGTATATTAATGTCTGGTTTTTGTTTTATAAAGTTGTAATGTATGTTGTTGTTGTTGTTTAAAAAGTTTTATAAAAGTTTAATGGTTATATTTGTTGTTAATAGCTTTGTTTGAACAGTCCAATCTTTTATCCCTCTGTGCTGAAGTTCTGGCAGTTGACAGAATCTCATTATATATACATAGCTTGTCACTGAGATCAATAACTGACAGTGGCACTAGGTAGGGTAATTAGGGCTGAAGTGGCAGCAGCTTTTACTACGCTGCAATTCCATTCCGCCATTTCGGAATTGCCCATGCCACACCACGACTTTTCTGCAAATATTCCGCTAATTCTGCCAGCATTCTGCAAATTCTGAAACTATCAGGAAAATTGCAGAATTGTCGAATACTGTCAGAAAACTGCTGTTCCGTTATTTCATGGCGCTGGCAGAATGGCGGAAGTAACAAAAATGGCATGTTTCCACTATTTGTGAAGCCTGTGGAAGTAGCAGAATGAAATTAGCAGAACTGTGGAAGTAGCAGAATGAAACTAGTGGAATGAAAGCCTCTGCCATGCTGTACCACTAATTGCGGAAATGCTGTTTCCAGCGGAAATAGCTACCGCTGCGACTTTCCACTACAGCCCTATAGGGTATTAGCCCCAAGATGTGCCAGCAGCAGGGACTCAACTTGAAGACAGCCCCCTAGGAGGGGATGGGCTTGTGTCTGTGTGTGGGTGTGCCAGAGAGAAATAGAGACATGCTCCTTGGCAGCGGGCAGCAGGCGGTGGGTGCTGAACAAGGACATTGGGTTGCCGGGGTACAGAAACCTTGGCACAGACAGCATAGGCATAGGTAGGTGACATTGGCATCAGCAGTAGACATTGGTTGCCAGGATACAGAACCCTTGGCACAGACAGCATATCAGCCTGGGGGCCATTGACATCAGCAGTAGACATTGGTTGGCAGGGTACAGAACCCTTGGCACAGACAGCATTGGCATAGGTAGGCGACATTGGCAGCAGAAGCAGACATTGGTTGCCAGGGTACAGAACCCTTGGTACAGACAGCATATAGGCCTGGGAGCCATTAGCAGCATCAGCAGACATTGGTTGCCAGGGTACAGACAACATAAGCATAGGTAGGCCACATTGGCAGCAGCAGCAGACATTAGTTGCCAGGGCAGGCAGGCAGGCAGTGTGGCATGAGTGGCAGTCAGGCAGACTGAGACAGGGTTCAAGCTTTGCAACCTGGGCGGGAGGCTAGGCAGGCAGCGTGGCTTGAGACACAGTAGGGCAGGCAGGCTGGAACCTTGGCAGCAGGGTACTCAGATAGGCTAGCAAAAAGACTGTGTAGCATGCATGCGAGAGAGAGCCAGTCACATAGGCGGCTGAGATCATCTAGAGAGAGGCCGGCTGGCAGGCTTACAGTTTCCCAATGCCACATTGTGTCATGAGGTCAGTCAGATAAGGTGGCCGAGGCCGTCTAGTGTGTGTGTGTGTGTGTGAGAGAGAGAGAGAGAGAGAGGAGGGGGACAGGGCAGGTGCCGGGCATTGGGAGGGAGAGAGGGGAAGCACCTCAGCAGCAGAGCAGCAGTTGCCCAGATTGAGGAGAAGGAGCCCCCCCGCCCCATACCAAGACTGCCCCTGGCATGGGATGGCGTGTGCCACTGCACCATCAATCCTTATCATGGGGCAGCTAGGGGAATCCCAGCAGCGGAAGGTTCCCCTTCAGGAAGAGCAACTGCTCCACCAACTTGGCCCCAGTCTCAGGCGGTGCAGGGAGCAAATGTCCCCCACCATGGGGAACACCCGCTCGCTGGGGACACTGGTTGATGGGAAGGACAGGATACCCTTGACCACTTTTGACAGGGCCGGCCACACATTGGCCTTGCTGGCCCATTAGGCCAAGGGATCACTGCTGGAATCGATACAGAGCTCCTCCTCAAGGTAGGTCTCCATGACTGCTGAGGCGCTGTCATATTCCCTCTCATAGCTCTGCCTCGGCACCACCTCCACCACTGCCCTCAGCCACACTGCTTGCCCTATTGTGCACGGCACCATGCTCCCCAGAAGGGCCTGCACATAGGCCGAGCTGCTTCTGCTGCTACTGGCAATAGGAGTGCTGCTGCTACTGGCACTGCTGCTACCACAAGGGGCAGGGATAGACCCAGCTGGATGAAAGGGGTGGCTGGCACTGGTCCCATTCCCACCATCCCCAGGAGTGTTCTGTTGCTGCTGCTGCCGCCACACACTGTCCAGAGCCCAATCTGCCTCTTGGACCCTACCCACCAGCACACCCTTCCAGTGGCCATAGAGCACAGTCTCACGTGCCATGCTGCCCTTGAACCTGGGGTCCAGCATGGTTGTCACGGCATATTTTTCGTGCTTCAGCAGGTAATCAAAACGTGCCTTCAGCTTCCGCACCAGGTCAAGCATCTCATCAGCCAGCTTCATGCCCTCAGGACCACAATCCCGCCCCTCTAGAATCCCGTCCAGGCTGCTGTGGAGACTAGTAGTAGTAGTAATGTATTGATTTGTTTGGCCATTGGCCCATAACAAAAAAGTACCAAAGCAAAAGCAATAAAGGATTATTTGACAGTATAAAACTTAAAACAAGGAACAAGAATGATTATCACAATAATGTCCATAAATATACAAAGAGAAAAGATTTTAAAAAATAAATCTGTGGAGACTATGGACCAGAGGGGTCACTTGGTTGAGGGTGGCGGTGGAGCTGCTCATGTTCTCCGTCATGGCCGGGAACGGTCTCAGGACAAAGACCGTGTGAGCCAGGATCTCCCATTCCACCCCATTAAACCCTTGAGGTGCCCCGCTGTTCATCACCAGTTGAACCTGATGCAAGGCGGCTTTCTGCTCGAGAAGCCGCTCGAGCATCAGGAAGGTGGAATTCCACCTGGTGGCCACATTCTGGACAAGCTGGTGCCCTGGGGAGCTTTGCTCAACCTGCTTCTCCCAGAGGAGCTCGCTGCCCTTCACACTCCGGTTGAAGAACCCCACCAGCTTCCTCCCCCGCTCGATCAGGGAGCTAAGGGTCCCTTCCCCAATCCCCTTATCCCCCAAACCCAGAGCATCCCTGACCACTAGGTGAAGGGTGTGTGAGGCACAAAGGATGCTGGTGAAGCCCCTGTCATGAACTGCCTTTAGTATATTGGCCGTGTTATCTGTGGCCACACATCCCTTGGTAAAGGGAGTGGGCCTGGCATGACCCACTCCCTCACCATGGCAGCCAGGGATGCCTCTATGTTCCTTGAGGTGTGGAGGATGTCCATAATATGTGCCTCAAGCAGGACCCACCTATATCCTGCTTCAGAACCCCTCCTGCCACTCCCCAAAGCTGCCTCCACCAGGTCCTGCTACCAGCATGCCGTTACCACCAGGTAGGCATTCTGGGCATTCCTGGAGGAACACAGGTCAGCAGTGAAGTGGAAAGTAGCCCCCCAGCCCCTGCCAGCTGCTCCTTCAAAGCCCTGTACAGGTCGGGCACTACATTCTGACTCAGGGTGGTGTGGGACGGCAGCTTATACTGGGGGGGCCAGGGTCCCAACCAGCCACTTGAAGCCTGCCGCTTGAAGTCCTCTACAATGGAGAAGGGCTGCCCATCCAGCGCAATCATTTCTCCTAACAGGCACCTGGCTTTCTCTTGATAGGCACGCCGTTGCTGCTCTCCAACTGCCGATGGCCTTGGCAGCTGCCCCCACCCCAGCTCCTCCATGGTGGGCTGATGCTGCTAGCGATCCTCCTGCTGCTGTTCTGCCCCCCTAGCAGGAATACTGCTCCTGCTAGTCAGCAGTTGGTGCAGGATGCTTGCCCGCTGAAGAAGCCGGGTGACTGGCCGCTGCAGTCAGGAACCCACTGACATCCACTTCCCTTGCCTTCCCCTTAGCAGCAGAGTGTTGTCACATGATTTCAGGTGCCTTGCCATGGCAGTTGTCCCAAGGTTGGCGAGCACCTGCCCATGCTTCACCAGCTTATTGCACAAAGTGCACTGCACCTCTCTGGGATCATCTGCCTGCACCAGCTTAAAATGTTCCCAGACTGAGGATTCCCCCCCCCCACCTTCTGGCCCATGCCAGGTGATGCACTGCTGATGGGAGGGGCAGAACTTGGTGGTGACACAGCTCTGAGAGGAGGGACAGCCATCGCCTCAGCTCCAAATGTCTCCTCTGCGGGACTAGTGTCTTCTTCTGCCTCACTGTCCTCAATCACTGTGATGTCCCATGAAGGGGAGTATTGGGACCCCTTGACTGCCCACCATGCTACTGCCACTATCCTCCCTGTGCCCCCTAGGGCCACTACCGCTGCTGCTGCTGCTGCTGCTGCTACTCCTCTCCCTACTGACATTGGCCATGGATCAGGCCCTGCCTCTAGCAGTCAGGGTGGGATCCACAAGCTCTGGACTTCTGGGGATCACCTCAACAATGGGGGACATTGGTAGCCCTGGAGGAACATTGGAAGCAGCAGCACCTGCTCCTGCAGCAGCAGCAGCAGAGACAGACGCAGCCTCATGTCCTGTAGGCCTTCCAGTGCCCTGCACGGCAGTGGAGGGCACTTCCAGGAGGCGCCACTGAGCCGCTGAAGCCTGTTGCCCTAAAGCAGGCCTGCGGAGTTTGGGGCATGGTGATGTGCTCGGTCTACTGCTACTGCCTGCTTCCACTCCACTGGCATGGCCCCTACCCCTACCACCTCTCCCACATGCCCCATTGCCTGTATAATGGGCAGCAGACCAGCCTCTTCTACATCCCTTCTCCATGTCTTCAAACTCAAACACATACAAAGATTTTATAAAAAAAAATGTTTTACTCAATTTTTAAAATAATATTATATTTGGGGGAAATTTTGATGGAGCTCCAATCTGGGGCCAATGTCTGGGTTATGCAGAGGTTGTTGAGCCCAAATGATAACATAGTCACCAGAGCCATGGCGGATTTTGCTAGGGCAGTGTTGATCATAAGAGTGCCTATCCTCAAACAGTGGGGTCATTTGGCTTAAAAATAAATAAATGTAAGGAAACTATAGGCTTAAAATCTAAGGATTAGGAATTGGATAGGGTGACATCGGTTGAATGGAGGAATTAAAGGTTGAGAGCCTGCTTCATAAACAGAGAAAGGATATTTATAATGATTGTATGATAAAGGATGGTTGCCTAGAATTTGGTCCGACACTCCAGATGTACTTTCGATATATTATTGGATGGTTAGGATGGGTATATCATCTCAGGGTTCAAAAGCTTCCTGTACTTAAGCTCCATAGAAGAGCTAAGGTAAATGTATAGATTATTATTATTTGGGTGATTGTATGTAACCACAAAGGTTGAACTATAGATGTTTTTATAGGTGTGGTTCAAGTCATTGCATGGATTTTAAATGTTATAACCAATGGTTAAACAATAAATTATATTATATTATAAAATAATATTATATATAGCTATTGCTACACTAAATCTAACTGCTATTAACTATTCTAAAATGTATTGAACTAAATGGAATATCCTAATAACTACAAAGGCCTTGTCCTACAAACAAACTATAAACCAAGTATCTCTATCTATCTCTATAACTAAGATAACTACTCTATCTATCTATCTATCTATCTATCTATCTATCTAACATTACACAGGGGGAAACACAAAGAACACAGGGAGGGGTAAAAAACTTAAATGAAAATCAATCTAATCATAATCCTACTCTAAATAAATCCAAAACTTAAAACAGGGGACGGGAATCAGGAATGGAATAAGAGGGAGAGGGAAAAGATTCAATGGAGGGGGGAGGGAGGAAGGAAGATTGAACACAGGGAGGGGTAAAACCAAAAATAACACCTAAATCTATCTAATATAATCTAAAGAAATGATAATATGGAGGTAAATGGGTTGGATGGGTGAAATAGGAGGAGGATGGCAATCGATTGGGGAGCTGGGAGGTACAAAACTGCTGGGAGAGGGAACCTTCTGAAAACGCCTGCTGTCAGGAACAATGACTAGCTCAGAAGGTGTTGGCAGGGGGGAGGGCAATGAGTTTTGTTACTTGCTGCTCCTGCCTCACCGCAAGCCCCATTGGCTCCATGCAGCCTAGCCCGTGGCCAATCTCAGACTGCGAAGCCAGTGGTCTGAGGAGAAAAGGGATGGTGATTGGGCAGGCTGGCTGCTACTCCAAGCCTCTCCACCCCTGGTGCCTGGAAGTCTGCTCCTCAGCTGACCCCCCCTCTGCCTGCCTGTGTCAGGCAGTGGTCACCAACTGGCAGTGGTCACGTTTCTCCCACCTGAACCACCTGAACTCGATCCGAACTGACCGAACTGTTCAGTCGTTTCAGAGTTCAGATTCAGGTTCAGTTCGGTCGCTTTGGGTTCAGGTTCGGTCATCCGAACGGACCGAGTTTGAGCCGAACTCTGAACTTCCGAATTGCTTTCGCACATCTGTAGTATTATGTTACATACTTTGTTTGCTTACAACTTAGGCTCCATGCACCCACACTTTGCCTTGGTCTTTCAGCCCCAATCCTCTTCCTTTGCAGCTCTAACGGTTGTGCATTCATAGGTTTGCTATGGTGGGTGGGGGTGCATGCGCACTCCCTCGCTCCACCCACCTCCACCCATTGCCCATGCAGGGAGCAACGGGTGCCAATGGCAGATGCTGCATGCGTGAAGGTGGGTGGGTGTCCATGGGACCAGCCGCTCATGCACTTCCCACCCCCCGCTGCCTCCTCCACCCATCATCCATGGACCACGGAGCACCACGGTTCATGTGAAAATGGTCTTTGCCTCATATCATTTTTACAGCACTGCAGCATCAGGTGTGAATGTGGCCTTAGTTACACTAGGTAATAACTCAGAGAAAATCTACCAGTGACTTAAAATTTGCTAATAACAGGAGTTGACAGATTCATGTAACCCTGAAATGATAATTCAATAAAGGCATCTTTCCCACAATCCCATTTGTTGCACATTTCAGATATTTTAATGAAACACCTGTCATTATGGTTTCTAGGTGCTTTCTTGTGTTGAGAGACAGATGTTGAGCTACGTGAAGGTCTTCACTGTAAGCCCATTTACCCTTTCAATCAATGTGCCCTGAATGTCCATAAGACACCAAAGGCTACTCTCAGACATCGCAAGAAGTTCCCACGGGTCCTTGTGAAAGCACTATTGGAATGGCGAGGTGTTCCTCCACTAGAGCTGAAACAGATATTAGTTTCCTCATCCTTTGGCTAATCCAGCAGTATGAGAATAGCCTTGTGGTTAACTGTGGGCTATCCACATGCCTGTTCAATTAGCTGATGGATGAGAAAACAGTTTAAAAAGATCTCTCCCCCACTCCCTTGAAGGAGTGGCTTGGTTGAAAAAGCCCATGACGGATAGAGATGGAAGCCTGGCCCCCTACCTGTTGGCAATGGTCTGAGATAGTGTGGCTGGCTTTTTAAGTGGCAGCGACAGCAGTGACAGTCCTGCACAGAAAGCATGTTAGGAAGCTGTGCGTGCAGTTCCTGGGAAAGTGTACTTTCTTCAGAAGCCCCTTCCAAGGCTGGGCAGACAAGGACTTTCGACGGAAACTACACTTCCTAGCAGCCCTTGCACCACTTTTTTCCAGAACGCTGGTGGTTGATGCAGTATCCACTGTATTGCTTTACTGCCCAGTAAGGACTATAGACAATCACAGATCTCCATTATATCCATGTTGCATCCCTGGTTTCCAGTCAACATTTCATTTTAGTATTTCTCCACATTTAGTATTTCTCTGTGCTCTGGGTGCATGGAAGATGGGGGAAAGGTGTGTGTAACCCAAAGTCATAAGAGCAGGGAATGAAGCTTCCCTTCTTTTCTTCTAAGCAAGTTCCAGTAAGCTTATTTCCTTCTTTGTGCTCTTCCAACGTGAGAACCTGCTTTACACCCTGTTGGGCAGCCAGATCCTGGCTGTGTTGGTAGCTACTGCAGGCTGTGACTCAGAGACTTTCCCAAGTCACAGTCTACGTTTGCTGCCAACACGATTGGGATCTATCCTGGATGAACATCTGGTGCCCAGGAACTAATGTGTCAGTCACCTGTGGGTTAAAGTGGGGAAACGTGGAGTAAAGCATGCCACCATTGCCTCTGAAAACACCCTGTGTCTATTCTGTTTTCAATAATTGGTCAAAATAATGGAACAAGCTCCAAATTTATTCTTAGTGCGTGTCACAGATTGCCTTGCGGTGGGCTCTGTGCCCTTCCCCCCACCCCCAAAAAGGAGGCTAACAAACACACAGAGGTTTAAATAATAAACTAAAAGAACAAACTGCTTAATAGAAGACAAAGCACCATTCACACAGGTTGGAGAACTGGTTCAGTCTGGTTCTTCCATTCCAGGGGTAACACAGTGATCCAGGTACCAAAAAGCTTTTCACTTCCAAATAAGCCAGTGTGGTGTGATAGCTAAGAGTGCAGTACTTGGACTTGGAGACAGATGGAGGCCTGGCTTCAAGATTCATCTTAGCCATCAATTAACTGGGTGACCTTGGCCAGTCACAAATCTCTCAACCGAACCTACCTTACAGGGCTGCTGTGAGAATTAAGTGTTGAGCTAATTAGTTAGTAGTCTCTCAGACTGTAAGACCTAGGGTAGGAACTGTGTCTATTCCAGTACTTTGTAAAGCACCAGGTACATTGCTATATAAATGCTTGCTAATAATAATAATAGTTAATAAGTTAAAGAATTGCAAGCCACTCTGAGCTTAAGGGTTTGGGATAAAAGTCTAAATAAATAATACAATGTTCCCACATTCAGCTCAGGTACTCACAGGAAACTGTCTCTTCTTTCATCCCAGTCTTAAGATAATAATAATAATAATAATAATAATAATAATAATAATAAATAAATTGTTTATTATTATTATTATTATATTTTACCTTCCCTGCACATGTGCAAAATGGCTACCAGGGCTGTTTTGTGCATGTGCAACCCTTTTCCAAAATGGCACTAGCAGTGTCCGTGCCATCTTGGAAAAGAGTACACATGGGCAGGATGACCCCAGGAGCCATTTTTCGGCTGCACAGCGATTTTAATTTAAAAAAAAATATTTTTAATAAAAAAAACAAAAAACAAAAATGAATTAAATCAAATTAAGGTTTGCTTATTTATTTGTTGTCATTAACTTAGTTATATAAACAAATGGAACTCTATTCGTTTTCACAGTTAATTAAATGATACAAAATTACACACCCCTATCTGTATAGCGGAAGCCCACTGTAACCTGTCACAGTCTCGTAGTCTCACAGCACAATTAACAATGGAGCCAATTTCTCTCGCTTACCCCTCCAAACTGAATAACCTTCCTCTGCCTTCGCTAGAGTTCACTACCAACCTCAGCCCCTTCCTCCCGCTCTCTCTCCTTGGTCCTAACCAACACCCTCTCTTAAAAAACCCCTCAAAATTCCAATACAGATACAGCATGAGCCAGCCTTCCCCCTTATCCCTGCAGAATTCCCTAAAGTGATCAATTTCCCCAGTTACTCCCTTTACTTTGTCCTCCAAACCCATCACAGTATCCAACTAAAAACAGATGTCTCTTTAAAAATCACACACCAGGCAATCCAAGATTAGGTCCTTTCCCCCTCAGATTCCCTCTGCTTCCCTGTGACAATGGGCGTCTTTAGACATAACAAAGATTGGGTGTCAAAAACCCCAAGCACATGTTTGACCATTGTGTGTAATCACCATAACAATCCCAACACCAATTTTGCCACCCGTTGAACATGCGATGTAAACACCATTGCATCACAAGGGGTATCTTTAGACATAACAAAGGTCGGGTGTCAAAACCCCTAAGCATATGTTTGGCCAAATGGCCATTGTGTGTAAGCATAAGCACCATAACAAGCGCAACACCAATTTGGCCACCCGTTGAACACACAAAGTAAACACCATTGCATCACAAAGACAATTGCCTGTTTTGGCTGAACACGTGGCCAGGCTTGTGTCTAATGATATTGCGTGGTGTGTTAGCAGGTACAGCATGGGGAACAAGGTGGCAGCACTTGCATGCCAACATCGGGTGGCGAACAAAACATCAATTTGCCCCAGGAGACGCTGTGTGTCTAAGCAGCGCCACATGGTGAACACAGGGCCTAACTGGTGTTAATATCACACATTCGGACACCCATTGATGTTATGTCTAAAGACATCAAATATCTCCCTTCCCTAAGACACCCAAATAGTATGCCTCAGTTTTTCCAATATTTGAAGGCAATGCTTTGCCATTTTTTATGTTTGTTCAGCAGCTGACCAGGACCCCGACAGGAGTGATGGCTCCCACCACCACCTGGATAAGGCTGTGTTGGCGGTGGAAGACATCACTTCTGAAAACACCCATAGTCTACAAATATTTGAAAGGCTCCCATAAAGAAGATGGAAAACAATTGTTCTCTCTTGCTATGGTGGGCAGGACAAGGGCCAATGAGTACAAGGTGATGAAATGCAGATTTAGATTGAACATCAGGCAAAACATCAGGTAAGGACAGTCCAGCTGTTGTCCAGCAGTCCAGAACTGGCTGTTTAGGGAATTTGTGAATTCCCTAAACAGGGGGTAGATTTTGAGCATTCTCTTGGCTAGTAGGAGTCTGAACACCCAATAGAATGCAGAAAAGTTGTGCTGAGCCTGCCTCTTCCCTTCAGCTCCCCCCTCCCATCTGGAAACAGGGAGGAGTACTGTAGTTGACTTGCACACGTTTGCCCATGTCATTTACTTGCCTAGGGCTATATAGCTGACAATGTAATCACATCGGCAAATGTGCAAATGAACTACAGATTACCTTGTCTGTGGCCATCACTTGTATAACATCTTCCACAGATGGCTGGCAGGTTTTTGTGTGTGATGTCAATAAGCAACGGACCATGCTGCATGCTGGGAGCTATAATCTAAAGGCTGGAAGCGTATGCATGAAGTGGTGTATTGAAGACTTCAGATTACATTTCCCAGGAGTGCTGGGGCTGGGGAAGAGCTAAACAGACCACCCAGCTTTGAAAATGCTGCCATGGCAAAGACATTAGGGATGGGAGAACGTGGTTCGGGAGTTCAGAGTTCGGACTGAACTCGACCAATTCGGTCGACCGAACCGAACTTCTGAACCGAACTTGATTTTTGAACTGAACCGAACCGAACTGAATTTCCAAACTTGGCTCTGTTCACCCATCCCTAAAAGATAATATTCCATTTAGTTTAATGGGATTTGAATTTCCGAACTTTGTTCAGAAGTTCGTAGTTCAACCGAACTCGAATAGTTCGGTCGACTGACCTAAACTTCCGAACTGAACCGAATTTCTGAACTGAACCGAATATCCAAACTCGGTTCTGTTCGCCCGTTCCTAAAAGACATTCCAGGGAAGAAAGGGGAAATGAACTCATAATGTTTTTTTATTTATTTATTTATTTATTTAATACCTTGCCCCTTCTGTTCCAAGCAGCCTGGGGCGGCTTACAATGTTAAAACATATAAAGTTAATAAAACCATAAAATACAATAAAAAGAAAATTACAAAACCAAAACCACCCCTCCCCCCAGCTATACCCCATCTCCCTCACCAAAAGCCTGGCGGAACAGCCAGGTTTTACAGATACAACGGAAGGAGGGGAGATCCAGGGCCATCCAGGCCTCCACTGGGAGGGAGTTCCACAGCCTAGGTGCAGTCACCGAGAACGCCCTCTCCATAGTGGCCACACAGGGGACCTTAAGAAGAGTGCCTCCAGCGGACCACAGAGGCTGCTCTAGAGCACGGAGAGTGAGGTGGTCCCACAGGTAGGTCGGGACCAATACCTTGAATCAGGCCCAGAAGACTATAGGCAGCCAGTGCAGAGCCCGGAGCACCGGTGTACTATGCTCATGGCAACCCGTCCCTGTAAGGAGACGGGCCGCTGCATTCTGCACTAACTGCATTTTCTGGACTGTCACCATAGGTAGCCCCACATAGAGTGAATTAAAATAGTCCACACTCGAGGTAATGCAAGCATGGATGATGGTGGCCAGGTCACTATCTGAAACATACAGCCGAAGCCATCACACCAGATGTAATTGGCCAAAGCCATCGCACCAGATGTAATAAATCAGTGCATCCTCATTTTTCAAGCAAGCTCAGTGCCTTGGGAAGACAAGAGGGGGGCTGGGTTGGGGCTAGGGGCTTAGCTGGCATCTGGGCTGCTAGCCACTGTGGATTCTCCCCCACTTCCAAGTTTAAAAAATACCCCAAACCTCAGTCTAGGGGCTGGTTGGTACTTGGCTCTCTAGCTACTCAGTAAAATAAGTAGAATAGCTAAAAGTGAGTAAAACTAAGGCCACTTTCAGACTTTCCCCCCGCACATATTCTGACTGTGGGAGGGAATGTACAGCCAGGATATGCGTGGGGTTCAGCTGGTCTGAAAGTCCCCCTGTACAGCTTTGCTGGAAAACACCCACAGGGATGCAGAGCTAGATTTCCTGCTCTGCATACCTGCGGGTGTTTGCCAGCAAAGCCATGCGGGGGGAGTGTCAGACTGGCTGATCCCCATTCATATCCTGGCTTGCATATTCCCCACACAGCCAGAATATGTGCAGGGGGGGAGGGAGGAGTTAGGTGTGAAAGTGGCCTGAGTTCCAAGTTTCAGGCCTAACGTGGTGCTCTCTGCGGAAGGGCCCAGGCGCATGGGCAGTATAATCCCAAACGGGTAAGACGAATATCCTCATGAAGTATCCTCAGCCTTTTTCCGAGGACACAACATATATCAGCCAGATGCTCACCCCACCATATGGCAGGGGAAAGATTTGGCAGCCGCTGGTCAGACGATACACTGCATCGCATGGTCCAGCTGCCCAGAGTAGGTTAAGGTTGCCCAAGGCATGGTAGCCTGTCCAAGGCTTCTCATGTGGCTGCACTGACTGTCTTCATCTTGTGAATCCCTTTTAACTCTCAGCCCAGCCATTCCCAATCTCTTCTGCAAGTCCTCTGCCTTTATTAACTAGCCTCCAGCTGGTCAAAGCTGAAAAGCTATATCTTTTCCCCTGCTGGTAATAGGTTTGCTGTGTCACAGGGTATTATTAACATTGTATCATTTTTAGGTGTACAAAGACAACATTATACAGGAAATATGCAGTTGTTATGAAACTTTAAAAAAAATATGAAATAATGGGTGCACATTAATAAAACTAGTGCATAATTAATGGATAGTTTTGTAGTGTTTATTGAAGGTGTCATCAGAATATGCCTGTCTTGGTTGGAACAACATTCATAAAATTATGGGGAAAGGGGCACTTTTATTGTCAAAAAGTGGGATGATTTAGTATCCCTGTACCATACAATATAGATATAAGCAAGAAAAAATAATGTGATTGCTCTAGGATAAATGGGAGGTACAGAAAATCTGTCTTTGCCCTATCCTTATTGGCACTGAAAAGTTTCATTTGATTTTGCTCCTTCTCAAAAGGCCCCTGTATCAGGAAAGCATTCCTATTCAGGAATACATTTAACATTTTGGTTAAAGTTAAGAATATTGTGTGCTTCTTGTTCTCAGGATTAAAGTAAAGGGGAATTTTGCCTTTGACTTTAGGGGAACTTGATACTTGGCATAATGAGATACTGGTGGTCAAAAATCTTTATATTGGAAGTGAGCGTTTAGGAGACAAAGACAAAAATAGTAAAAGGAGAAGCAAATACAGATGAGGCAGAAGAGAGGCTAACAAATGACCAATCTCTCTTTCCCATCAAAGGTGTTTCAGTTCTTGGTGACTCTGCCATTGTTAAAAGAACCAGTCCCCTTTGTTCATGAAACAGCTTAAGGCAAAGCTAATCCCAGCAATACTGCATGCTATAGCAATACCTGTCAATAAAGAAGCAGCTCCATCTGTTGTGTGGAGTCATTTTCCACACAATCCCACACAAGACACATGTTCCACATATCAGTGTTCATAGAGTAAATAAGAAGGGAGACTCCAGGGCCACCCAAATTCTTTGCAAATGTAAGATCTGTTTAAAATAAGCAAAAGCATATCCAGAACAACAGCTCTATGTACAGCAGCTCTTTTCAATTTCATTCGATTATCTGATTAGCTCACTACAAAACCTTTTCCTCTGTTCCACCCAGCTACACCCTGATCTCCTGCCCCCATATTTTCTGGCATCTTCTTAAAAATTCCATTTCAGATCAGCTCAGATGCATGCTGATTTTATCCTTGGCCTCTCATCCATTGCTTGTTTTCCTTTCACATATATGTTGGCTGTTGGCACTACTGATGCAGATTGTTTTAAGTGACTGGAGCAGTGCCATTTCATGTCCAGACAGCATGTGCTCTTCAAGCTGACTAAACTCCGTCTTTATTCTTTCTGCACGCCAGCCCCATATCAGAAAGAACTGACTTCAAGGTAGTGCTGTAACGAATATTATATGTTTTGTATTTGTGGCTATTATTATAGCTCTCCAAATATCCAAATTACATTCCTAACCAAAACAGATGTTTGCATAGCCTTTCCTTTGTTTTCATAAGAACATAAGAAGTGCCATACTGGGTCAGACCAATGGTCCATCTAGCCCAGCATCCTGTCTCTGACAGTGGCCAATCATGGTGGCTTGGGAGAAGCACCCAACAGTTCACAATGGGGGATCTATTTCCTGTTCTTTTTCCCCAGCTCCCATCATGTTCCCTGATCCTGTCTGGCTAATAGCTGCTAATGGACCTATCTTCCAGAAACTTGTCCAAACCTCTTTTAAACTCAACTATAATACTGGCCCTTACCACAGCCTCTGACAGTAGATTCTACAACCCAATTATACGCTGAGTGAAAAAAATATTTTCTTTTATTTGTTTTAAACTTGCCACCCATGAGTTTCATGGAGTGTCCCCTAGTTCTAGTACTAGCTGAGAGGGTAAATAACTGCTCCTTGTTTATTAGTTCCACACCACTCATGATTTTATAGACCTCTAT
>QEPC01006353.1:4934115-4945342 GCA_003113815.1 Sphenodon punctatus
TAACTTGCAGGATGCATTTAATCTGGGCTTCCAGAAGGGTGCTTTTAAACAGCCTCCACACCTCTTGCAAACTTGTAGCTCTTGCAACTGTGCTTTTTAGTTTCTTTTTAACTAGTTTCCTCATTTTGTCACAGTCTCCTTTTTTAAAGTTAAATTCTACTGCTGTACTTTTGTTTGTCTTTATCACTCCAGAAATTATGTCAAATGTGATCCTATTATGATCGCTATTGCCTAGTAGCTCTGCCACAGTTACTTCTTGCACCAGGTCCTGTGTGCCACTCAAGATTAGACCTAGAATAGCTCAGTTTGGTTATTTGGTTTTCTGGTTATTCAGTTGTTTGGATACTTAGGCCATTTTTACACGGGTGGCACCCATGCATGAACACCCAAGATGTTCACGCGTGGGTGCCACCCATGTAAATTCTGTGGTAGGGGTGGGGATGCAAGCATGTGCATGGCCGCACATATGCATACACACCCATCTACACCCATCCCACACACACGGAGCAACCGGCAAAAATGACGGTTCCTCCATGCATGTTGATTAGAGGGGGGTGCACACAGCCCACCGCAGAACACACAGACACACACACAGACACACACACCCATGCCATGGCCCATGTAAAAAGGGCCTTAGTGCTAATTTATTTGATTGTTTTGTTTTTGGCTACTCCGTATATATATAAATTGTTTAAATCAAGTAAATGAACAATTGAATATCCAAATATCTGAACATCATTCTGAACAATCAAATTACTGAAAAACAAAACAAAAAAACCTCACTGAAAAATATGAAATGGATATCTGGTAAAGCAGGACCCGCATAGCAGTTATTATCTATTTTGGTGGATACAGTCCAAATGGGGAAGAATCAACAGAAATGATATTTGCTGTAGATATTTGTTTCAGCACTACTACAAGGTCCCAATCTTTCTGTTTTAATTTTGTTGAAAATTTCCTTATATAATTATCAGTGTTTATTACAGATATTAAAAATGGGTAAAAATCACCACAAAAAATTAATGGCACTGTTTTCTGGTTAAAATATCATGCTTACTATTGTGTGGGGGGGGTATGACTGAGAAAAGAACTAGCGGCTGGTGAATGGAGTGCTCAGCAAAACCCAAAGCAACAGCTGGATGAGCAACTGGTCCTGGAGGATTCACCAAATAATAAGGCTGTCTGTGGGGCGTTTCAGAACTGGGAGGATATCCGAGTCTTAGGTGTGGGGTGTAGAGGAAAGGAGCTGGAGGCAGGGGAATTAAGGGATCACAGTCCAGAGTACTTGTCTTGTGGAGGTGTAGAAAGAGAAAGCTCCCAAATGAGGGTGAAACTTTGTAAAAACTGAGCAATAACTTTTGTAAAACCTGGGTTGCTTTTTTGGAGAGGGGGGAGGCAAAAATGACTAAACATTGGAAATGACCGGCCTAGTTTGTCTTCATTCTCACACCCCAAGCTAAAAGGTTTCCTAATTTTGTCTTTTGTTGGACTTTTCTTTGTTCTAATATTCTTTTTTATTGATTGTGATCTTCCGCAGATTCAACAGATGTTTTAAAGCAAATAAACCATACAGAGTGGTTGTCAGACATTACTCACAGTCTAATCCCTTTATCCAAATGTAGAAGTTAAACATATGAAACCATATCCGCAGCTAGCTG
The DNA here is from genome assembly GCA_003113815.1 of Sphenodon punctatus. Taxonomy (NCBI): domain Eukaryota; kingdom Metazoa; phylum Chordata; class Lepidosauria; order Sphenodontia; family Sphenodontidae; genus Sphenodon; species Sphenodon punctatus. The sequence continues at coordinate 4,935,774 of QEPC01006353.1, forward strand.
GAGAAGTTCAGTGCATACTTGAAAAGCTAGAGTCTAATCCACTTTTTGCTTTGCTATATTTCATCTCCTGTTAAGATAGATGGGGAGAGAGGTGGGGAGTATGGATTTGTTAATCTAAAAACATGATCACATAAAGTGAATGCATGCAGGGGCACAGTCCCCGTCGTGTAACAGCACCGGTTTAACAGGACTTTCACAAGGCATGAATTAAGCCACCCTTAGGCTCAGGCCAGGATTGTCTCAGCTGCCATGCAGGGGCTTTAAGCCTAGAGTGGCTCCAAGCTCAGTGTCAGTCCTCAGGTGTGGTCTGTCTAGCCCTGACTTGAAGATGTTACTGAAACATAAAACCCTCTGGTTTTCCTAACTGCCCCTCTTCCCCTTTTACAGAATAGAAGTCTCCAGGCTAATCAGGATAGCTGTTCTCTTCCCACAAAACCTCTTTTTAAGCTTCCGTGTAAGACTTATTTGCAAAGAACTGGAGGATGAGAACTTGAACATAGTTAGCATAGGGGCAGAGGCAATGATGGAGTCTATGGGAAAACAGCCGGGAATTATATATTGCCAGGGTACTAGAAACTGCCACAGCCTGTGAGGAGGGAGTTGCAGCACTAGAAACTACCAGAGCCCTATGGGGAGACCAGTGCCTGAAACAGAGGCAGAACTCAACACAATCACACTCCATCTGCCCCTCCCTACCCTGACTCTCATGTTGGCTGCCTCCCCACTTCCTCTTGCAGATGGTCCAAAGTATGGCTCAGCATTGGGACCACACATCCTTTAATCCAACTCTGCTTAGTCTAATATATGTTTCCTAGAGGGAGGAAGATGTATTAAAACAGGGTATACTTAATTAAATTCAGAACAGGATCCTCTCACTCATAAACAAATTAAACAAATAAATTACTCCCTTTTTAAACATCTGTTAGCATGACTGTCCAAGTCTCATCTGTCTGCCACAGGTTGTTATACTGTAGTTGTGTATATTAACAATAAAGCAATAACCACTAAGTTTCTACTTTACATAAGAGCTTATAAAGAATGACTTTCAGGTGGAGGGAGTGGTGATTTTATGATTGATCCTGGCAAGGCTGTAGATTATGCACCAGGGAAAGCTGCTTGGTCATGAGGGAGAAAATAAATCAGCAATTTGTTGGCTGATTAGAAAAATATAAAACTCTTTTTATTAACCATTCGTTCTAAAGTGTTTCATTGTGTGTGTGTGTGTCTGTGGAAAGCGTGAAGTAGGTATATGTGTGTGTCTATATAGTAGGGCTGTACCAAATAGCACTTCCGAGTACTTGGGCTGAATACCAAAGTTCTAAGCAATTGGCCCAAGTACTCGGTGACCCTTTGACACAGTTTTCAAAGTTTCAGAATTCAGACTCGGAATTCCAGACCTCAGAAAACTTCAGAAACTTGTTACAAAGTTCTTGAACCCACAGTCAAAGCACTTCCCAGAAAAGCACTACCCAAAAAGCAGGCTATCAAGGGACAATTTCTACCTCCCTTCTTCCTGACTTACTCCACCCACAGTTTTTACCCCTCCCCTTCTCCCTGCATTCCTCCCACTCTCTGTTTTCCCTCTCATCCCTGCCTTCCTCCTCCATTTCTACCCCTCCTCTCTGGCTTCCCTCCTCCTCCCTGCCTTCCATTCGCCCTCTGTTTCCCCTTCCTCCCTGCTTTTCCTTCACCCTCCATTTCTACCCTCTTCCTTCCTGCTTTCCCACTCACCCTCTGCTTCTACCTGCCTTCTTCCTGCCTTTCCACTACCCCTACTCTCTGCATCTCCCCCTACATCCACCCTCCCGTTTCTACACTTCCCCTCCTCCTTGCCACGCCCAATTCTGCTTCCCTTCCTTCCAGCCTTCCCCAACCCATTCACCCTATTTCTACCCCTCCGTTTCTACTCCTCCCTCCCTCCTCCCTGCCTTCCTTCCCATTCATCCCACCTGTTTCTACCTCGCCCTGCCCTCCTTCACCCATTTCTTCTACCCCTCCACCCTGCTATCCTCTGTTTCTGCCTATCTCCCTCCCGGTCTTCCCCCATTTATCCACCCCTCCCCTTGTCCCTGGATACCCCCAGCCCATGCCCATCACATCCCTGCCTTCTACTCCCCCCCCCCCACAACACACCATTACAAAAATAACCACACACTATCACATATGATCTGACTGAAGCTGGTACCAGACTGTGATTTTATCCATTGCCATGACTTGTTCTATATTTTGTTTCTCCAAGTCAAGAGGTTCCCAAACAGTGGGCCGTAAGGTCACATTGAGTGCTAAGGCGGAAGCAAGTGTTCCTGTACGATCCATAAATACCTGCCTTTCAAAAGTGCTTGCAACTGTTTGTTGATATTTCTTTGTGAATGTATTGCCTGCTGGCCTGGCTGGCTTTTGGTGGCATTTCTTCTCCATGCAGTTGCACTGTTTTTGTGGGGGTTGTGCGTTGAACTTTTCTTCTTTCTTACCAAGGCTCTGGCTGCTGCATGGCACACAGCAGAGCCTAATTGTAAAGTGTAAGTTAACTGTAACTTGGCACCATGAGGCCAGAGGGATCTCTTTCTGGCGCCGAATAGCTCCGAAGTGTTCTGAAGTTTCCAGAGGGTCTGAAATACTAATTCCAAAGTCTAAAACCACTGCCGAAGTGTCACTGAGTACCTGGGCCGATTACTCGGAACTTGAGAATTCGGTCTGGGTACCCAGAGGCACTATTCAGTACAACATTAGTTTTTCCCTTACAAAAAGCCTCCATTGCATAACCAGCATTTCCCATGGGCATCTCAAGAAACCAGTGTCTCCTGCATGTTCACTACCACTATAAAGATACTTGTACACCAATATCAGTGTGGAAAGTGGGCTCATGCCTTTTGTTCAGTGTCTTTCTTTTAGCCGTGTCTGTGTGTGTGTGTGTGTGTGTGAGAGAGAGAGAGAGAGAGAGAGAGAGAGAGAGAGAGAGAGAGAAACTTCAAAATTGGCTTACACAGGTAAAACGTTTTGGAACCCACTGCCTTAATTGCTGGTCATTTCCTTGATGCAAATGCAAAGTATTACACATTGGATGAAAAATCAGATGTATAAGCATAAAAGGGGACAAATGGCTAGGTAGTAATACTGCAAAAAAGTGCTGGGGGAGTGGGGTTATAGTGGATCACAAACTGAGCATGAGTGAAGAATGTGACACTGTTGCAAAAAAGGCAAATATCATTTTGGACAGCATTGTGTTCAAGACCACGGAAGTAATAGTGTTATTATTATTATTATTATTATTATTATTAACAAACATTTATATAGCGCCAGCAGTGTACCTGGCACTTTACAAAGTAATAAAATAGACACGGTCCCTGCCCCTAGGGCTTACAATCTGAGAGACAGGAGCTGGGGGAGAGACTTAGGAAGGGGAACAGAGGGAGAGACAAGGGGTCTAACATTCATGAAGATGCGAGGTCTCAAGTGCACGTACTTGGCTTGGTTACGATGAGAATGACAGCAGGCAGGTCCATGTTGCAAGGATAAGGGTAAACCGATCGTAGGTATAGGAATAGTGGCTCAGCAGGATAAAGAGTCAGACAGAGCAGAGCGAAAGAGGTGAGTTTTAAGGAGAGATTTGAAGGTATGAAGGGAGGGGGCAAGGCGGATGTGGACAGGGAGGGAGTTCCAGGCATGGGGGGCAGCAAGTGAGAAGGGACGAAGGCGCTTAGGGGAGCAGGGAAGGCGTGGAAGGGTGAGAGAAGGGACAGAGGAGGAGCGAAGTGCACGGGCTGGAGTATGGAGGGCGATAAGTGCAGAGAGGTAGGGGGGAGCAAGGTTGTGAAGAGCTTTATAGGTGAAGACTAGGAGCTTGTGCAGGATTCGTTCAGGAAGGGGAAGCCAGTGAAGCGAAGAGAGGAGGGGCTGCACATGGTCGAAGCGACTGGCGAGGTAGATGACCCTGGCAGCAGAGTTTTGGACAGAGATGAGGGGAGAAAGGTGAGACCGGGGAAGGCCAGTGAGAAGGAGGTTACAGTAATCGAGGCGAGAGATGACCAGAGCATGAACAAGAGTTTTGGCAGACGAGACAGAGAGAAAAGGGCGAATCTTAGCAATGTTATGGAGGGAGAAGCGACAGGATTTAGCAACAGAGTCAATGTAGGGTTTAAAAGAAAGGGCTGAGTCAAAGATGAGTCAAGGGCTGAGTCAAATAGTGCCACTTTACTTGGGAATGGTAAGACCACACTTGAAATATTTTGTTTAGTTTCTGACACTGGACTTCAGGAAGGATGTTAACAAAATGGAGATGATTTGGAGGAGAGCAATGAAGGTGATTAAAAGTCTGAATCAGAGATAAAACTGACATGTGATTTTGTACCCATGGGTAATGCCCACACTTTCGAGTACTATTTCAGGTATCCAAATTAGTACCCGACTACCACTCAAAAACCAAAATGATAATTTCCAGTTTTTGACTACCTGAAATTACCCCAAACCCTGTAAAATACCCACAAAGGTTCCTAAAATCCAGGTCAAGCAGTTTTAAAATCAGGATGAAAACAGTTTTTCGGTACATTGGTATGCCGGTATTACCATATTTTGGGTACCTGATCGAAAATCGCATTGTGTACCAAAATGTACCCAAACCTTTTGAGTTGATTTGAGTACTGGAAATTTGATTTGAAGGTCTACCAGGTTTTGTGGGCAATCATTTCAGCTCTAATCTGAAAGTCATACAAGACAAGGCTGAAGTAATTGGGTATGCTTAGCCTTGAGAAAAGGCTAAATAAATATCTAAAAGGCTGCTACAAAAATATAGAACAGTTACTCTCCACTGTCACAGAAGATGAGACAAGAGACAGAAGGCTAAAATTGCAGCAAGGTGGATTTCAGTTAAATGTAGCAAAAACTTACTAACCAAAACAATGGCATAGGTTGCCCACGAAGTTTGTGGAATCTCCTTCCTTAGATGTTTCCAAAAAGAATTTGGACAAGCATTTGTTGTTGATGCAGTAGGTAGATAGGGGGCATGATCCAGAACCCCCACATGTGCTGCTTACACACCTAGGCACGTGTGAATTCTGCGTGGTTTCCATACATGCACAAACCACAGTCCCCGTTACGGGGTTGTGCGTGGGTTGCGTGCAGGTTGTGTGCTCATGTACGTGCACATTGTGTGTGCCCCACATGCATGTCTGAGGGACTTGGAATCGGCCCAAGTATCCAAGCCTGGTCCAGGAGGTTGGACTAGATGGTCGATGAGAACCCTTCCAAGCCTAAAATTCTATGATCAACTGCCTTGCACCTGCAGTGTTTCATTTCTCAGATGTGACACCCACTTTTTTAAATTTTTATGAAGTGAGGCTTGAATTTCTCATTAAGCTCTGCATCTTGTCTCTCCTGAAAATAATTCTTCTAATAAGTTCTGTGAGTGCTGACTGTATCATTTGGGGAATAAGAGGTTTCCTGCAATTTGGGAGAGAGGCAAAAATGGCATTGGCGGGCTGTCTGCAGATGGTGTCAACCGCATTCTGAAGAAAGCCAGGTTTGGGGACACAGTTTTAATTTCCAGTGTAATCCACTTTTTCCACTTCCTTGACATTCAGACTAATGATGATTACAAGTGAATTAGTCCAAATAAGTTACAGTTACTATGTAGACTAGCCCAAAATGAATGTAGAATACACTGAAGAACCAGAAGGAGATTTAGGCAACACCAAATTAATCCTCCTCCTGACCTCTCACAAGAGTGGGTGTGTTATTGTGAGTTTATTTATATGCCAAGTAGCATCAGTTTAATTAAAGGTATGGCACTTTTTCAACTAATCTAGTAAAACTGTGCTCAAATCTGTGTAGACATTCATATTTCTGTTTAGCTTAGTAACAGGTTTAAGCTAAACTGAGATAAGTAATTCCTAAACCAAAATAAGAATAGCTATCCATGTATTAGCACCAGTGTCATTAAACCATCAAGTTTGTGAATAGACAGATGTAATATGATGGAATCTATGTTCCATCTAAAATATCAGCTCAGATTCAGGCCTCACAGTCAAAATTGAACGTAACTTAGTAAAATTTTACAGGAAAGGAAACTTGATGATTTGAGAGAGCTTTTCTATCCTGCTCCACTCTCATTTTAATTCACCCTTTTCACCTCTTTAAGAGCCTGGTTTAAAGATTATAGAAGGCATTAGAAAGATTTCTATTAATTGGAACAGGTTCTTAGAATTCTATGTTGAATGGTGGCATTTTTAAACCACTATCACAAATGTAGCATTGCAGTGCTAAATTCTACCAGAAGGTGTCACCTAAACATGTTTTAAATAAAATAACTCAGGGATGGAATTAAAGGTGTTAAATAAGTGATGCTGCTATTTTTATTTTAACATGTATTTTGTATAATCAGTTCAATACCCAAAACAGGGTAAGATATATAAAATGCCTTGGTGTACTTAAAGGTCTTAATTTCCAACCATTCATTTTAATTTAGTGTGTTGAGCTGTCTTACACCTGGAATTTTTACATTTGCTTCTCTTGAGTCCCTCCCTGGAGCTCTACTCAACACTCTTTTTTCCCCTCAAGTTTTCGTTTAACAATTTTTTTTTACAATTGGGATCATTCAAGCTGAGCATCTAGAAAGTGGCAAAAATAGGTAAGATGTTTCTCTGTTAGTGTAAATCTTTTTTAATATGGAGTAAAGTCCATTTGAGGAAGGGGGTCCTTGGTGATGCATATGCTAATTTACATTAGCCATGTGCGGGGTTATTAAGCAAAAAGAGCTTTACAGCTCAGACTAATACTCTATTGCATTTAAAGCACTCTGGCAATTTGGAAACTCCAAACTTGCAGACCCAGGGTGATTTCAGATGTGACAGGGCACCTATTGGCCCTGTCATGGAATCACCATTTGCTTCCCCGCCGGAATCAAAACGTCACATCCAACAGATGTGCCGACTGATTCTGGCAGGGAATCGGGGGGGGGCAGGGCTGCACGGTGCAATGTGCGGCCACACAGCCCCGTCCCCATGCTCCCCCAGCCGCCCGCCCTCCTGGAGACAGGCAGGCGCAGTGGCCAATCCGGCCGCTACTCCCAATTCCGTCCTGGGATCTGGGCCATGGCCTGGAATTGGCGGTGGTAACAGACATTACCATCCACCGATTCTGGGCCGTGGTTCAAATAACCAAGCTTTCGGGGATGGTGCCCGGACCATCCTCGAAAGTGTAGTTATTTTGCTCACCGCCGGTGGTTCACCGTGGTGAACATCTGGCAGCACGCAAACAGACATTACGCGACCATCCACCACCACGGGGGAGTCACTGTGGTTGAGTGTGGTAACGTAATGTCTGAAAATACCCCCACTAAACTTCTTATCATGTTCTGCAGTGCAGAGCTAATATCTTAGAAATTGAAATTATGATCCCATATGAACTTCATCTAAATTACCCTGTTCCGTAATGGGGACTAATTTTGTATTGTCAACATATACAATGTATTGTAGAGATCAAAAGCTTACCAAGGTGCAAAAGGAAATTTATGAAGCATGCTGAGATCAACAGTTCATTTCAGATACTGAAGTAATATTGGCCTCCATTTAGAAAAATAGTAGAGATTACCACAGGTTTACATGCATACTGGCTTACAAACAAAGCCAAAAGAAGGTATTATATCCAAAATTAGCTGTTTCACCTACTATTGCTTTAATCTTTTGGTAAAGAGACCACTTATTTAGCATTTATATAACATCTTACAAGTACACAGCACTTGCCCTTTTTAAACAGACTGGGTGGGGGGATGGGTGTGCGGTCACAGTGGATGGAGGTGAGAATTAAGAATTTAAGAATTCATATTTATTGTTTTGGCCAAAGCTGTAACAAGGTAGATACAAACTTATACAGCATATAGCATGTGAAAGAAAAAATATATACAACATATAACATACAAAGATATATCAATATCTTTGGGATATCCTCCCGAACCCAAGCATATAACAGCATAATCGCCTAGGCTCGACGAGCTGACTAACAAACAAGCACACATAATTACTCAAATATATCAAAACAATCCATCAATACCATTAACATTGAATTAATTAAAACATACAAACATCAAAATTTGAAAGTTTTGAGCTTTATTATTAAATTGCAAAATGTTTCCCCAAATGTAACAACCTCATACCCAAAAGATTTTTAGCCGGGTGAATCACAAGAGGAGGAACCAATAAAAATAAAGGAGGATAAAAATAAAGGAGGAAGAACTATAAACTAAAATAAACCAGTAGTTATAAAATGGCTGCAGGATCAAAAAGGCTAGCAAGTTTGCCTTTTGGCGTGCAAGACAGATGCACAAAATTTAGCTATTGGTTTAGAAATTTCCGGATCTTGACAACCCAATAGTCTCAATAAAAGATAATCCCGTGGGTAGTTAGTAAATCTCCTGCCTAAAACATCAAAAAGTCTTCTACGGGATACAGCATACATAGGGCATGAAAAAAAAAAATGAGAGAGATCTTCCACAGACTGATTATTACAATTTTGGCAAAACCGAAACTCTCTGGGAATACCACTATACCTACCCTCTAACATAGCAGAGGGAAAGAAGTTAAAATGGAATAATATTAGAGCCTGTCTAAGTTGCCAATCTACCCACTGATATGGATAAAATGGGAGATTGGGTACCAATTTGATTTGAAGGAACTGGGAGATATCTTTTGGGAACGTATAGCTGCTTCTTCCTGCTGCAATTCCTGATCATATAGTCTTTTTGTGATTAATGTAAAAGCCCCCTTAGCATCCAAATGAGAAAGAGACTCTTTAGAAAACCCGAGATTGTTAACTTCGCCTTCCACCAGTTTGGCCCATGGGTGAAATACCTCTTTCCCCCATGCCAAATTTAGCAGGGAATTCACTTCCGAGTGGTATAGTACAGATTTTATCCAATATTTAATCGTACGGAGGAGAGCCAACCATCTCAGGGGAGAGGACAGAGTTTCTGCCCTTAGGAGAACTGCGGAGTGCCCCTAGGGGCACCGAGCATTGTCCTAGGAAAAGAATTCTGTACTTTCTGAAGGTCATTTAAGTACTGCAGACCCCATACAGGTATAGCGTATAGGAACTGGGCCACAGCCTTGGCCTGAAAAAGACGTAGTGCTGGTTCTACTAGCCTACCACCTCGAGCGAAGAAATTACTCTGTATTTATTTATTTATTTATTTTATATATTTTTACCCTGCCCCTCCTGCGAACAGCTCGGGGCGGCTTCCAACAGTATTGAGCTAGACGTTCTTCACATGAGGTTTATGGCAGCCTCATAATGATGCTTCCATCTCCCAGAAGCAGCAAAAAGGATCCCCAGGTATTTGTACTGCTGAAGTTGCTCAACCTCATTATTTCACATAAACCAGCGATGTTTTTTCCGGCTCTTACCTACTACCAGCATCTTCATCTTAGAGTAATTTACAGTCAAATGTTCCAGAGTGGAGGTGGATGTGTGCCTGTTCCCACAGGTCACACCCACCTCCACCCATGGAGCATCTGGCACTGGAGCCTATTGCTCCATGGGTGGTAGGGATGGGCGAACGCGGTTCGGTAGTTCGGTGTTCG
>QEPC01006353.1:4952385-4962623 GCA_003113815.1 Sphenodon punctatus
TTTTTTTTTTTTTTTTGGTAATTGTAAGTCTGAATGGGTTCAGACTTTCCCATGCTGCCTTGTCCAATGTGTCTCAGTCTGGTCCTAAAGAGTCAGAGAATAGTCATTTTCTTACTATGACATCTTTAGCTTCTTGGATGATCGTGCTAACAAAGGTGTTAGCTGCCATTCCTTGGGGAAGAGGTTTGAACTAGATAATGCTTGAAGTCCATTCTAACTAGTGCTGCTGAAATGGGAATCAAATTGATTCTCACAATAATTTTACTGGAATCGAGAATTGCTGCTGAGATTTCAAACCCCAATCAAGATCTCAGACAAAACTCAATTTATCGTTTACTGTTTATCGTTTACCATGTTTACCGGTTACCGTGGGTTTTTGCCATCTATTGGTTGTATTGGTATTGTGATTTACTATGTGCCATGTTTACCACTCACTGTGATTTGCCATTTACCGTGTTTGTTGGTTATTGGTTTATTGCTTACCGTTTTTATTAATTATTGATTTATTGGTTATTACCATGTTTATTAGTTATTTGATTTATTGGTTATTTGGGGGTTTTTTGTTATTGGTTATTGGGTTTTATTGGTTATTGGTTAATGGTTTATTACCATGTTTATTGTTTATTGGCTTATTGGTTGTTTTTTGGTTATTGGTTTTTGATTATTGGTTACTTTGGGTGTTTTCAGACGTGACGGGGCGGCTTCACCCCATCCCAAAAACAACCCAGAGATTCCCCGCTGGGATCACCCAGGCATGGCAAACAGACATGCCAGGGATCCCGGCGGGGAATCAGGGAGGGGGCGGGACCATGCAGCGCAACGTGCAGCTGCACAGCTCCGCCCCCTCCACGCTTCCTCGCCGCCCACCCTTCAGGGAGACAGGCGGGTGGTGAGGTCAATGCCGCCGCAGTGTCTGGCTGAGTTCACCACGGCCCAGAATCCCGCCGGGGATTCCAGGCCATGATAGCCAACCAGACATTACTTTTTTTTTATGCCCGCCTGGAATCACTTTCACCACGCTTCAGCTGATTTTCACACCGGTAGCCCGGGAAGCATGGTTGAAATTGACGCCATGTGGGTATTCAGCGTGGCGAACATCTGGCGGCCGCTGAACAGACGTGCAGGGCACAGTGACCACATGTAGGTATTCAGTGTGGTTCACTGTGATCTCGTCACGTCTGAAAACACCCTTTGTTATTGGTTATTGGTTTGTTACCATGTTTATTGGTTATTGGTTTATTGGTTGCTGTGTTTATTGGTTATTGGATTTAGCTTACAGGCAACCCGGTAAATGGTAACCAACAATCTGGTAAATGGTAACTCGGTAACCGGCAATCCAGCAGTAAGCAACAGTCTGGGAAATGGCAATTCTAGAAAAGATTCTCAACTGAGAATTGTCGAGAGATGACCATTTTCTTGGTTATCATTTCTCATTTAAAATGAGATAATCACAATTCTTGGCGATAACCGAGAAAAAGTCAAAATCGCGTTTCAGTCCTAATTCTAACCGTACAATGATTTCTACGATTCACTGAGGATATATTTACAGTTGGAACAGGATCAAGACTGAAAAAGTTATTTCTTCAGCATAATCACCCATCAGTAGATAACTCTTGGAGGAAGTTATGAAGCTGGGACAGATATGACCAATATTTTAGCGATAAAAGACTCTGCTTATCCAAAACAGACCACTCTCCTGAGCCCTCGAGCCACCTTCCAATGAAGATTTTGAACGAGCTGTATGCTGTCATGTAAGGACACCGAAGTGTGCTTATGAGATGTGGCAGTCATTCTGACTAGATGATTGATTGATTGATTGATTGACTGATTGATTTCTACCCCTCCCCATCCAGCCTCCTGGCAGCTCAGAACACCTTACATAATTTAAAACAGATAAAATATACAAAAATATACAAAAATTGGGGAGGGGGACTTCAAAGACAATAAATACGATAAAAAGAGATAAGACCCGCTGGCTAAAAATCCCACCCCCTATCCCTTTACCTCCCCTCACACAAAGGCCTAGATGAACAGCCAGGTCTTATAGGCCTAGTGGAAGGCCAACAAGCTGTGAGCCAGGTGACCCTCCTGTGGAAGGGAGTTCCACAGCTGTGGTGCAACCACTGAGAACGCCCTCTCCATTGTGACCAGTCCCCTCACCACCCAGAAGAGCACCAGTGGACGCAACTTCGCAACTATAAGGGTGGCAAAAAATTCCTTCTTTGTCATCCTCACAGCCACAGCATAGGACCATAAATGGGCCTGATGCAGTAGCCAATCAGATTCAGCACAAGAACGGTGCCAGTGATGATCTAGACACCGTCTCTCCTGCTTCATACACCTCAGCCCCTCAGTTAACCAGGAGCCCTACAGTGACAAAGCGGTGGCAGCGGATGCCTATGGTTTCCTCCAGCAAGGTATTCCAAGCTAGGATGAAATCATCAACTGAGTGGCCATTAGGGATGGGCGAACAGAACGGAGTTCGGAAATTCGGTTCAGTTCGGTTCGGTTTGAAATTCGAGTTCAGAAATTTGGTTCGGTTTGAAATTTGAGTTCGGTTTGGAAGTTCAGCTCGGTCTACTGAACAGACCAAGTTTGGTCGAATTCCGAACTTCCAAACCAAGTTTGGCCATTCAAAACCAGCTTTTTTGGTGTGTGTTGCCACTAGGAATGGGTGAACAGAACGGAGTTGATAAATTTTGTTCGGTTCAGTTTGAAATTCAAGATCAGTTCAGAAGTTTAGTTTGGTCGACCGAACAGACCAAGTTCGGGCCGAACTTCCAAACCACGTTCGCCCATCCCTAGTGGCCATCAAGGTCTAATGACACTTCCCCTAGGGCTTCTTGGAACACTTGCTTAACCTTCACCGGTGCTAAGATTAACAGTGCAAATAAAAGGGAAAGCAAGAAGCATTCCAGATGCAAAAAGGTAACCAGATGTTTTAGTTAGGCTTGGGACAGTCCCTAGATAGTTCTATCCACCTCCGGGGGAGGACCAACCTAATGGGCTCTTCAGGCTGTCATGCGCTAGGAGTCTGTCCTGAAAGAGGTAATGATCCGTCCATGACAAGGGCATAGAACTCACTTCCCCCACTACCGGTTCACCTGCCTCAAGTCCAGAGCAGAACACCAAGACGAGCATATGCCCCCCGTCATGCATAGGGCCCCATTCCATCTGAGACAGGCCTATGGTTGCCACGGCGGCCATGAACTCACACTCCACCCCTACAAGGCTGGTGTTGGCTTGAATGTTGAGAGCCCCAGAACCAAAGTCCTTAGGGAGTGCAACACCACCAACAACACCAGCTCCGCTAGAGCAGAGAGGGATGCTGCTGGGCAAGAAGGAGCATGGTACACCAGCAGCACTCCAATTCTGTTTCTGGCCAACTCAAACACAAGATGGAGGGCCTCGATCCCAGGAATTGACTTCACTGGATACCTCCTAGCAGTCCAAGACTCCTTAAAAACCATAGCAACACTGTCCCCCAAGCTGGGGCTGGTGTTGCATGGAGTACCCTGCCGGAACGAGGTCCACCAAAATCGTACTCCCCCCTCCCCATTCAGTCAGGTCTCCATAAAAAATGTGAGATCCGTGACCTGATCCAGAATTAAATTTCATATCACTGATGCCTCAGGCTGTGTTCTCACCTGTGGCGGTGGTGGCGGCAGCGGGAGGGGTGAGGGAAGACTTGGCAATGTGGAGGAGTCGGCTGACGGGAAAAGAGCCAGTGTGAACGGGGATCTGCCGCGGTTTCTCTCGCGCATGTCAGGGCAGGATTTTACACCCTGACATGCACGAAAGAAGCAGCGGCAGATGTCTGTTTGCACCGGTTCTTTTCCTGTCGACCGGCTCCTCCGCGCTGCCGCGTCTTCCCTTGCCCCTCCCACTGCTGCCACCTCTGTCGCATGTGAGAACACAGCCTTATTGGCCACAGATCTCATGTTCAACAACAGAACTCCTGGCCTAAGGGGCCATAGACCTTGATCCATCCCCTCATGTGAGGGGGAGCTGACCCTAGGGACAGGCACAACACCTCAGCCCCCAGGTCTGTCTTACCGACCGCCCTCCCCCGACCATATCTCCCTTGCCCCACAACAACCCCTATGCCTGCTTTCCCCGCTCCCTCCTTCCACTCTAGCTTAGTCCCATGGGCTAGGATTCTTAGGGGCAAAGAAACTGTTCTGTATTCCTTTCTCTCATATTGGAATTTCTAAGGTTTGGTAATAGCTAACTCAATCCTGAATCCTAGACTGATATCCAAGACCCATGTGAGCTTCTCAGCGATTGGAGTTAGATGATTACAGATTTTTCCTTTGTGGGTTTCAATCAGCACACCACAGCTGAACTGACAGTCACTGGGAAGAAGATTTGAGCCAGAAAAAGAAATGCCTGAATTCTCTTTTCCCTAGATGGAGTAATCTCTTTTGATCAAGATTACAATCACCTTGGGGTCACCCTGGAGCAGCTTCTATAGTGGCCTGCTGGCTACCCCCCAAACCAATGGGAGAGCCCATCAGTTTTCACTGCCATCACTTGCTTAACCTTCACCGGTGCTAAGATTAACAGTGCAAATAAAAGGGAAAACAAGAAGCATTCCAGATGCAAAAAGGTAACCAGATGTTTTAGTTAGGCTTGGGACAGTCCCTAGATAGTAATACAGTGTTCTGCTGTCACAAAGAAAAAAGCAATTCCTGTGTTACTGAAATATACCAGTTTTCAGTGCCAGAGCCCATCCTTCTCCCCTTTCAGACAGATGTCCAGTTCTGAAATTTGTACCCTGCGTCTTCTGATTACAGGTGCAGGTGAGGGGATGGAGCTCCATTGTCCAACAAAAAATAAACAAAAAATAACGGCCTTCCTGAGAATCAGTCCCTGGGCAACAATAACAGCTTTCAGAGGGACTGCGTAAGATCCTTCTTTGTCAGATGCATTCCCCAGTTATTAGAAATGAAAATCTTATTAACTTTGAGAGAAGGTGTATATTGACAGAACTGGGGAAATGTTTCAAAAAGTATTTGTGTGTTCTTGTTCAAATAACACTCTGCATTAGTTTCAGCATTCATAAGCCTCATAATTCATTTTCTACTAATATTCATCTGAGGGATTTTCTGATTCATGCCTTGGTGTCATGTCTTCATGTCAAGAAGGCTCCAAAGGGAAATGTAAGTGTGTAAGTCTTGAATGATGGGGGGGGGGGGAGCAGCATTATGTGATGCTTTACACCCTAAGAGCAATTAATAATAAATAGTGAAAAACCACCACCAGGCTAAACTACACTCAGTGGGTGTGTTTAGACATAACGGTGTCCCATGACTCAAACGGTATTATGGCAGTGACAGGACATTGGTTTGTGTCCCATGTTCTAATGTTCCAGTGTTCTAACGATCTCATGTTCTAATGATCTCCAGTGTTCCCTGCCACTCCTAAGATGAGCTGACAGCTCTGCCTCCCAATCTGTGCTTCCTTTTAACATAAGTACAGCGTGCACAAATTCTTTCCCCCTATTATCAGAGGGAGAGAGGCAATTTTTTAAAAATTATTCCTTTCATGTCTCTCCATGTACATGTCCAGCCATGTACTCCATCACCCTTTCCTCCAGCCTCACTCCTCTGTTGCAGGACACAAGTGGAACACCCTCTTTTGCAGGAGAGGAGAGAGACATGGAGTGTGTGGGTGTGCTCCCCAAGAGGGAGAGAAGAGGAAAGGAGGCAGGCAACACCCACGGGCAGCTCCGAGCATCTGGTCTCAAAGGCAGCTTCCCAGTCAGACTGAGGGAGTCTCATCCACTCCCTCACGGGAGCTGCCTAAACAGCGTGGGTGGCTGGCCCGCTCCCCCAGCTCACTACCTGGACCCTATGGTCTCTCAGCTGGAAGTGATAGCGAACACGTCAATGAACATCTTTAGACGTAACGCTCGCAGCGTATTCAGCCTGAACATGTAAAGTACCATTACGACCTCGCCATGTTCACTTCACGGGGACAATCAGTGTTCAATAGGTAGCTATATCTGTGTTTACTGTATTGTGGTGCTTAGACGTCCCATTCAAACACGTGGTGAATCAACTTTCCACCCGACCAGCGTTATGTCTAAAGACGCCCAATGTTCAAAAAGTTCCAACTTTCACTGACCTGTTTACTTCTGTTTAAGAAAAAATATATCAAAAATAAAAGCTCAAGACCTAAATTAAAAAATAAGTCAGTTCTTAAAATAAACCTCACAGCCCTAGTTCCCAACTTTCTTCTCATTTACAGTGATATAAATCTATGGAGTTAGATCTGTGTAAAATGGTGTGAGGGAAATTCAGGCTCCTATAGTTTCTCTTGCCTGTAATTCTCTGTAGCTCCCTCACCCCTACATACCACACTACCTATTTCTAGGAAACAATAGAGGCTAGCCAAGTTTTTGCAAGGTTTCAGCATCTGTTCTGATTTTTCAAGTGCCCACATTGAAATCTGAGGCACAGAAAATCCCAAAGATACAATTTTGTGAGAAAATTCAGTAGTGGGGCCTAGGTGGACCTGGCAACACTTTCTTAAGAGTAAAGACAACAAAGAGGTGACAACATAAGAAGATGACAGATATGTCATCAGAGTTGCAGAGAGGAGAGAATGGCAGAGTTATAAAGTTGAACGCCTTCTCTGAACCTTTAGTGAAACATAAAAATTAGAAATGGACAAAAACCTGCCAGTATAATTTGCTCTATCAAAACTGAAGTAGGCCATATGCTAGTCTGGCTTTGTTTAAATTATCTTTTTTCATCCTCCAGCTGGGTTTTTTTATTATCTTTTTTTTGCTTTCTTGCAATGTAAGTTACAACAACATAGACTTCCACACCCAATGAAGTGGTTATGTGTAAAGAGTACATTAATTACATATCAATACATGGAAGTGAATCTATCTAGATATCTAGTGTATCCATTATGAGGACTGTTAGAGGGTGTAAAGTATACCAGCTTCAGATTTCTCACATTGTTGTTAATTTTATTTATTTATTTATTTATTTATTTATTTTTATGCCACCCTTCCCATTAAGGCTCAGGGCAGCTTACAATCAATAAAAACATCTAAAAAGACCTTTTAAACCTGCCACCCTTCCCCTAAGGCCCCACCCACTCACCCAGTCCCACCCAAACCTATCTCTGCCTGCCAAACCCCTGGCCAAATGAAAAGGTCTTACATCATTTCCAGAAGATGACCAGGTTCAGGCTTAGATGAACTTCCAAGGGGAGGGAATTCCATAATTGTGGGGCAGTCACTGGGAACACCTCTCTGCATGCCCTTGTTGTAGAAACTTCATGGGCAGATGGTACCTGCAAGAGGGTGCTCCTGACTAACCTCGGTTAGGTCCAAGATGGGACATGAGGGAAGAGGAGGTCTTTCAGATACCTGAGCTCCAAGTCATTTAGGGCTTTATAGGTCAAAAACAATGCCTTGAATTGTACTCAAAAGGGTATTGGTAGCCAGTGCAAAATCTGGAGCACTGGTCTAAGGGCATCCTCGTACAGAGTGTGTTGCAGAAGTCTAGCCTTGAAGTTACAAAGACATGGATGACAGTGGCTAAATCTGAATCTGATTTTTAAAAGGTCGCAGCCTTCTTACCAGATGTAATTGATGAAAAGCATTCCTGACCACCGCCGCAACCTGGCAATCCAGGCACAGTAATGGATCCAAGAGCACCCCAAGGCTGCAAACCTGAGTGAGCAAAGGAAGCTGGAACCCATTGATAACAGGGATCCAGGTCACATAGCCGGCCAACCATCATCACTTCAGTCTTGTCTGGATTCAGCTTCAATCAGTTCGCTTGCATCCAGTCACCAGTGTCAGCCAGGTGCTGGGTGAGCATCAAGACTATAAAACCTGGGTCAGATGAGAAAGAGAGATACTTGTGTCATCAGCATACTGATGGCACTTCACTCCAGAACTCCGTATGACCTCACCCAGAGGCTTCAGATAGTAGGGGTGGGAATTCCGGTTCTCCCAAGAACTGATATTGCTGGTATTTGGGTGTATCGGATTAATCTGATAAATCTGATATTTACCTGTACCGGCATACCAGATCTTTAACATTGGGCTCTTTATCGGGTTTTTTACATTGCGGCCATTGAGATAAACGGCCGCAATGTAAAAAAATTGGTAAAACGCCCAATGTTAAAGATCCTGTATACCGATACTGGTAAATCCGGTACCGTGGAGATTCGATACCAGTGAATCCGGTATCCGGTATTCTCCCCGGTGTCCTACCCCTATCAGATAGTACTCAACAGAAGTGGGGACAATATGGAATCCTGCAGGACCCCACAAGAGAGATCCTGAGGGGATGAGGAACCACTGCCCATCACCACCCTCTGGATCCATCCAGCTAGGAATGAGCAGACCCACTCAAAAGCAGTCCTGTGAACCCCTGCCAGGTTACACAGTCATGCTAACAACATCCCATGAGGTATCAAAGACTGCTGAAAGATCTAACAAAATCAACAGAGTACAAATGCCTTTGTTGATTGTCAACCACCAAGTCTGCAAGTGCAGTCTCATTGCCAAGCCCAGGACAAAATCCTGGCTGACATGGATCCAGGAATCCAATAGCATTGAGATGTGCCTGAAGATGTGAGCAAGGCAAGTTAGGCAACCACCAGTTCAATAACTTTTCCTATAAAGGGAAGATTAGAGACAGGTTGATAGCTGGCCAGGGAGTCCACATCAAGAGATAGTTTTGTCATAAGGGGCCAGACAACTGCAGTTTTGAAGCAGTCAGGCATCCTTCCCTCCTGAAGGGAGGTATTGACAGCCCCAGCCAGGAATAGCCCCAAAATCTCCCTGCTGGCTTTCACCAGCCAGGACAGCTATGGATCTAATTCACACCTGGTCACCCATACCACTTGGGTGACACTAAATAAGCCAATCCAAGCAAACTGGACAGCCAAGTCTCCCCAAACCCAAACTAACTCTGCACCCAAGAACCAAACGAGCAGCTCCCAGGTCGAGCTCATCAAAGCTCCCAGGTTGAAAACTCATCAAAGCGGGCAATTAATGACACTAACTCCAGGTGGGAACAGCCGGGATTGAACAGGCTATTCGCCACCTGGAAGAGCTCTGCTGGATGGCACTTTGGAGATGCTATGGCCACAGTGAAGAAAGCTTTATTTGCTGCTGACACCACCACAGCAGAGGCCTTCAAAAAAATCTGTGTGACATGTGGTAGGTTTTAGCGTGAGTCAAGCGTTGCATGTGCTCTAACTGCCTACCCTCCTACTTTAGCAGCCTCAGGTCCGCCATATACCAAGGACACCTGTGCTGCTGCTGCAGAAGAAGCAGATACCTGGCTGCAACTGTGTTCATAGCCCAAGTCAACATGTCATTCCACAGATCAACTGTATCAACAAGACCATCAACAGACAGGCCGTCAAGGTTAGCAGGTATATCCCCCAAGAGTTCTGGAATCCTGTTGGATTCATTAGTCTATAGGGGCAGATCAACCTTACTGGTTCACTACTTCAGCACGAGAAAAAGGGGACAGTGATCTGGGGCCTCAGCAGGTCGTAATTAATTATTATTATTATTATTATTATTATTATTATATTTTAATACTGCCCTTCTCTGCAATGGACTTAAAGGCAGCTTGCAAACAATAAAACACAATATAAAAATACCCAAAGTCATTACTCACCCACTCTCCAAAATACAACTTGCATTTTATTTTCAGTACATTAATAGTACCCAATAGTACTTCCGAGTACTCAGGCCGATTACCAAAGTTCTGAATAGGCAGTCCGAGTACTCAGTGGCCCTTCAGCACTGTTTCTGAAGTTTCGGAATTCGGATTCAGAATTCCAGACCTTGAAAAACTTTGGAAATTTTGGAAAATAGTTGCAAAGTTCTTGAACCCACAGCCAAAGCACTACCCAGAAAAGCACTATCCAGAAAAGCAGACTAGCTAGAGTGGAACAATCACTCCAGAAGACAACCCCCCAAAATTCTGCTGCCAGGGTCATTCACATTGCACGTTGCTTCCACCACGTGAAGCCCCTCCTCTCTTCTCTCCACTGGCTCCCCCTTCTGAACGAATCCTGCACAAGCTCCTAGTCTTACTTTTTATTATTATTATTATTATTATTATTATTATTATTTATTTAAAATTTGTATCCGACCCCTCATGCCCAAAGGCAGCTTGGGGTGGCTAACAACACACAGCAGGGCCCCACCCCATAGCCACAAGCCAAAGGTGCACGCCCGCGCCCAG
>QEPC01006353.1:4982387-5011141 GCA_003113815.1 Sphenodon punctatus
GGCGGAACTGTAAGACCTGGCTGTTTGCCCAGGCCTTTGGGAGGGAGGGTGGGGAGGGATGATTTTAGTCCCCCACCCATTTATTTATTATTTTTCTAGCCCTGTTTTATATGGTATATTTTATATTTAATATTTTTAAATGAATTTTAAATGTTTTAAAATTGATTGTTGGAAGCCGCCCCGAGCTGCGTTGCAGGAGGGGGCGGGGTATAAATTTGCTAAATAAATAAATAAATAAATAAAGAGATCCCCAGCGGGGACCAAAAAAAAGTAACATCTGGCCGGGCCAGGATCACGGCTGGCGGGATCCCGGGCCGTGGTGAATCCGGCCCGACGCGGCGGCCGCATTGGCCCCGCTGCCTGCCCGTCTCCCCGGAGGGCGGGTGGTGGGAACGTGGAGGAGGCTGGGCCGTGCGGCCGCACATTGCGCCGTGCGGCCCCACCCCCTCCAAGATTCCCCACCGGGATCCCCCCAGCACGTCTGTTGCGGCGTTACGGGGTGACTCTGGCGAGGAATGAATAGGGTGATTTCGGTACGGGGCCAACAGGCCCCGTAACGTCTGAAATCACCCATTGCTTCTAGTTCTGCCTGCTGCTTGGTTGGCACTTGGGACTAGGGGTGTGCATGTCATTTTCGTTATTACAATAATGATAATGAAAATTGTTGTTTTCATTCTCGTCATTGCAATAACAAATACTACAAATAATAATAATGACAATAGAAATGAAAACGACATTTTGTTTTTGAAATAAAGGGAAAAAACTGAAACATGTATTTCCAGCTTTAACTTTTTTGTTTCTCATTCTATTCTGATGTACCTTGGGGAGTGTCAGTAAAGTGTATGCCCAATACCTGCTGAACAGATTGGAATTATGGCTGGAGAGGGAGAACATATTGGAAGAAGAACAGAACGGGTTTAGAGCTGGTCGCTCTACCTTTGACCACTGTTTCGTTCTGAGCCATATAGTCTCCAAATATATGGGTTCCACGGGTCTTTATGCAGCTTTTGTTGACCTTCATGCTGCGTTCGATCTGGTCTCGCGGAACCAACTATGGACGAAGCTGGCGCTCACTCCCATAGATCCGAGGTGCTGCTTTTGATGTAGAGACTTTATAGGAACACATCGCTGAGGATCAGGTTAGACAATAGTGGCACCCAGTCGTGGGAGATTTTTACCCGACGAGGAGTTAAGCAGGGGTGTGTACTGGCTCCGGCACTATTTAATTTCTATTTGAATGGCCTTATTCCTTTGGTTACCTCTTCCAGCAACTGCCCGCTGAGATTAGGGATGCGAGAGGTGGCCATACTACTCTACGCAGATGATGCCATCTTGCTGGCCAGATCCCATCTGGGGTTGATTCGTCAACTTACAGCATTACACGCCTTTTGCGTCCAGAACTTTCTGGAAATAAATTACCTCAAAACCAAAGTCATGTACTTCTCCCGCAAACGTAAGACTTACAACTGGACCATAGGGTTGCACAAGCTGGAGCAGGTCACCTCCTATAGATACCTGGGGATGGTTTTCCAGGCCAACGGGTCCTGGATAGGGCACCTGCAGGCAGCCATAGACCAGGCCAAATTGACTTCTAGGTCAATATGTAATTTTTTCAGGTCTAGAGGGGGGTACTTGGTAATTCCGGCCATTCAGGTATTCAAGGCCAAATGTCTGGGGCAGCTTCTTTACGGGGCTCAATTTTGGGCGCAGGGGAAGTTTGTACTATTAGAAAGGGTCCAGACTAAGTTTTTAAGGTCTCTCCTTACGGTGCCCAATCATGTCCCTAATGTGGCCCTCTGCAGAGAGTGCGGGCTGTCTCCCATTGAGACTCAGGTTTGGTGCCTGGCCATAGGATATTGGCTAAAGTTACACTTTTGCAGTACTGCCCCATTGGTCACCCTGGTTTTAGGCGAGGACAATGCCTGGCCGATATCTCCTCCCAGGAGCAGATTGCCGCCCTCAGAGGTATGTCCTCGCTGACACTGGTCATGGAACTGTATGAGTACCCCCTTGCCCTGGCACTGTATCTATTCCATCAGCTGAGCCCCCAAGTTCGCAGATGCTTTGCCATGGCTAGGCTGTGTGTTTTCCCTTGCGGTGCTACAGAGAGCCGATTTAAGGGGAGGCATTTGCTAGTCCCCCCCTGCGATTGTGTGCTGCGGCTCCCGGACACTATGGAGCATATTGTACTGCATTGCGAATGGTATACAAGTTTGCGCACCAAGTGGATTCTACCTTATCTCAACCCGTCTCTGAGTGACCAACAGGTACTGGTTTCGTTATTATCTGGCCGAGAAGGGAAAAAAACAGGGATGTGGCCCTCTTTCTTTACAAGGTTTTGGTACTAAGAAAGGGGAGGTAGTCCATCATATGCAAGGAAGATAGGAGGGAGGTTCCTAGATTACTCGACTCTGGTCTCTGATTCTAGCTGGGTATCCCTTGGTCTGCTTATTGGATATTATGGTATTTACTATTTAATGTTTTGTTATTTTAACTGATGGCCTGGTTATTCATTCAATTATTTGGATACTGTATATATTTGAGCCGTATTGGCTTGTGTTTTTGTATCTCATGTTTGTGTTTGCAATGGCCATTGGCCCCGCAATAAAGTTATTATTATTATTATTATTATTATTATTATTATACCTTGGGGAGTTTGTACCCGCAACAGAAGGCACTATGTGTACCAAGTTTCAAAATGATTAGATAAAGAGAACCAATTTTAGAAGCAATTGAATGCTGTGATTTTAAGAGAAGCTTCATACACATTCATGGCAACAACCTCTTTATCTTCCATCCAATTTGCATGAAAACTGTACATATCTTTTCGATCCACCAGCTTAATTAATATACCTGCCAGTTCTCAGAAAGATTGGATAAAGGGTCCTGATGATATAAGGCATTAACTTGAAAATATATTTCCAGCTGGAACATTTTTATATTCAATTCTGTTTACAAGGCATTTGGCAGGAATGCATCACATACCTTTCCTGCCATCTCTGCCAAACTAAAGAACAGTTTGATAGAGGGAACCAATTTTTTAAGCAATTGAAGTTGTCCCCTTGAAGGCCATTATTCAGATAAATAGCAGCACATGCAATGCCAGTCAGAGGCAGGCACCTGGCATGGCGGGAGGGGGGGAGGATGTAGGAAAGAGTATGAGGAGCAACCCAAAAGACTGACAGACACATCCACTGGCCAATTACTGCATGCTTCCAGCTTTACAGGACCAATCAGTAGTGGCTTTGAGGAGGGCATAAGGGGTGGCCCTCAGGTGGGCATAAAAAGGACATGACTGGGACTTTGTGGATAGCATCCCAGCAATCATGAATCACAGTGTACACATCCAGGCTGGCCAATTATCATCACAATCACATCCTGCAGCATGATGACAGAGGACATAAGAGAATCTCTATTGGCTCTTTTCTAAACAGATGCTTCCAACATCACAGTAACAGGTGGGGGAGAGATGTTGGGATTGTCACAGTACAGAATGAGCATATTTGGTTGACATTTCTCCTGGCCAATTGGCACCACAAACTGATTTTATACCACAATGACATGTAAGAGAATTCCTAGGCTCCTTCTCTACATATGGTGTTCAGGCATATAAAATTGGGACTCTTTATCACATCTTTCTTATATTTGGCAGAGCTGATCAATAAAGTGTGATATACAGCCCTGCTAAACTCCATGTACACTGGTTGGATTACAAAGATGTTAAAGTCAGACATACATTTATAAGTTAATTGCATATACCACCAGGACCCTTTATCCAATCCTTCTGAACATTAGCAGAGATAGTAAATATGGGAAGGTGTATATGCTTGCCAGGTTTCATCTACATTAAATGTGAGACAAAGAAGTTACAGCTAAGAATGTATATGAAGTTTTTTGCACTTAATACCTTCTATTAGAGGTACAGCCCCTCCTTATTTCATCCAAATACAATGGGAAAAAAAAAAGGTAGAGTCGAACAAGTGTTTTCCATTGAATCAAATGAAAAACAAAAACAAAAACAAAAATTTGATATTTATAAAAATGAAAACAACAGACTTAAATAACAAAAATGAAAAATGAAAATGAAATCTACATGGGCCGGGCCCCTGATGCACTCTTCTACTTAGCACCATGAGACCAGAGAGATCTCTCTGCCTGGCTCCACTTCCGCTTGCCTGGTCTGTTCAAGTTACCAGTGCCACAGACCAAGACGGTGCCAGTGGGGTGTGAATGTCTGGTTTCCTTACTGTTTTTCTGTTGGGACTCTGGTTTTCTGCTGTTTGGTTTGCTGCTGGGAGGGCAAGGAGAACCATGTGCTCTCCGACTTACCCACCAACCCCAGGGCCCCCCAGGCCCAGATTAGAGTGATCTTGCATGGGAACATGGGTGGGGGTCTTTTCAAATTTCCAGTGTCTGGTCTGTACAAGTCTGGTTTTCAAGTTATCAGTGTCTGGTCTGTTCAAGTTACCACCAGTGCCAAAGTAGCAATGCCATGCCAAGAGGGTGCCCATGGTGTGAATGTCTGGTGTGTGGCCAAGAGGGTGTGTCAATGTTTGCTTTCCTTCTTGTGGGTGTTATAAGGCTGGCTGGCTTTTGGTGGGATTTCTCCATGCAGTTGTACTGTTTTGTGGCGTTTTTGTATTCTTTTTGAGCGAATGTTCCACTCTTGCTAGTCTCTTGTGTGTGTGTTTTTGTGCACTGCTTGGTTGGCATAATTATTTTACAGTCGGTGAACCACTGTTGGGTTGTTATTTATTTATTTATTTATTTATGCACTTTTGTGAGGTTGTCTGGTTTCTTGTGTGTGTTTGTTATGGATGCTGGTCTAGCTGGTGACACCCATGGGGCCACACACGGACCCAAAAAGCTTGTTGAAACTTGACTGATCAGTTTGATTTGCTTGCTAATGTAGTCTTTGGACTTTCTTTGGTGGGTTGTTGTGCACACTCTGGTTGGTTAGGCAATTAAATGACTGCAGCTGCTGCACATGGCAACACCTGCTGAGGCGCCAAGCTGGCACCGAAGAGTTTCCAAGTTTCCCAAAGTCTCCAAACTTTTCCGACGTCCCAGACTTGGTCTCCAAAATTCAGGGCTTCAGAAAGAGTACTGAAGTGCCTCTGAGTACTAGGACTGACTACTCGGAAATTCAGAATTCAGTTCAGCCCTAGTTATTAACTAATTCATTTTAGTTATTGTAATAACTAAACGTAAAATGATTTTTTAGGTTTAGTTATTAATAATAATTAAAACAAATGCACATCCCTATGAACCTGGCCACCATTGGCCTTACCTTTGAAACCTCAAGGCTAGACTACTGCAATGCGTTCTACATGGGGCTATCCTTGATGACTGCTCAGAAGTTGCAATTGGTGCAGAATGCAGTGGCCCGCCTTCTTTCCAGGGTGTGTCACTGGGAACACATTACACCAGTGCTCCAGAATCTGCATTGGCTGCCAATAGCTTTCTGGGTACAATTCAACGTGCTGTTTTTGATGTATAAAACCCTAAACATAAGAATATAAGAAGTGTCATACTGAGTCAGACCAATGATCCATCAAGCCCAGCATCCTGTACTCCGACAGTGGCCACTCTCAATCGCATGGGAGAAGAACCAACAGTTACAATTAGCAATCCATTCCCCGTTGTTCACTCCCAGCTCCCAACAGTAAGAAGTTCATCCCGTAAGCTACTTGGTTAATAGCCATTAATGGATCTACGCTCGAAGAACTTATCCAGTCCTTTTTTAAACCCAGCTATTCTACTGGCCTTGACAACATCCTCTGGTAACATATTCCATAAGCTAATTATGCGTTGAGTGAAAAAGTACTCCCTTTTATTTGTTTTATATCTGCCAGCAACTAGTTCCATGGAGTGTTCCCTAGTTCTATTTGAGAGGGTAAATAACTGTTCCCTATCTACCCGTTCCACACCACTCAAGATTTTATAAACTTCCATCATGTTGCCTCTCAGTCTTCCCTTCTCTAAGCTGAAGAGACCCAGCTTGTCAAGCCTCTCTTTGTACGGAAGCCGTTCCATACCCTTTATCATTCTCATTGTCCTTCCCTGTACCTTTTCTAGTTCACGTCTTTTTTTGAGATGGGGTGACCAGAACTGCACACAATATACCAGGTGCGATTGCACCATTTATATATTTTATAGAGGCATTATGACATCCTCAGTTTTATACTCTATCCCTTTGCTAANCTGTATGTTGGTCCAAGTACAAGATAGAGTTCCATATCCCAATGGTTGACTAAGCCTTAGTTCCAAATATGGTATTGCAACTGAGACGCAAATACATTGTTCTCAAATTTTACTTTAATTATTGTTTTACTCACCAATTTGTCATGTAAAACAAAAATAATAATCTTGTAATTGTTCGGGAGCCCATCACCTCTAGTCAGCACTGAAAGTGATGCACTTGACTCTGTGACATATTAGAGATGAGAAAATATAATCAGAATGGAATAAATTCACCTTCACCGCAATTTTCCATGTGCCATCGCATCAGTTTAGCAGGATAGCTTTTTCAGCTGAAAGATTTAATTCAAGTGGGGCAGCTAAGCCAGTGGCTCAGAATGTGCACATTCAGGGTCCAGAATTATGCAACTTGGCCGAACTACTTTGCAGAGGCGATAGAACATTGGTGGGCACTTCCTAAGATTCTCTTGATTAATGAGGATAGGTAAGCAAACAGAGTAAAGTGTGCTGCCATCTCCTAGAGGTGCTACTGGCTCCATTCTGTATTATTTAAGACAGGGTAACTGCCTAGTAACTACGAGGTAGAGAAGTACAAGCAGATGGCAGTGACTGTGACATTGCTTATTGTGTTGCTGTATAGCATTGCAAACGAACAATTGCGGGGGAGGACACAGGCTTAGTGACTGGGGTTTTCTCTTGCCTGTTCTTAGCTTCTTACTTTTATGATCCAAATAGAAAAACCTACACTAAGAACTGGATAACAGCCAAGAAAAATAGAAACTAATATTTTGAGTATGTTTTTCCCCCCTTGGTCAGCATGTGTTAAATTAAGAACAAGAAAATGTCCTTCAGCAAGATTGGTCTCTGCTTTCCCTCAAGCAATAAGATGTATAACACCAATAATGATGAATTCCTGGGGATCCAAGAGAATACAATGTCCTTGGATCCACTAGTCACCATATGTCTTCAAAAGGCAGCTCTACAGATGTGTCATTGCTCCAGCAAGTTTGAGGACACTGCACAAAAGACGTTTATAGATACTAATTTGAGAGATCAGCACAAGGTGACCCTTTCCTTTAGTAACGGATCCAGAAGGAAATGACTCTAGTAAGAAGCTGTCAGTTGTGCAACATAATGGTGCAGTTATGAAAAGCAAATACTATATCAAGTAATGCCACTTTCAGCAAAGTGAAAGGGCACTTGATCAGTTTTGACAGCCACCTGATGTTATATACAAGCCTTTGCCAAAAGTGACAAAATATCAAGTGAAAGGGTTGGTCGTTACCATTAAAAGCAGTAAAGCCTTGAAGGAGCACGACAGTTTTCTAATGAGTCCTTTTAAGAAATTAACATTTATTCTGCAATAATGCCATTTACCCAGCTAGAACTTAATTAAAGCTATGCTAGCACTTCCTGTATAACTTCCTATTACTTGGCTGTGAAAGTCTGGTTTTGTTGCAACTTGTCATGAAAACTCTCAGCTAGAAAAGGAATTTATTCTGCAGTCTGAGTTTAGTAGAGAGCAGAATGCAGTGGGATCTGTATGCTGGAAATGTGCAAAACATGCAGCGTGATGTAAAGCAAAATAATGTCAACTGGATTTATCATGATGGATGGTGAATAGTCATGATTTGAGAGAGTAATATGACTCTGCTTGCAGTGCACTGGGACATCCTGGAGCACGATAAGCAGAGTGGGCTGCCCAAACTCGGTTGACTGGCCAGGGGCAGAGCAGCAGTCCATCTGCTCAGTTGACAGACTGCTGAAGCTCCGTTTCAAGCTGGGGGTTGCCCTGGCAATGTCATACAGCTGCGGGCAGCAGCCTAGAGCGGCGGTCAATCCACCCACAGTTCTATGGTGTGCAGGATTGGTGCCGCATGGGTGGACTGCAGGCCCCAGCAGCTGCCGGGTCCATTTTAACCGGGTACTGTCTGGGCTGTAGGTGGGGGATGCAGGGCTAGTCACCCCGGGAGCAGGTCTGGAGGTGTTCCGTCTAAAGACACCCAATGTGGTGATCCATTCCCTGTCGTTCACTCCTAGTTTCCAACAGTCATAGGTTGCGTTCCCCATCCGACTTGACAATAGCCATTTATGGACCTATCCACCAAGTATTTATCAAATCCTTGCTTGAATCCAGCTATGTTACTAGCCTACACAATATACTCTGGTGACAAGCTAATTGTGTATTGAATGAAAAAGAACTCTCTTTTGTTTGTTTTAAATATGCCACCAGCTAGTTTCATACAGTATCCTCTGATTCTGGTGTTATTTGAGAACATCTACACACTGCTGCTGCTGCTGCTGCCCACCTCAATTAGAGAGAGAAACACCAAGCACCATACCCAGAGGAGTCATGTAATGAATGGGACACTTAACAGTTCACTGCCACAGTTTTGGGGATGGGAAAGTGTCAGAGAGCCAACTTAAAACCGCTCTTTTGAAAAATTAAAGCCATGCAAGTAATGTCCATTGAAATGAATGGAATAACCTTGCCCATTAAAATTAATGTAAAATGAAACTGTAAACAGAAATGAAATAAAAAAGGAACAAAATGAAAAATGAAACAGAAAAAAAATCAAATAAAAAAAGAAATGGAAAAAAAAAAAGTTCCTTTCTGCACATCCCTAATAAAAATAGCATAGAAAAACAGCTAAAAATCCTCTTAACCTCCCACAACTCTTTCCCCAGTCCCCTCCATCCAACCCTGTCCTTGCCTGCCAAATGCCTGGCCAAAGGAAAAGGTTTGATATCATTTCTAGAAGATAAGCAGGCTCGGGCTTAGAGAAATTTCTAAGGGGAAAGAGGTCCATAATCGTGGGGCAACGTGTAGAAACTTCACAGGGAGATGGTATACGCAAGAAGGAGGTCCCAGCTGACCTCGGAGGCCCTGACAGGACATGAGGGAAGAGGTGGTCTTTCAGATACTTGGGGCCCAAGCCATTTAAGGTTTTGTAGGTCAAAACCAGCACCTTGAATTGTGTTCAGAAAGCTAATGGTAGCCAGTGCAGACTCTGAGAGGGGACAACTAGAACTGCAAGCAACATTCAAAGTCTGTTCATACCACAGCCATAGATTCATATAGTGGCCTTTTCCCCTCTATCCCTTTACAAATAATTCCTAACTTTCTGTTTGCCTTTTTGACCACTGCCACAAACTGAGCTGAGATTCTTAATGAATTCTCCACAATGACTCCAAGATCCTTTTTCTGAGTGGTATATAACCCCATTTAGAACCCAACATTGTGTCAGTATAGTTAGGATTATTTTTCCTTGTGTGAATCATTTTCCACTTATTGAACTGCATCTGCTATTTGGTTGCCTAGTCTCCCAGTAATCATGCAAGGTCGTCCTGTAATTCCTCACAGTTTGCCCATGTCTTAATTATCTTGAATAACCTTTGTCATCTGCCAATTTGATCACATCACTCTTAACTCCCTTTTCCAGATCATTAATGAATACGTTAAACAGCACCGGTCCCCCTGGGACACACCACTTTTTACTTCTCTCCATTGTGAAAACTGACCATTCAGTCCTATTCTTTGTTTCCTATCCTTTAACCAGTTACCAATTCATAGTAAGACACTACCTCCTATCCCATGACTTTTTAATTTTCTCAAGAGTGTTTTATGACTCTTGAGCTTGGGCCCAAGGTATCTGAAGGACTGCATCTTCCCTTACGTTCCGTCATGGCCTCTGAGGTTGGCTGAGGGTGCCCTCTTGTGAGTACCACCCATGATGTTTTTACAAAAGGAACACACAGAGAGGCATTCTCGGTGGCTGCCCCACAATTATGGAAATTTTGTGAGTGCACTTTTATATATTTTAAATGACATAAATATGTCTTATGACCGGTGAGGTTGCTGCTCATCTGCATACTCTCCTAGCTGCCTCGGCTGTCATCACTTGAGGACTCCGTTACCCTCCTGGGGCATGGCCTTTCTGTCACCCCGAGTTCCACCAACTGGTGGGCCAGGGACTGGTGAGGTTACAGCTCACCTGCATACTCTCCCGGCTGCCTTAGCTGTCATCACTTGAGGACGCCGTGACCCTCCTGAGGTTTGGCCTTTCTGCCACCTCGAGTTCCACGAATCGGCGGGTCAGGGACTGGTGAGGTTGCAGCTCATCTGCATACTTTCCCAGCCACCTTGGCTATCATCACTTGAGGACACCGTGACTCTCCTCTACTTCTTTCCCGCCTGCTCCTTCCTCCCTCGTAGCCCATCACTTTTCTCCAACCTCCTCACACTTCCTCCTCCCCCTTGGCTACCTTCCCCCCTTGCTCCTCCCCCACCTATCTCTCACCTGCCCCACCACCCCCTTTCTCCAAATCTTATCCTCATTCCCTGCCTTCCACCTGATCAGCTCCCATTCTCCTGCTCCCTTTGGAACTGCTGTTCCTCTGCCAATAAAGCCCCCTACATCCATGATCTCTTCCTCTCTCACTCCCTCCAGCTCCTTGACCTTACTGAAAATTGGATCTCCCCCTCTGACTCTGTCACCCCAGCTTCCCTCTCCTTTGGAGGGGTCTCTCCTTGTCTCACCAGCCCCACCCCAAAGGTTGGGGTGGTGGTGTGAACCTCCTCCTCACTAATTCCTGTCAATTCCAACCACTTTCTCCTCCCCCTCTCCCTCCTTCCCTTCCTTTGAGGCTCACTCTGTGCACCTCCACTCCCCCCTCCATCTCCACATTGCTGCCATCAACCGCCCGCCTAGGTCTTTCTCTCTCCCTTTCTTTCTGAATTCGAGTCCTGGCTCACTTTCTTCCTCTCCAATGATACCCCCACTCTCATCCTTGGTGACTTCAACATTCATATTGATGTCCCTTCCCAGCCCTCCATCTCTTGCTTCCTCTCACTAGCCTCCTCCTTCTACCTCCACCTTGGGACCAACTCCCCCACCCACAATAATGGCCATTCTCTTGTCCTCATCTTCTCTAAGAACTGCTCTGTTGCTGATCTCTCCTTCAATCCTCATCCTATATCTGACCACTTTCTTGCCTCTTTCAACCTCTCCCATTGCTTGGCCCCCCTTCCCCATCTCCACGCCCCTTCCATGACCTGCAGCCATAAATCCCCTGGACTTTGCCTTTTCTCTCTCCACCTTGTTATCCTCCATCCTCTCCTCTTCTCCTCCTCCTCCTCCTCCTCCTCCGACTCTGCCGTCTCTGCTTTCAGTACATCTCTCTCCTCCATCCTTAAGTCCCTTGCCCTCCTCTCCTCCCACCCCACCTGCTCCCACAACCCCCGTCCTTGGCTCACCCCCAGTATCTGCTACCTCTGCTCCTGCACCCATGCTGCTGAACAACCCTGGTGCAAATCCCACTCTCATGCTGTCTTCCTTCACTTCAAATACTCTCTCTCCTCCCTTACTTCTCCTATCTCCCTCACTAGACAGCATTACTATGCCTCCTGCATTGATCCCTGTTCTCAGAACCCTCAGCGCCTCTTCTCCACCTTTGACTCCCTCCTCAAGCCCCCTTTCTTTTAAACCCTACAACCACTCTATTGCCAAATCCTGTCACTTCTCCCTCCATACCATTGCTAAGATTCACACTTTTCTCTCTGTCTCCTCTGCCAAAACCCTTGTTCACACACTGGTCATCTTTTGTCTCAACTACTGTAACCCCCTTTTCACTGGCCTCCCCCATTCTCACCTTTCCCTCCTAATCTCTATCCAAAACTCTGCTGCCAGGGTCATCCACCTAGCCCGTCACTTTGACCATGTGCAGCCCCTCCTCTCCTCTCTTCACTGGCTCCCCTTTCCTGAATGAATCCTGCACAAGCTCCTAGTCTTCACCTATAAAGCTCTATACAACCTTGCTCCCCCCTACGTCTCTGCACTAATTTCCCTCCGTACTCCAGTCTGTGAACTCCGCTCCTCCTCTCTCCACTCTCTCACCCTCCCACACCTCCCCTGCTCTCCTAACGGCCTTTGTCCCTTCTCCCTAGCTGCCCCCTATGTCTGGAACTCTCTCCCTGACAACATCAGCCTCACCCTCTTCCTTCATACCTTCAAATCCCTCAAGACCCACCTCTAATGCTCTGCCCTCACCAACTCCTGGCTCCCCTCTCCTAACTCCTTCTGATAACTTCCATCCATTACACTCTGTTACATGAGGTCTGTGTACTCATATCCTCACCACATGGACCAGCCAGTCATCATTCTTGATGTAACCAAGCCAAGTGCGTGCATCTGGGACCTTGCATCTTTGTGAATGTTACACTTCTTGTCTCTCCCTCTGTTCCCCTTCCTTCATCTCCCCCCCACCCTGTCTCTCAGATTGTAAGCCCTAGGGCAGGGCCCATGTGTATTCCATTACTTTGTAAAGTTCAAGGCACATTGCTGGTGCTATATAAATGCTTTCTAATCATCAATCATCATCATCATCCTCATCAATTAATAATTAATAATTAATAGATCATGTTTGTATGTGTTTTATAAGCTGCCCTGGGTACTGCCCTTGGGATAGGCAGGGTAAAAAGCAGAAAATAAATAAGTATGTAAGTAAATAAATAAATAAATAAATAAGAAGGCAGCACTTTCCCAGTTTTCACCTGTTTCCTATTAAAAGATTTATGTGGGGGTGGGGGGGCATGGAATGGGTAGGGGTGGGGTTCAGTCTTCAACCTAGAAGGCCGAAAGGCAAATAGGGATCAAGAATTTTGCAAGACAAGGTGCACCTGGAGGAGAGATATGGCCCTATTTCTCGTCAAAAAATTCCCTCTGAAGTATTGCTCTCTCTTTGGAAACCAGATTTCATTAGTTCTGCTGCTTGCAGTTACTTCCTGTTTAAAAGTTTATTTAAAGCATTGGAAGAGAAATTCCCACTTGTCTTCACTGGCTACTGCTGGGTTAGCTAACAAGACCAGTCATGATGGGTTTCTCCATTGGACTCCACAAAAAAAAAATGGAAGCAATGTTACACTATTGTATATAGTTTAGAATCTGGTGTTATGTAGACCCCATGTTTATGTGAGACAAAAGACAAAATAGTTGAGATGGTAACTTTTATATAACCAATTTCTGTTGGTGGGCATGTACAAGCGTTTTCAGCTATGCAGAGCTCCAGTGTTGCAGAACTCTTAGGCTCCAGTGTTGCATGATGTGTAGCATGCATAGTTTTGTGCAGACCTGGGATCTCTAAGGTGAGCTCCTGGGGAATGATGTTATCATCCCCCTTTGTCAAAAAGTGGACTGGGGCATGCTGCAATATTACCCTTCTTTCTGTCTGAAAGAAAACCAACCACTATCCTTCTCATAACAGTAATAAAAATACATATTGGGGGTGATTCAGAACACCCTCAGGCAGAGTGCCGTATGGATCCTGCGTGGCTTCCATGCAGCTTGCGCACATGCCACAGTCCCTGTAATGGGGGTACGTGTGGGGTGCACTTGCATCCGCATGCATGCGGTGCACATGCTCATCTGCAGGCCTTGGGATTGGCCCCACCATTTCTGATTCCCACTCTGAAAGAATGACTGCTCCTCTCTTCAGCTCGCCAAATTTATTTTATGTGTTTATTTATTTTTACATTTTTACCTCGTCCTTCTCTGAAGACTCAGGGTGGCTCACAACATCGAAATTTAAAAGATCAATATATATAATACAATAACACGTTAAAATCCCTTAAAACTCCATCATCAGAACCACCCCACCCTTTACCACCACCTGCCACTCACCAATCCTCCTCCCCAAACCCCTCTACTCAATCCCACTGAATCCTGTTCCTGCCTGCCAACTGCCTAGAGAGATAAAAAGGTCTTACATCACCTGATGTAGCAACTTCATGGACAGTGGCACTTGCAAGAGAGTGCCATTGGTCGACCTCAGTGATTGAGATGGGACATAGGGGGAGTGGCATAGGGGAAGAAACAGCCCAGGCTGTTTAGGTTCTCGGACTTGTTTGTGCAAATGGCATATCACGGAGTGGCAAGTGTCCATTTCTGTTAAAGTATTCATTTTTTAAAAGACTGAGCTCCTTTCTAAGGTTGTTCGTAAATGCAAACTGCCGAGAGCTCTTGTTAAGGGAAAAACCAAGGCCCTGGGATATCATGAGGAGGCGGGGTTGTAGGCTGTTAGGGGATTACTTTTAAAATTATTTTTACTTTGGATATCATTTTATTTTAACGAGTTTTAGTTTATATCTATTTATGTGTTGTTTGTATATGTTTTAACTAGGGCTGAAACATATTCTAAACATTTTATTCATGAGTATTTTCAAGTTTCTGAAGACTTGCTCGGAGTGTTCGTCCAGTCTTTGGAAACTTGGACATTTACTAAGTACTGATACTTAGTAAAATACTCAGTAAAATAAAATGGAGTACAAAGTATTTTCTGAGTACCGAGTCACCTTATATAGGGGCAGGAAAAGTACTGTATGTTGGTCCAAGTACAAGATAGAGTTCCATATCCCAATGGTTGACTAAGCCTTAGTTCCAAATATGGTATTGCAACTGAGACGCAAATACATTGTTCTCAAATTTTACTTTAATTATTGTTTTACTCACCAATTTGTCATGTAAAACAAAAATAATAATCTTGTAATTGTTCGGGAGCCCATCACCTCTAGTCAGCACTGAAAGTGATGCACTTGACTCTGTGACATATTAGAGATGAGAAAATATAATCAGAATGGAATAAATTCACCTTCACCGCAATTTTCCATGTGCCATCGCATCAGTTTAGCAGGATAGCTTTTTCAGCTGAAAGATTTAATTCAAGTGGGGCAGCTAAGCCAGTGGCTCAGAATGTGCACATTCAGGGTCCAGAATTATGCAACTTGGCCGAACTACTTTGCAGAGGCGATAGAACATTGGTGGGCACTTCCTAAGATTCTCTTGATTAATGAGGATAGGTAAGCAAACAGAGTAAAGTGTGCTGCCATCTCCTAGAGGTGCTACTGGCTCCATTCTGTATTATTTAAGACAGGGTAACTGCCTAGTAACTACGAGGTAGAGAAGTACAAGCAGATGGCAGTGACTGTGACATTGCTTATTGTGTTGCTGTATAGCATTGCAAACGAACAATTGCGGGGGAGGACACAGGCTTAGTGACTGGGGTTTTCTCTTGCCTGTTCTTAGCTTCTTACTTTTATGATCCAAATAGAAAAACCTACACTAAGAACTGGATAACAGCCAAGAAAAATAGAAACTAATATTTTGAGTATGTTTTTCCCCCCTTGGTCAGCATGTGTTAAATTAAGAACAAGAAAATGTCCTTCAGCAAGATTGGTCTCTGCTTTCCCTCAAGCAATAAGATGTATAACACCAATAATGATGAATTCCTGGGGATCCAAGAGAATACAATGTCCTTGGATCCACTAGTCACCATATGTCTTCAAAAGGCAGCTCTACAGATGTGTCATTGCTCCAGCAAGTTTGAGGACACTGCACAAAAGACGTTTATAGATACTAATTTGAGAGATCAGCACAAGGTGACCCTTTCCTTTAGTAACGGATCCAGAAGGAAATGACTCTAGTAAGAAGCTGTCAGTTGTGCAACATAATGGTGCAGTTATGAAAAGCAAATACTATATCAAGTAATGCCACTTTCAGCAAAGTGAAAGGGCACTTGATCAGTTTTGACAGCCACCTGATGTTATATACAAGCCTTTGCCAAAAGTGACAAAATATCAAGTGAAAGGGTTGGTCGTTACCATTAAAAGCAGTAAAGCCTTGAAGGAGCACGACAGTTTTCTAATGAGTCCTTTTAAGAAATTAAC
Organism: Sphenodon punctatus; assembly: GCA_003113815.1. Taxonomy (NCBI): domain Eukaryota; kingdom Metazoa; phylum Chordata; class Lepidosauria; order Sphenodontia; family Sphenodontidae; genus Sphenodon; species Sphenodon punctatus. The sequence continues at coordinate 4,998,310 of QEPC01006353.1, forward strand.
ATTTATTCTGCAATAATGCCATTTACCCAGCTAGAACTTAATTAAAGCTATGCTAGCACTTCCTGTATAACTTCCTATTACTTGGCTGTGAAAGTCTGGTTTTGTTGCAACTTGTCATGAAAACTCTCAGCTAGAAAAGGAATTTATTCTGCAGTCTGAGTTTAGTAGAGAGCAGAATGCAGTGGGATCTGTATGCTGGAAATGTGCAAAACATGCAGCGTGATGTAAAGCAAAATAATGTCAACTGGATTTATCATGATGGATGGTGAATAGTCATGATTTGAGAGAGTAATATGACTCTGCTTGCAGTGCACTGGGACATCCTGGAGCACGATAAGCAGAGTGGGCTGCCCAAACTCGGTTGACTGGCCAGGGGCAGAGCAGCAGTCCATCTGCTCAGTTGACAGACTGCTGAAGCTCCGTTTCAAGCTGGGGGTTGCCCTGGCAATGTCATACAGCTGCGGGCAGCAGCCTAGAGCGGCGGTCAATCCACCCACAGTTCTATGGTGTGCAGGATTGGTGCCGCATGGGTGGACTGCAGGCCCCAGCAGCTGCCGGGTCCATTTTAACCGGGTACTGTCTGGGCTGTAGGTGGGGGATGCAGGGCTAGTCACCCCGGGAGCAGGTCTGGAGGTGTTCCGTCTAAAGACACCCAATGTGGTGATCCATTCCCTGTCGTTCACTCCTAGTTTCCAACAGTCATAGGTTGCGTTCCCCATCCGACTTGACAATAGCCATTTATGGACCTATCCACCAAGTATTTATCAAATCCTTGCTTGAATCCAGCTATGTTACTAGCCTACACAATATACTCTGGTGACAAGCTAATTGTGTATTGAATGAAAAAGAACTCTCTTTTGTTTGTTTTAAATATGCCACCAGCTAGTTTCATACAGTATCCTCTGATTCTGGTGTTATTTGAGAACATCTACACACTGCTGCTGCTGCTGCTGCCCACCTCAATTAGAGAGAGAAACACCAAGCACCATACCCAGAGGAGTCATGTAATGAATGGGACACTTAACAGTTCACTGCCACAGTTTTGGGGATGGGAAAGTGTCAGAGAGCCAACTTAAAACCGCTCTTTTGAAAAATTAAAGCCATGCAAGTAATGTCCATTGAAATGAATGGAATAACCTTGCCCATTAAAATTAATGTAAAATGAAACTGTAAACAGAAATGAAATAAAAAAGGAACAAAATGAAAAATGAAACAGAAAAAAAATCAAATAAAAAAAGAAATGGAAAAAAAAAAAGTTCCTTTCTGCACATCCCTAATAAAAATAGCATAGAAAAACAGCTAAAAATCCTCTTAACCTCCCACAACTCTTTCCCCAGTCCCCTCCATCCAACCCTGTCCTTGCCTGCCAAATGCCTGGCCAAAGGAAAAGGTTTGATATCATTTCTAGAAGATAAGCAGGCTCGGGCTTAGAGAAATTTCTAAGGGGAAAGAGGTCCATAATCGTGGGGCAACGTGTAGAAACTTCACAGGGAGATGGTATACGCAAGAAGGAGGTCCCAGCTGACCTCGGAGGCCCTGACAGGACATGAGGGAAGAGGTGGTCTTTCAGATACTTGGGGCCCAAGCCATTTAAGGTTTTGTAGGTCAAAACCAGCACCTTGAATTGTGTTCAGAAAGCTAATGGTAGCCAGTGCAGACTCTGAGAGGGGACAACTAGAACTGCAAGCAACATTCAAAGTCTGTTCATACCACAGCCATAGATTCATATAGTGGCCTTTTCCCCTCTATCCCTTTACAAATAATTCCTAACTTTCTGTTTGCCTTTTTGACCACTGCCACAAACTGAGCTGAGATTCTTAATGAATTCTCCACAATGACTCCAAGATCCTTTTTCTGAGTGGTATATAACCCCATTTAGAACCCAACATTGTGTCAGTATAGTTAGGATTATTTTTCCTTGTGTGAATCATTTTCCACTTATTGAACTGCATCTGCTATTTGGTTGCCTAGTCTCCCAGTAATCATGCAAGGTCGTCCTGTAATTCCTCACAGTTTGCCCATGTCTTAATTATCTTGAATAACCTTTGTCATCTGCCAATTTGATCACATCACTCTTAACTCCCTTTTCCAGATCATTAATGACTTTTATCATTTTCTTTTCATTTCCAGCAAAAATATTTTGTTCAGGGTTTGGGTTTTGTGTGTGTAAAGGGAAAACTGGGCAAAAGTGAAAATGTTCTGACTCCCAATTATCTAGTTCACTTCCTGTCTATATTTGGAACACCTTAGAAAAAACACTTTTTCTAATTGTTCATCCAATATCACTGTTCACTCTTGAAAATTTAAGTTTATGTTTATCTGAAATTTGAATGGGATTTTTGCTGTAGACATATTTATTTAACTATATGTGTTTAATACAGTATGTTTCTCCTAATTTGTATGTAAAACCATGAGGGAAAAATCACATTTTTTATTTTATGTTCTTCTCCAAAGAGCATGTTAAGACCAACAATGTCTGGAGCAAAATATCCTTTTCCACAGGTTTTTAATGACCCTGTAAAGGAGCCATACTGTGATTAACTAATTTTCTAATTAGGAAATGAAATACTGAAAAGCACAGAATTAATACAGTTCTAGTGTAGTGCTAATGCAACATACTATAAAATACAAAGTAGTATATCCACCAGGGGCAGCACTACCTGAATGAGGAAAAAATAATCCATAAATATCCCCATCCACAAATCACTTAGTCTGGAGTTTGGAGTGGTTTGTTATTCTGGAGTAAGTGGTTTGTGGATTTTGGTCATAACATACACACACACACACACACACACTATATATATATATATATATATATAAATAAAATATGATTCTGACACACTACGAAGTGTACATTTATAAATAGTTGTTATGAGAAACATTAATTTCCACCCCATATTTATCCCCAGCCCACGAAAACATTTTATCACATTTAATCTAACATTCTATTTTTAGTCAGCTTTGATTTTTTAAGTTCATTTATAGAACACTATGGGTGCTTTCCTGCAACATGTATGATGGGTGGGTGTTGGGTGGGGAGGTGCTTGTCTAAAAACTTCCTCCGAGAGAAGAAATAATGAATATAAGCAGTGGTGGTTGAGGAGTAGGAGTATATGGACTTAATGTATCCCCCTCCACCCCTTTACACACACCTCTTCAACCCTTCTATACACATCTCTCACACATAGGTATAGGGCGCCCACATCCGTCACACATGTGCATGTGCGCCCTTCACACACATTCACTTCCCCATCCCTTCCCGAATGGAAAAAAACCCAACAACCCTGCTTTCACTACCCAGGGAGTAGGCTCTGCTGCTGCTGTTTTCTGAGGACTTGACGTAGGTTGGATCCAAACTAGTACCAGGCTGCATAGGACAGCTGTGGACAGAGCTCCTGAGCCCAAGCCAATACACAGAGCTCAGAGAATCATCCTTCTCTGCCCTCCACCATCAGCTTGAGCACTGCAGATGCAGAATGACTTGGCTTGGGGCTAGCCTTTGCAACTGCCAGCAACAAGCAGTGTTGTGTGCCTTATCACAACACAACTCCTGAGCATGGACTGCTGTGCTGCTTGTGGAGGGCAGATCCATTTTTAGTGCTTCTCTGAGCTCTGCATGGCAGTCTGGGCTTCGGAGTTTTGTTTGAAGCTGGGCACTAGCTTGAATCCAGCCCATGCTGAGTTCTCAGGAAACAGCAGCAGTTGCTGCTCCCTGCAGAAATGTTGCAGGAGCAATCCAAGCAGCAGGATTTTCCAGTAGGGATGGATGAACGTGGTTCAGAAGTTCGGAGTTCGGCCCGAACTCGGCCTGTTCGTATGACCGAACGTGAACACGAACCTAAACACGAACATACCGAACAGAACAGAACACCGAACGGCAAACTAGCCGAACAGTTCAGTCATTTCGGATCGCGTTCGGGTGAGTTCAGGTGGCAAAAAAAGGTTCACTGTAAGGTGACAGGGAGGGGTAGTCCTAGTCACTGAGGAGCAGACTTCCAGGCACCAGGGGTGGAGAGGCTTTCAAGAAATGAAACTATCTGCCTCCTCACTTCCCAACACCTTCTGAGCTAGTCACTGTTCCTGAACAGCAGGCGTTGAGTAGGATTATTAGATTGCTTTAAGTTTCATTTCAGTTTTGTACTGAAATGAAACTTAAACCTTAAACTGAAACCTTGTGTTTGTGATTCCCCCCCCCATCCCATATATATATATATAGAGAGAGATATAGATAGAGAGAGATAGAGAGATAGGTTAGGGATAGTAGTTGTAGGAGCTAGCTTAGTGATAGAGATAGCGTTAGTGATTTAGTTTTAGTGTTTGTAGGAGTAGGCCTGTGTACTTATTAGATAATCCATTTAGTTATAGCATTTAGAATAGTTAATAGCAGTTAGATTTAGTGTAGATAGATATATATAATATTAGATTAAAAAAATAAATAAAAAACCCCATATAAAAACAAAAAAACAAAAGAAAAAACCAAAGAAAACCATATAAAACCCAATAAAAAACCAAAAAAACATAAAAAACAAAAAACCCACCCATAACATTTCCCAAAGGCGGACGAAACGAATGGCCGAATGGCCGAACTGAACGGCCAAACAGAACGGCTGAACCCGAACCCGGCAAACTAACCGAACGGCCGAACCAAACGGATGAACCGAACGCAGCCGAACCGAACGGCCAAACCCGAACCGCGATCTGTTCGCCCATTCCTATTTTCCAGTGCGGTGGAGCCCTGATAGCCCCAATTGGTGAACTCCTATTGAATATAAGAAATGGAAAAACTCAAATTGCATGATATTAAGTGTTGGCATGCCCAGAAAATAGCTCTCCCAGGATCTTTACACATGGCTATGCAGGGCCTTCAGTTTCTTAGAGCACTGTCAACTGGCTAGCATTGGTTCGATATGGAAATTCTAACTTTGGGTGAAAACAGACATAACGCTAACTCCATTTTAACACCACCTTAACATTTTTTATACATGTAGCAGGACTGTATTGGTGCCCTATGCAGCCCTGAAACATGCATAAGAAATGTTAAGGCGGTGTTAAAGTGGAGTTAGTGTTATGTCTGTTTTCACCCACACTGTCCTGGAACTCAGGAGATCTGTGTTCAGTTCTTGGTTCTGTGTTCCTTGGAAATGTGCCTAATGCCCTTAATTCTCTATCTGGGGAGAAATTGAGTTCTCTTCTCCCATCCTCTGAGTCTGCTTGCCTTGCTTATTTCAAGTACATCTGCCTTTTTGGGATATAGACTGTTGTGCAACTTATATGCATAGCATAACTGGGCCCAAATTCCACTGGGCCTCAGTGAATCCAAGTGATTTGGCTACTGTTTACTCCACCCCCTTTTATAGCTGATGGAATTCATTTTTAATTATACCAGTTTTATAATTGGTATTGAGCTACTCCCTCTCCCCACATACACACACACACACACACACACCTTTTCTTGTCCCAATTGTTTGTAGATTTGCTTTTTGGCAGGTGAAGTGGTTCCTATCAATTCCATTTCAAAGCTTTTGCAATTCCTTTTGAGGAGCAGCACTGTAGAATGATAATTTGAGCATTTGTTATAAATACAAACAGAGACATAGGTAGGTGGGAATAGGCCCTGGTTCCAAAGATAGAATGTGCCCACTGTTGGGCCCTCCACTCCAGTGAATGACATGTGTCTAGTAGTTATGCCCCTGAATACATACTTCAGTGTAACAAGTAGTTCCATGCAGCAAGCACCTGAAGTTAGCTCGGTTTCTTAAGGGGAAGAATTATTAATGTAAGTCTGTAGGATTTTTGTGGCTACAAAAGAATTTCTTTCTTTTCCTCACCCTGAGTTCACCTAATGTTTTGAACTTTTAGGTGTATACTTACCTTTAGGCATTCTGCTCCTCTGCCAATTTTGTTGAATCTAGGACACATGCACATGAGCACACACAAATAAAATGTTGATTGCATATGCCTCCTTTCCCTAAGATACCAGGCTAAAGAGGGACTAAAATGCTTTTAACAACATCTCATTTAGCCATTTCAAAAGAAATTAGTGTCTTACTTAACACAGTCATTTTTATAGTCTTTTACATGTCTGATTTTTTCTAACTTGACTTTGATGCTGTTGTTACATTTACAAGGCATTATTTAGTTCTTAGAACTGGATCTAAGTAGATGGCTGCTTCCCAAATGTTCTCTTTGTCAACTCAAATTCTTTAGCTGAAGCAATAATTCAAGAAGAATTTCTATTAATACTTTGGCTGCCAGACCTGTTTCTGATTCATCTTAACTAACCTACTTCCATTTACACTAATTTCTAAACTTACACAAGAATTGGAGAACGGAAGCTGAGATATCTGGATTCTGAGTGATTTCAGACGTTACATTTCTGGCATTCACCACAGTCAACCTCAGTCAAATGCAGGCGGTGGTGAAAGAGCCGTGCACGTCTGTTTGCTCGCATCCAGATGTTCACCACAGTCAAACACAGGCTGGGGTGAACCTAACCATGCTTTGTGAGGTCGGGATGGGAGGAGGTCCAGAAGTGTGGTGAATGTTCACCATGGCAGGGGTGAAGGAAACGTAACGTCTGAAGGGAAAACCCCGGCCGTGGTGGAAGGAAATGACCACAGGAAGTGGTGACGGCACGCAGCACCTTCCAGGCAACCAACAACAAGCGGCACATGGAGGGAGATTTAAAGGGCAGTCAGCAGTAGGGGAATGTGGCAGAGCAGTCGATGGAGGGGAGGGTGGAAGAAACAGCGCAGAGGATGGAGCGAGAGGGCGAGTAGGTGGTGCAGCAGCAACAGCAGCTGCAGTGCTCAGGACTGGGAGATAAGACTGTTTGTTTACAAACAACTCCTCCCCATGTGCCAATCAGAAGGTTGTTGCCTTGTAATGAAGGTCCTTTGAGATGGCTCCCAACATTCTCACGACTGGGTAGTGTATGCTCGCCCTGTTCAAATAATAGCCACATGATGGTCTCGAGTTCCTCTAGTATAAAAAGTGCACTCCCCCTCAGAATGACAGTTCCTTCCAACCCATTCTAGAAACAGAAGGAAAAAATTATATGCAAGGCTGGAAGGATGGGTATATGTGAGAATGGTCGGAGCCATCTCAAAGAACCTTATTTACAAGGTAGCAACCTTCTGTTCTTCTTCGAGTGGCTCCTCAAATGCTATTTATACTAAATATGAACGTGCTTGTGTGATCAGGTATTGTTAATAGCATGTAGCTATTTTGATGTGACCCAGAGGTTTTGTATGTTTGAAATATGTGAACGGGAACATGGCCAGGCATGGCTTCTGCCGGGGGCTGTGGCAATGGCCCCACTATGTGCACCTGCTGTCGTTGCCACCCCCGCCCCCGATGGGAGCCCCTGCATCTGGGTGTCGGGTGATCCGGGCCCATCTGACAGCCGGCTGCCTCCTCAGCACCTTCCTTCCACCTGTAGCGTGGGTGCTCGCGCCAACTCCTGCTACCTCTTTGGGACGGCTTGACCCTCTGTGGCCTGACTCCACCTGCCTGCCTGTCACCCTCTCGCCTGGGACCTGCTGCCCCATCCCCCATGCCCTGGCCCCGTGTGCTCCCGCGCTGTCTGTCACTGCACTGGGCCGGTGCTGCTTGTGTCCTCAATAAACACCCTTTGTGCCTTGTGTTGCCTCCTGTGTCCTTGGACTGCTGGGTCCCCCTTCCCTTTGGCCACTGGGCTCCTGCCCCCCCCTCCTGGTGGTCTGGCTGTACTGGCCCCTCGGTCTCAACCCAACTCCCGTGCACCCAACCGGCCAGGGAGTTCCCTGTCCCACCCTGGTGTGTGCCTCACTCTGCCTCCATGCTCCACTCCCCTATGTCGTGTGTGTGTGCTGCTTTGTGTGTGTGTGTGCACTTCTTGTTTTGAAGTGCGCGCGCCTTCCATGCGGTCGCTGTTTGCGAGCAATGCTCGGGCTGCTGCTCCCTCCACCCTCTCTCTTTGTGTTTCCCTTCCCTGGGCAGGGCCCTCCACTGTCTTTGGCTTCGTTTGCCCTCAGACAGCCCTGTTTGCATACGCATAACCCCAGTGCCTTGTGGGGCTCCCACCGCAGTTCTCGGCACCGTGTCACATCTGTTGGGTTCCCCCGGCCCGTGTTCACTCTAGTTGGCCCCGGGTGGTGATGCCACCCTGTCATGTCTGTTGGGGCTGCGCAGCTCACCACGGCCCGTGGTGAAGCAATTGACACCAGGGTGGGATTCACTGTGGTCACGTCTGAAATCACCACGTCACGTCTGAAATCACCGTCTGTTTCTGATTCTGTTGCAGACTTCCTGAGTTTTTTTGCCAGTCACAAAGTCTAAGTTTCAAAAGCAGCCTGTAATTTAGGATACTCATTTTTTGTTTGTTCCTACTGGTATGGAGTTCATTCATGCATTAGGTATTTTCACTCAGATGTGGGGGTGCACAACCCCAGAGCACGTCCGGGGGCAGACACCCCCATTTCTGCCCAGCCAGGTCAATTTTAAATGGACCTGGAAACTGCCAGGACCAGTGCTGGCCCGAGGCATGTGCCACTGACACCCAGGCACATGGCCCCATAGCTAGGGGGAGCTGTGCCACCGCCCTGGGTTGGAGTCCAGGGCCCACAGTCTGCTTGCAAAGTGCCCCTCCCCCTAGCCAAGAGTGGGGCTGCAGCAGCCATCCACTGAGTAGACAAACAAAAGCCTTGCCTCCGGCTGCTGCCCCAGGGTTAGGCTGCCCACTCTGCCGGTAGTGCTCCAAGATGTTCTAGAGAGTACCACCGGCAGGGTAGCCCCAGAGCAGGGACAGCCTGCCCTGCCTCTGCTCTACCTTCACATCTGGTGGGCCGCCTTTAAATAGACATGGTGTGGCAGAGGCAGCACTGATGTCCATGTGAAGACACCTATGTAGCTGTGATCCCAACCCTGTGTTTGCGTGTTGTGCTGAGAGAAACTAGGGCAACTGACAGTGGACTGGGAGAGTGCTCTGCCTGCAGCTGGGAAGAAACTGAGATGCTATGTACAGATTAGGAGGATGTTACCATGTATGTGTTAAAAAAACCTCTGCCAGGGATGACCAAGCTGTGCCTCAAGAGACACGTAGCTTTTGGGCAGCTCAAGTGAAGCTGTTGGGTATGACTGGTCCTTTGCCCCACAGTGCCTTAATGATCCTGTGTTTTACTTCTTTGCAGCTGAATCACAGTCGCTGTTTAGAATCTTAGCATCCAGGGCTGCAGAGTACTGCTCTGTCACCCAGTCATGAAGCAGGAATGGTTTCTGTGCATGTTTATGCACGTGTCATTTGGCTTTTTGTCATATTAAGATTTTGGTACATGGCTCTTGGGGTAGGGTAGGGTAGGGAACTTTGGCCAAACTTGCTCTATGCCTTTGCTATGGGTATGGAAAACAATGAAAGCATTCATAGTGTTTCATACTTGAGCAGTATGAAATTGGAGCTTCCAGAATCAGAGAACACTGTTGAAAATGTTGTCTGTCTCTTAGTTTCTATTTCTTCATTTGGACAGTATGGACAACAGAACTTTCCTCCCTCAGAGGGGAACTGTGATTCTGCACCCAATTGCTATTTGTAAAGTGCGACACAATGATAAATGCCAAGCACTATTAACGTTTGCAGCAATTTGTAGTCACAGGTTATAAACCAGAGGTTAAAATGAAACCTGGGAACCATAATGTAACTCATGGGCAGGGCTGGTGCTGTCATATGGCAGCACAGGTGACTGTTTAGGGCAGCAAGTTCAAGGGGGTGGCTCTCCCTGCGTTGATCCAGCGGCTTCCAAGCTCTGCCCTAGATGGCCCCACCTCTCCTGTCCCCACAGTCAAGCTCTGCAGCTTGGGGCGGGAGACAGGGGAGCCACCCCCTTGAAATGGCCACCCCAAGTGGCCCTGCCTCTCCTGTCCCGCAGCCACCACCAAGCTCTGTGGCCAGAATGGGGAGGGAGGGATGCTCTACATGCCCCATCCAAACCAACCATGGAGTTTGCGGCAGCTAGATTAGGAGCAGAGGGAAGAGCATCCCTTTCAATTTGCCACCCTAGGCGGCCTCATCCCAGATCTAGACATGGAGCTTGGCAGCAGTCAACAGCAGCAATGGCAGGGATGGAGCTGCCTGGGGTAGCTCTCCCCTGTATTATTATTTATTATTATAACCATTTATATAGCACAGGTCATGTACCTGGCACTGTACAGAATATAGACATAGGGTGTTTTCAGACGTTACGAGATCACGCTCAACCACAGTGAACCATGCTCAATCCCGCAGCAGGGCCAAAGAGCCCTGAACGTCTGTTAGGTGGCCGTCAGATGTTCACCACACTCAATACCCACATGGGGTCAATTTCAACCACGCTTCCCGGGCTAACCAGAGCAAAAACTAGGGAAGCGTGGTCAAAGAGATCCCCACCAGGAACCAACAAAAAGTAATGTCTGGACATAAATCCCTGGGCGGAACCAACGGAAATGATCCCCAGCCATGGACAATGCACGCAGTGTTGCTGCCAGACAACCAGCAACAACACAACCACTGGAGGGAGATTTAAAGGGAAATCTGCAGCAGGGAAGTGTGGCAGGATGGAGCGAGGAGGGTGGCAGAAGAGAGCGGTGGGTGAGAGAGCGACGGTGGAGGAGGAGGAGGCAGGGGCAGCGGTGGAGGGAACGCAGGCAGAGGAGGGGGAGCCGGGGGTCGTGCTGACCATGGAGGAGGTGCAGGGACAACTCCCACAACAGCAGGTGGGACACGACACCCCGGGGACAGCAGCTGGAACAGGGCTGGAGGAGGCACCCAGGAAACAGGTAAGGGGAAACAAGGGCAGGGGAGCAAGGGGCACCAGGGGGGTACGGGACAAACCCAGGCTCCCGCCAGGGAGGAGGGGAAAGGGGGCACCACGCGAGGGGCCAGGGCATGCGCCAAACCCTAACCCCCTACCCACTGCCTCCCACAGACACGGAAGAGCGCCCAGGTGGACGAGCCCCAGGAGGACACCGGACCAGCCCAGGTGGAGGAGGAGGAGGAGGAGGAGGAGGAGGAGGAGGACGATGATGAACCACAGTGAAGAAGAGGGAGGAAGGTGTACCACAGAGGGGGCCAGTGAGGCCTCCAGGAGAACCGGGACTTCATAAGGATATGGGGGACCCTGGAGTACCAGCTGGAGCTTGCACTCAACCAGTGCAATGAGCATGTCTACCAGGACATAGTGCGGGACATGAAGCCGACGGGGCATCAGCGCACAGCGACACAGTGCCGCTCAAAGGCCAAGGAGCTGAAAGGGGGTACAAGGCCATCCGCGACAACAATAGGCTGTCCGGACACGGAGCCCAGACCGCCCCATTCTACGATGTCCTGGACCGCATCCTACATATGAAGGGGTCCATAGTCGCCCTATGGCTCATCGGGAGCACTGTGGTCCAGGGCAGGGAACGGGCTGAGGTAGACACGAGCTCCAGGGCCCTGGACCCCCAGGAGGAAAGCCCAGGGTTCCCCAGCACCTGCAGCCCCCCCCCCAGACAGCAGCCCAGAGAGCACCCACCCCCAGGCTGGGCAAGCGGAGTCCGAGGCCGGCACCCTCATCACCCTCAGCCAGTGGTCCATAGGGGAGCACCCTCACTCCCACACCGAGGGGCCGGCCTCGGAAGGATCCGAGACGGACATTGAGGGTAAGTGGGCAACCCAGAGGGGGGAGGGACAGGGCCATGGGGACAGGGCCAAGTGGGGGATGGATGGGTCAGGCCCAGCCCTGGACCGAGCCCCAGCTCCCCAATACCAAGGTGGGAGGGGACCCAGTCCCAGGATGGCCAACTGCACACCCAAACACCCTCAATCCCCCCTACTTGCCCGCAGGCCATGGGACACCCCAGGACCAGACCCCAGCGAGCGAGCAGGCAGTCGCCGAGGAGACCCACCAGCAGGCGCAGGAACCAGGTGAGGCAGGCGGTCCAGTAGAGAGGGAACTCCGGGGTGCAGAGAGGGGGTCCCCGGACAGTCGGAGGGGGTGAGAGGGACCAGAGTCCAGGGGTGGGGAGGGACCCGCTGAGATGCCCTGGGGGCCCACGGGGTCCCTGCCCCATCGTCGCCAGGGGTCAGGGTCAAGATCGGACTAACCGTCCCGTACCCTAAGGGCAACCCCGGCAGCCAGCATCCCCAGGGCCTGTGGCCCCATCGCAGCACATGAGGGAGCACCGGGCACGGGTCCACAGGAGGAGGGAGGACCAGGCAGAGGAGATCATCCGGACCTCAGAGGAAAAGGGGGAGAGGATGATAGCGGCCATGGACCGGATGGAGGCGGCCATTGAGCGGTTCCTGGAGTGGGCAGAGGTGAGGGACCAGAGGCTCCAGGCCGAGGTGCGCCTGGAGCAGAGGCAGGAGTGCCGGGAGCACAGCAGGCAGGTGGAGGCGCTCGGGAGGCTGGAGCAGGCCATCACAGGCATGGTGCAGGAGCACTCTGCAAAGATGGATAGGTCCCACAATATTGGGACCTCCCTGCTCCTGCACATCAGCACGATATGCACCAATGTGATGGCAGCTGCGCCCCTGGGCACCCTGCCTGCCCAGGGCCCCATGCCAGGCCCCTCGGTGCCCCTGCCCCCTGCGCAGGTGCCCCTGCTGGCCCCCCGCCCCCAGGGGCCACGCATCCACCTCCCGGTGCCCCCCGGCCTCAGGAGGGTGCAATTGCCACGGGGGGCCCCCTGGGTCCCAGCCCCCACCTCCGACCAACCACCGCCCTCCCTGACGGACCTGGAGGAGGCCCAGGACACTGCTGGGAACACAGACAGCAGGGGGGAGGGGAGCTCCCAGGGATCTATGGCCCACACCGGGCACTCACGGGGCTGACCCAGGAAA
>QEPC01006353.1:5016729-5028589 GCA_003113815.1 Sphenodon punctatus
AAGGAGGGGGAGACAGGGAGAAGGGACAGTGGGAGAGACAGGGGAGAAGACAAACAAACATTCAGGTGGATGCGAAGTCTCAGGTGTGTGGGCTTGGCTTGGTTACAATCAGGTTGGTTGCAGCAGTCTGCAGAGGAGGGAAGACAGTAAGTATATGGGGAACGACTAGCAGGCATTGGGAAAGGCGGCGAGGAAAAAATGGGACTTGAGGAGGGATTTGAACTAGCGGAGGGAGGGGGCAAGGCGGATATGGGCAGGGAGGGAGTTCCAGGCATAAGGGGCAGCGAGGGAGAAGGGTCGAAGGTGGTTGGGTGTGCAGGAGAAATGAGGGAGAGTGAGGGAGGGGACAGAGGAAGAGCGGAGAGTGCGTGCAGGAACGCGTAGGGAGATTAGGTCTGAGAGGTAAGGGGGAGCTTGGTCGTGGAGTGTTTTGAACGTGAAAACCAGGAGTTTAAACAGGATACGTTCAGGAAGGGGGAGCCAGTGAAGAGAGAAGAGGAGAGGCTGCACATGGTTGAAGCGACAATCCAGCCGCTGAGGCCAAACTCTGCAGTTGGATGGTGGGGGGGAACATCAGCTGCTTGGGCTTGTGCCACGCCTGCTCTTGGGCATTGCATACACAAGGCCCTGAGAAATATAATTTTTGAAAAAGCTTTTGGAAAGAGTAATTGGGAGGATTTTCAAACTAACAAATGATTAGGGGAAGGTCCTTGATTTTTTACTGTTGAAAAGGGGGCACCTTGAAGGACATGGTTATGACTGGACCCTCAAATCACAATTTACCTCTGAAAATCTTGGCCAATCTCAAACACATATTTTATCTCCACTTACATGCACAATATGCCTCTATTGCAAATAAGCAGGGAATATGAGGGTTTGTTCTGAGGGAAGAGGAAAACGTTGAGATGTTCCAAGAGAGGAATCAATACATGGGCACAAGGAAAAGGGGAGCATTTTATCTGAGAGGCAGCCAAGAATGAGTACAGCTCCAATTACAGTGGAGAGTTCTGACTACAATTGAGACTTTCTGAGGAGCAAAAGATGGGGGTGGGTGAAAGACAAAAGAATGCAAAACAGCTTGAACAGGAAACATGAAGATCTGAATTTCCTTCCAGTCATGCGGAGATGTTGATAACAGCTAAAAGGCAGAATCTGGGAATGGCAGGTGTGAAAAAGCAGTCTAATTAGCTTGTATCCTCCTTAGCAGAAGAGTTAATCTCAATATCACTTTCAGCAACTTTATTGGCATGACAAGGTATGGAAACCTTGCCAAGGCTAATCCAGTATCTCTGCCCCGGGGAGTCCACCATGTGTCCATTTTGTATTATTGTTCATTCCCCGTATGATGGCTAGATGCCACATGTTCAGAGGCAATTTCTGCTGTCACTTTTCTCCCAAAGTTGAAGAGCTTTCTTGACATGTATTCCCCCCCACCCCACCCCCTTCAAGCTTTCAGAAATATTATGGCTTGTGTGATTGCTATTTTGTACAGTGAAACAAAAACTATTTGAGTGCCAATTATCATCTACCATATTGATTATAAGAACCTGCCTGTGTTTTGCACATTTCATTAATCCTGTAGTCTCCTGTGTGATGCTCCTGTGAAGGTATCTACAGCACTTGGGTTTATTGTATTTTTTAATCTGGCCTTTCCAATACACAGTGCTTACAGGTAATTAATGCCCAAGAAGCTGAATAAAAGTAAAGGAAACAACACTGGTGGAGGATAAGGAAGGGGACAGTTCATAAAAGACTTGGAGAAAAACATACAAGTCTTGAGCCACACTTCGTTTCTGATTCTGCCTAAAAGGCAAAGTCAGAAGTCAATACAGCTGCCAAGCCTGTGTGCAGAAGAATTTCTGAGGAAGAAATTGATTATTCCACCCAGCAGGACTATTCAGATGATAATTTGTTCCCTGATGAACTTGACAATGCAGCTGATACCCATGAAGATTTATATTCTTCTGTTCCCTAACAGCAGTTAGCACATCCTTTGGAATCCATACTATGACTGACAGCTTCTCAGCAGTGATGTCTTCACAACAGAAAATAGAAAGAATTCTTAAAGGCACATCACTGAAAAATAAAATGCATTTAGGAAAATTAGAAAAGTTTCTAGATACAAAAACATGCAACAATTAGCTGAAAAGCATATTTGAGACAGTTTGGATCTATGAATGTATTTCTTCAGGATAATTAAATTAAATTTCAGAAAATAAAAGGCCACTTACTACCCACATACTCTCTCTCCTTTGTTGATGGTAAATGGAGGGGAAAATCACTGAGCACTTCTCAACTGAAATTTGAAAAATAAACAACCGAGTCATTGTCTTTCTGCCATCAAACATCATGGATTACTTGAGGTCCTTTCCCTCTAATATTCATAATTTGCACAATATAAACTAAATGTCTTGCTGAAGCAACAATGATTGCTAATACAAATGCTACAATAATCACTAATGTCATATCAAACTGAGGCTGTGGATCATATGAGACATTACTGAATTTCAAATGTGATAATAGTATGACAATCCGTTTCTAATATGCCAGGAGAAAGTCCAACTATTGATAGAGCCAAAAACCACATCAGGTGTGTAATCAAGCGACTTCATTTTCTAGAGAGAATGGGGAGTAAATTCACAATTCTATAACATGTAGACACAGCAAATGGACTGTTGAAGAAGATGCTCTCATGCAGGTAGGCTCTTTGGAAGACACTGACACTCTTTAATGTGTGCATCAAGTAGAAAGAGAAGAGATCTTGTAGGTATTAGAAATAAACCTCATTGTTTATATTGTAGTAGCAGTGATGTGCAGGAGACCATTTGAAAATATCTTCTAAAAAAGACAAATATATTGGAATATCATAACATTTTGAAAAGATAGCAGATACAAAATAAAAGTATTTGAGATACTTTAGAAGATACTCTGGCTGGCATTTTGAAACCCACCCACCCCCCACCCCCAAAACAGTGCACATAATATCATTATGGAGTGTGTCCATTGAAGTGCCAGTTCTTAGTATCTAATGAAGTATATAAGCAAACCAAAACACTCTATAACATGCTAATATTATTAACATTAACATATGACTTCAAAATCATTAATACCTTCAACATATTACTGTTATATTATTTCCCTTTCCCTTCATCAGCCCAAATGGCTCCCTGGCAGGCAAAGGTAGTAGTTAGGGAATATGCTGCCCCTCCAAACATACTGTGTGTATCGGGCTTTCTTTCCCACAAACTGAAGGCCAAGCAAGAATACTTGGACTCAAAAAAGTTTTTTTCCTAGTATTTTATTAAAATGCAAAAAGTTACCACATGAAAGTAACTTTAAAAAGATAAAGATACTGACACAAAGCTACCTTTTCTCTGTCCAGATACCAAGAAAGGGGATAAAGATACTGGTATTGTAATACTTCCATTGCAATCTAGAGAGAGTGTGGTTGCCGTGACAGTGCCAAGTGTAAGAGACAGAGACAAAGAAGTATAAATTATACCTTTTATTGGACCAACTTCTGTTCGTGAGAATGTGGAAGCATTCAGGCCACAGTGGGTCCTTCCTCAGGCATGTAGTGTAGCCAGTTACATATCTATACACTGAGCAAATGCAGGACAGGTAAATAGCTACGTTAATATATACCTGTGTATATATATACCCAGTGTTTAGATTTCTGACGGGCTACACTACATGCCCGAGGAAGGGTCCTGTGTGACACAAGCTTGCACATTCTCGCCAGCAGAAGCTGGTCCAATAAAAAGCATCATTTGAACTACTTTGTCTCCCTCTCTAAATATTTCGCGAGCGTTACTACCACCCAACGCTGGAGCTGATCGCAAGTCCTGCAGACAGCCACATGCCACACGTACATGTATGCATGCACAAACTGCACATACTCCCAGCACAGGGCCCACAGTGAGCATGCAAACCATTCAGTGGTTCCTGCAGGATTTGGGATTGCGCCCATCATGTTCTAGGTCATAGAGATCCCACTGAGCTCAGAGCTTCCTTAACTTAAGCATTCTGCATACACAAAGCACAATAGTCTTTGCCCTCTCCCCAAAATTGTTATTGAAATAGATAAAGACATGCAAAAAGTGAGAAAAAAGAACTAGTACTCTCCATGTTTTATAGATGGGAAGAGATCGAGGGACTTCTGCAGGGTTAGATAGAGAATAAGTCGTAGAACAAAGAACCGAACCCAGATCTCTTGAATTCCATTGCAGTTGGTAAGCCACTATAACATCTTGCTGACCGAATGTTATACAACCTGCCTGAGTGAACAGAGTTGAAAAGTCATGGTAACAAGAGGGCAAAATTTCAGCATACCCTTCAGTGCCTGGAATTTGGACTGGGTTAAATTATTTGTAACCATCTGGATCTATTTCATAATGATGGGATTCATTTGTCCAGCACTGGAACAGATACTTTTTTCAAGGCTATCCACAGACCAGTATACAGTCATATGTTTACCCAGCTGGAAGCATTCCTATATTATGGATGTGGGTTTGGGACTTACTATGATAGAAGCACAGAAAGGCAAAAATGAATGCTATGCTTAAGAGTAGACAAAAGTAAGCCCACTGATAGATCCCAACTCTAGTAGAAGGCTAGCAAGAGGGCTGCAGCTGAATCCTTGTTAGCTGTACACAGATTTAAGAACACAAGGGCTGCCATACTTAATCTGATCAATGGCCAGACCAGTCCAGTATCTTTGTCTACATTTAGTGGTCACTCTACAAAATTAAATGGCAGCAGATTTAAAACAAAAGAAAGTATTTTTCATTCAACATACAACTGAACTGTGGAATTCATTGCCAGAGGATGTTGCAAAGGCTAATTGTACAATTCAGCTCAAAAATGATTGGGTAAGGTCTTAGAGGATTGGTCCTTAAATGTCTAATTTCACATTGGTCAGGAAATGAGGCCTCTGACTGTTAGAGGCTGAAAGTGACTAGTAGGAAATTAGGGATGGGCGAACAGAACGGAGTTCGGAAATTCGGTTCAGTTCAGTTCAGTTTGAAATTTGAGTTCGGTTCAGAAGTTCGGTTCGGTCCGGTCGACCGAACAGACCAAGTTCGGTCGAATTCCGAACTTCTGAACCAAGTTCGGCCATTCAAAACCAGGTTTTTTGGTGTGTGTTGTCACTAGGGATGGGCGAACAGAATGGAGTTTGGAAGTTCGGTTGGGTTTGAAATTCGAGTTCAGTTCGGAAGTTCGGTTCGGTCAACTGAAGAGCCCAAGTTTGGTCCAAACTCCGAACTTCTGACCGCGTTCGCTCATCCCTACAGGAAATAGATCACTCTGTTATGACATGTTGTGCACTTCTCTAAAATGGCTGAAACTGGCCACTGTCGGAGACAGAATGCTTGGCTTGATGGACCACTGATCTGAGCCAGTATGTTCTTATTGGTGACAATAAATGTGCAGCCGGCGCAACGGGTACATGCTCTGGAAGTGGGGTAACCCTGGCGGGGACAGGACGGTTGGGTCATGGAATTGATGTTCACCTAATCAAGCCAGAGAGCACTCCCCCACCCCCAGTAGGCTGGGGAACCAGAACAAATGCGTGGCTGGGGATCCCTGGTCCTGACACACACCCAGCACCTCACCACCTGCCATGATGGGCAGCCATGGTCGCAAGCCATAGTGGAGTCCCAATCTCCGGAAGGGATGAGGCTGCAAACAGATGTGCTGGCCCATTATGGCCTGCATTGATCCACCTTGGCATCCCTTGGTCCAGACTGTGGGGCCGGGATCATCTGGGGAACCAGTTGTGAGCCAGCTGCCTACCCAAGCCAGGGTAGCAGCAGGCCCACATCTAGCAGCCTGGAAATAGATGTCCTGATAAGTTTCCAGCCCAGGTGGTCCATAGCAGGCCATAGCAGACCATCATTGTATCTATCATCACCCTGTGTCTCGTATGTCTCTGACAGATGTGGTAGATTCAACCACAGCTAAAGACAAATTGGAACTCTAAACTTCATGGTCTGTAGGAATTGCAGTATGCCTTCTAATTTTAGACACCTGCCAGTGCCAACCCAAACATTTTGGGTGTTCCCCCATTGCTAGATGTCAAGATTTATGGGGCTCAACTGCAACTCTCACTATACAGAAATAAGACAAATTCTTACTTTCCCATTAATATTTTGTTTCTTTAAATGAGAATAGAAACCTTCAGCTATATTTATCTTGCACTTTTGGATCTCAGGAATAAAAAAAATCATATAGGAATGGGGAAATGTAGTACCCAATATTAATACAGGACTATAAAATTGTTGCCTTGCCTGGCACAGGCCCATAAATATTTTCTGATTATGCATGCGGAATCCATCCCTTTCGCAGAGGAAGAAGTCAAAAGTTCACTTTGGTCTTTTTAATGCTAAGGAGGATGAGAGAATGTTTTGTTGCCACACTAGATCAATTCCAGTAACTTAAGTAGTCATTTCTGGTAAGAAGATGTGGGACAACAGCTTCTGTGTGAAAGCTCTCCCCATGTGTTGCACGACCTGGCTCTGTTTGGATAAAGGAGTAACAAATGAAAAACCACAGCAACATGTGTATAGTATCTAGTGGATTTCAATGACACAGTTAACATCGTTTTCAGACATGGCAGCCATATTGAGAGTTCTGCACGTGAGCAGGGTGAGCTTCCTGCAGGGTACATACATAACTCAAGTAAAAAAAAATGTTGGTGTAGTATCATTATAATTTTGCATTGGATGAAAAAGGTGAAATCAAATTAAAGAAGTTGTATAACTGATTCTGCTCTCACAGAAGTTGGAACTGAAGCTTGTTTGTGTGTGTGTGTGTGTGTTGGTTATTCTAGATGGAGAGAAATAACAGAGTGCTACTATTAATATGTAAAGTAGGTAATTGATACCATTTGTTATGGACATTCCAAACTGACTATATCAGAAGTGAGCAAATGGCAACTTGGGAGCTACATGTGGTTGTGGAGGACCTATATGGTGGCTCTCGCCAGAAGTAGCTGCCTAGCAAGAGCAGCCGAGCTGCTATTTGGGCCATCGGAACCTCATGGGGACCGTGGGAGCCATGTGCTGTGCCAGTATTGCTTCTGCCTAGACCCATCAAGCACCTAGTAGACAGAGTTTTGACGTGAAAGGGAGTTGGGGAAGCAGCACTGCCCTATTCCTGGGACTGGGGGAAGCTGCAGTTGGTGTAATGTGTGTTGTGGCTCTCAGTGAATGATGATATGAACATTTTGGTATGTCACTCTTGGGCTACGGACCTTTGTCTAGCCCTGGACTATATATGTTTGTGGAATAGTCATGATTATTATTAGTATAATGATGATTTTGCTGGACTTGACCAAAAATCCTCCTCCACAGCCACTAGGATGTGACATGGCTTATGAAAGCATCTTACATCATCCTCTGCTCTGCTTTAAAGGGAGCTCAGTTTCTTAGCTAGTCCTTTAGGAGGCCCTTTCTGCAGGTAACAGTGACTTTTCCAGTTCCACTGAGCTATGCATTTATCCTTTGTTCCATCTTAACACAACGCAATTAAGGTGGAGGCTCCTCATTCTAATAATTTGGTGTTTTGAGTAATTTAGGGGATGGGTTAACACAAAGGCCCTTTTTAAACAGGCCATGACTGGGAGTGTAAGCCATGGGTGCGCCGCTGCGGGTGTACACAGGCACACACCCATCCCCTCACATTCCCACACATCCCCACACACAGAGCAACCTGCATTTTTACCGGTTGCCCCGTGCGTGGGAGGTGGGTGGGGATGTGTGGGTTGCAGAAGTGCGCACCCACGCACCTCCACTTTTACATGGGATGCTCCCCCAAGTGGATGATGGGGGTCCATGCGTCTTGTGTAAAAAGGGCCAGAGAACAACAAGCTTTTCATATTAGAAGTCATTCTTATGAAATTCAGTATCATTGTTGCTTGCAGGAACCCAGATGATTTTTTTTTTAGCCATAAATATGTTTTCCTTTCAAATGCTCAGTATTTCACATGGAAAAAGGACTTCCTGACATCTGCCTCAAATTTCCTTTTCTAAATCCTACTTGTGATCCCTTGTCTTATCTTTTTAAAATACTGCAAGGCCAATATTTCTATCAGACAAGGTTTAATATATATGTATTTCCATGCTGGATTTATTGTTCTTAATTATTCCCCAGTTCCCCTAAACATACATTTATTGTTATTTTTATTTCTGACTTTCTAATTCTTACTTGACTCTGCGAAATTTTCCACTTGTTCTGTGCCTGTCCATGTCCAGTTCATATTAGCAGCAGCAACTAGGATGTGACATAGTATCCCTGACATACGGACGGAATAGCCATACTGTCATTAACTGTTGATAGCATAAACTTTGAAATTGTGTTATGTAAAGTAATTTCTTTGGTAAATGCCTTGATATTTGTAGATAATAGATTACTTTTACGAAAAAAGATCTCTTCTGTAGTCCTCAACTTCTAGTCTGCTCAGTTTTTAATGGCAATGCCAATATTCGCTAGAGTATAAAGACCTAAAGGACTTGGCATGAAAAAATAAAGTCATAAAATGCACCTTGCTTTTTTCCCAGCAGAAGCAATTTACGCACATATAATAGTATGTCAAAAAGTTGGAGGGGGGGTGGAGGAGAAGCCAATAAATAGGTAGATTTTAACTAGCTTAATGCCACATTCAGTGAACTAAATATTGCAGATTCCCATTTCATGAAAAGTTTCTATTGATGAATGCCTGGCAATAGCTGTGCAACCCATTCTGGATAAAAATCTTTGCAGGGTTATGCCCACAATTGCATAATTTGCACATTTCCATTCATAATACTTTATTATTTTTTATTTTATTTATTTAAAATTTATATCCTGCCCCTCCTGCCCATAGGGCAGCCTGGGGCGGCAAACAACATTCAATATATATATTTTTTTTTAAAAAAAAAACCCAATTTAAACAATTTAAAACAATTTAAAATACAATACAATGTGGGGAAATCCCCCACCCCCCCACTCCTACCCCTCGCCAAAAGCCTGACAGAACAGCCAGGTCTTACATACACACTGAAACAGCAGGAGAGTGGGAGCCAACCGAGCCTCCTCCGGGAGCGAATTCTACAGCACAGGGACGGCCACCGAAAAAGATCCAACATCGGTGGCCACCCGCCTCACCCAGGGAACCTCCAAAAAGGCTCCCATGGACGATCTCAAGGGTCGCATGGGCACATGGGGAGTGAGACGGTCCAGCGAATAAGCAGGGCCCAGGCCGTGAAGGGCTTTAAAGGTTAAAACCAGAACCAGAACCTTGAACACAGCACCTTGAAAACCAGCACATTATTACTAATGTGACTCGTGAGCAGTTCACACCGTCACCACTAGTTTCCATGCTATCCTTATTCTTAATTCACCAGGCTCCTTCCCAGTCCATGGCTAATATTACTCTGGTCCTGTGGCAAAGCTCTAAGGTGAGCTTCCAGCCTCTTCTCATGCCTCTCTGAGGTGAGATGCCACTGCCTGCCTCAAGAATGGGTGGTGCAGCCTCTGCTTTAAAAACCATCGTTGGACGTGGACTCCCTGTCCAGCTATTGTCCAGTCTCTAACTTTGCCTTTTTAGGGACCGTTATTGAGTGGGTAGTGGCCTGCAGCTTCAGAGGCACCTGGACCAAATCAGTTTCCTAGATCCCTCGCAGTCTTTCTTTTGTCTGGTGTATGGCACTGAGGCTCCACTTGTGGCCTTGGTCAACAACCTCTGCCATGAGCTCAACCAGGGTCATTCAACCCTGTTGGTCTCATTGGATCTCTTGGCTGTATTTGATACCGTTGACCACGAATTGCTGGTGACTCGGTTGTGGGACCAAGTCACGGTGGGTGGAACTGTTCTTGAATGGTTCTGTTCCTTCCTGGTTGGGAGAACTCAACGTGTGGTGCTGGGTGATTGTTCATCTTCTCACCGGGACCTCACATGTGGAGTCCCGCAAGGTTGTATTCTGTCCCCTCTCCTGTTCAACGTGTACATGCAGCCTTTGAGGTCATCAGAGGGTTTGGTGTGCAGTGTCATCAATATGCTGATGACACCCAACTGTACCTCTCTTTTTCAGCTGACCCAGGAACTCTCAGTGCTTACCCACTGTTTGCCATCTCTGGGGGACTCGATGAGGGTAAGCCGGAGCTTGAAGCTGAATCCAGACAAGATGGAGGTGATGTTAGTGGGAGCAGCTGATGGAGTGGTGGCACCCATCAAAGATGGGGTCTGCCCTCCGTTGGCTCCTAAGGTCCATAGTCTTGGACCCACAGCTCTGACTGGATACTCAGGTGGCGGCTGTGGCGAAGGGAGAATTTTGTCAATTACATCTGGTGCAGTGACTTAGGCCCTACATCTCAGACTCGAACCTTGCCACTATAATCTTTGCTTTTGTTACCTCACATTAGACTACTTCAGTGCACTTTACGTGGGGCTACCCTTGGCAATGGCTTGGAAACTGCAGCAGGTGCAGAATGCGGTGGCCCATCTTCTTAGGGGGATGAGTTGCTGTGAACACATTACACCAGTGCTCCATTCTCTGTGCTGGTTGTCCGATTTAAAATGTTGGTTTTGGTCTATTAAGGTTGATTGGTTTTGGCCTAAATGGCCTAGGCCCCACCTTTCTGCAGCACCGCCTCACCCTCTGGGTTCTGGATTGCCCCCTGTGGTCGGCTGGGAGTGCTCTCCTCAAGGTCCCCCGGATATCCTAGGTGGCAGCTATGAGGAGGGCATTCTCAGTGGCAGCACTGCGGCTGTGGAACTCCCTCCCGCCAGAGATCCGCCTGTCCCCTAACCTCCCATCTTTCCGTAGACGATATAAAAACTGTGCTGTGCTGCCAGGCCTTTGGTGGGGGGACACGGGTGATGGGGGGGCAGTTGGGGATGGAGGGGATATTCTTTTTAAGTTTTGCCTTGGGTTTTATTGTTTTTAATGGGTTTTTTAGTTATATATATTTATTGTTTTTTATGATTCTGTGAGCCCACCCTGAGCTGCTGTGCAGGAAGGGGTGGCATAAAAATCAAATAAATGAATGAAATGAATGAAAGAAAGAAAATAAGAACTGAGCCATTCTGCCTTCTCTCTCTTAACATTTCACCATCTTCATCAAGGAGCAGACCTACCATTTCCTTGTTCTTCCTCTTACTTCTGAAATACCTGAAAAAACCACTTTTTCTTGTTCTTAGCATCTCTCACTAGCCTCGACTGATTCTGAGCTTTAGCCTTCCTGACACCGTCCCTACAAGCTTGGGCTACTTGTCTGTACACATTTCTGGTGACTTGTCCCACCTTCCATTTCTTATACATGTCCATTTTAACTCTGAACTCATAAAAAAGCTTCTTGTGCAGCCACATTAGTTTCTTCGGATGTCTTCCATTTTTCTTTCTCATTGGAACTGTTCGTGATTGTGTCTTCAGTATCTCATTTTTCAGAAACTCCCACCCATCTTGGACTCCTTTCTCCTTTAGATTAACTAGCTATGGAATCCTACCTAGCTGTTCTCTCAATTTATTAAAATCAGCTTTCCTAAAGTCCAGGGTACTCATACAGCACATCTTATCCTTTCCTTAAGAAAGGGGCAGCTGGTGGGTGTTGAGGTTGGAAGGGCAGTAAGGCTGGCCGGCCTGCCGGCGGCAAAGCCATCAGCGGGCTGGTGATCTGGTGGGCAGAGCCAGGGCATCGGTAGGTGGAGCCAGGGCAACTGTAGGTGACATAACCCAGCAGCAAGGAGTTCCAAGGGTTAATGTTGGATGGACATTACATTACTTAATCAAGCAATTTCAGTTAGGTTAGGCAAGTTTAAAAGCAGGCAGACAACCTTAAACCTCACTTACAAGCAGTTTTAGCAAAGACACACACACAC
>QEPC01006353.1:5052230-5063150 GCA_003113815.1 Sphenodon punctatus
CAGCCAGGCATTGGATTAGCACCAAGACTGCATGGTCTGGGTCGGATGAAAAAGTGAGATAGAGCTGGGTGTCAACACCATACTAATGACACGTCACCCCAAACCTCCAAATGCTTTCAATAAAGAAACCATTATTTCTGTAATGTATATTGGCATAGGCTCTACCAGTGAATTACCAAAAGTCTAAGTTATAAACAAGACCTTTAATTCATATTCACCTCCTTTTAGCCGTCCATTTTAAATCAGAATTAAGAATCCTGTTATTTAATACAAGAAACATGAGGTTGTTTTAAAATTATTTTGTTCAAAAACCTAAATATTAAGCAAATGCCTAAGGAAACATGGGTCAGGGGATTCTGAAAAGTATTTTTCCTGTCAAGACAAAAGTTCAGGGCTCTGCTATTTCTCTACAGATTGTGGGATTTTTCTTCAAATTTGGTACATAATAAAAATTGATTTTTGCTATGTATGAGTCTTGTTTTTATCTTATGGATCTATCTATTTTGTCTTGTTATGTGTTTAAACAGGTATATATAAACAATAAAAATAAAATGTAAAAAAGAGACTATATTTAAGTCTCAAAATGGGGTCACACAGGCAAAAAAGTTGGGACTACCCTACTGACTCTTCTTGACCACTTTAGTATATGATTTGTGGTTCCTTCATTCTTCTCTCTTTTGAATGGGGATTGCAGTAGGCCCTTTTTTGTTATCCCCATCCTAAACTTTTTTACAACTTTTCTCCTTATTTATTCTCAGAACATTCATGTAAACTGAATAAACTGAACACGCAGTTTATTTTATTTTCTGAACATTTGTTGTGCTTCTTTCAAAAGGGAGAGGATGGTAAAAGAGCATTTGCTTTTGATATGCCTGTGATATATCTTCAGTTGCTTATTTAGGTGAAAATCATATCTTTCCATCTCCTGTTCTGTCATCCTACGATCCAGGTCCATGTCTTAGCCTGCATACTCCATTCGGACATCAGTGTACACTTAACATGGCTAAAAGCAATCACATGAAACTTACATTAAAACCTTGTCCACATTTTCTTTTTTGACACTTTTTAGCACATCATCCTCCATGTCTTGCAGCTCTGTAATCTCAGGGTTAATTTAGATTCCTCCCTTTCCCTTGTCTCTCACATGCAAGTCATTTCCAATACTTGCCGTTCCATCCTTCTCTCATGTCTAAAATCCAACACTTTTCCTTTCTGGTCAGAATATAGTATCACTACACCATGCCCCCATCATTTCCAGTCTTGATTAATGAAAGCTTCTTTGGCCCTTTTGGCATGCAAATTGCCTCATCCAATCCATAGAAAAAGGACTTGTTTCCAGACTGTTTTTAATGCGGGGGGGGGGGAAGGCGAGGGGAAAATGTTGGGGTTTTTTTGTTTGTTTGTTTGTGTGCTTGTGTGTTTGTTTGTTTTAAGAGCCCACACTAGGACCACTTAGATACCTTCTTTCCTGCAAAAATTTCAATTTTATTCTTATAAATACTTGTTGGCTAGTTCTTCAACTTGTTTCACTAACACATAATTACATTGTGTACCAGGCAGTAATTTCTGTTGTTGAAGGAGTGTACTTAGTACCTTATTTATTCTCTGAACATTCATTGTGCTTGTTTCAAAAGAGAGCGACTGTTAAAAGAGCATTTGCTTTTGCTATTCTTGTGATGTATTTTCTACTGCTTATGAGGTGAAAATTATTATTTTCAGCACTGTCAAGTACTGTAGAATCCCACAAAAGCTCTTCAAAAGCATTCATCCTGCAAAAATAGACCACAAAGGGAATCATTGTTTTATCTGTCTGAGATGTAAAAAGTTGCTAATAACTCAAAGAGAAAGCTTTAGCAAAACAGACCATTTAGGAACAATGTTGTTTTTGTTTTTCTTTTTATGAGAAAAAATGTTTCCCTCTATTGTATTACTGGAGACATTTGCATAATAATGAGCTGTCTTCTTTCTTAAGAGTTCATCTGCTCCTGCTGTTGCTTCTACAGCTGGAGCTGAAGTCTTTATTTGCAACATCACATTTGAGTGCTATGGACAGGATTTGGAACCTGCAAGCAGTGAGTTGTGATCTCATATGAGAAGTAAGCGACGTGTACAGATAATTTGTCTTCTTTGGGTTTTCCTGGACATCAGTCCAATACCCTAAGGGAACAATTCGCCTCCTATCCTGTAGGAGGCGGACTTCAAATTGGAATTGTAGGAATGCCCTCAGGACTCATTCCCCCCTGAGTTTGATTTCTGCCTCCGTGGCAGTAGATAGTAGACTTTGTCACCGCTTGATCAGGCTTAGCATTTAAAAAAAAATAAAAAAATCTCTCTTTGGCCATTTTCAAAGGGAGTGTTCCTCGCTCGGCTCCCCGCATTCTATCCAGACCCAATCTGCCTCTCCTCCTTTATCCTGATCCCACTGGGAGGGAAAGGATGGCCTGTGAAGAGCACTCTGCAGCAGGAAATCACTTGGCTACAGCCCAAGCTTCCCTCAGGATTGAAGGGATGCAAGGGGGAAAGCAGTGAGAGCAGGAGCAGCATGTCTGGAGCGATGGCCGGTATGGCCACTCCTTATACCCCTCCCCCCAGCTCTACTATTACTCAGCTGTACATGGCACTTTACAGTAATAGATTTTGAGACAGGTCCCTGTGCACTTACAATTTAAGATGGACAAGGGTGAGCGGAACACATTACCTATTTTATAGATGGGGAACCAGTGGTGACTTTCCCAAGGCCACCTTGGGTGAGTTCATAGCTAGAGCAGGATTTGAACCCTGTCTTCCCCAGTCCCAGTCTAGCATTTTATCCACTACACCACACTGGCTGTCCTTGTGAAACTGGCTCTGTGGCTCCAGGTAAGAGAGAAAGAGAGAGAAATTTACAGACAGGGAGGGTCAGAGGGCAAGACATGGCAGACCAGCACCCAGATCCTAGTCTTGAAGCATCCTAGGATCAAATGGGGAGGGAGTGTCTGTGAATGGCACTTCTGAAGGGGTAAGTGTCTCCCCCCCCAATTAGGTAGCCACCACATTCACTAAATAAAGCTCTATTCTGCTATTCAAATTCCTGGAATCTCAGAGAGGCTGAATGCCCATAAAGATTCAGAGCCCCCTGGCTCTACAGCTAAAACACTGAAGTACCCCTTAAAAAGGTCAGCCACCCAACCAGGGATTCTGTTCAAGGTCCACTTGTACAGGGCAGGCAAGGGTAAAGAACCTGTCCCCAAGAAGAAAAGAGGGTTAGACACTCAAAATTTGTCCCCTTCTCCACTGAGCTCTGGCTCATCAGATGAGGACTATGGTGGAGAGAGTCAGCACTCTCCTTCAAAATCCTCCCCGGAGCCCCCTCCCTCCTCAGTTAGGAGTAAATCCACCATGAGTAAAAAGAAAGGGTATCACAAGGGGAAACACAGAATAGGGAAGAGTCCCTAATTCTTCATCTGGGGACTATTGTTCTCAGGATTCAGCCTCAAAGGATGAATCTTCTGATGCAGAGACCCCAACAAACAAAGGTGATCCAGGCAGTTTATTCACTCTCTCATCGCAAACAAATCATAAAGCAAATTTGTGAAGTGCTGCAACTTAAAGATAAGTCCCCAAAAAGGGGGGGATAAGTCCCCCAAAAGTCCCAACTTGTCTGAGAATAGTACCCCCAGAATTTACATCCCCAGTTCAAACAAGACAGACAAATATTTTCCATTGGAAAAATATTGTAAAGCTAAATAAAGCAGAATGAAAACACTCTGACAGGGTTCCTAAACTGTCTAGCCAACAACAATCTCTCTATGGCTTCTCAAAGATCAAACGGGAGTTTTTTAACATACCAAAAACTGACACCACAGCAGCCTCCCTGGCTAGGCAGTCCATCTTCCCCTCTGAAGGAAACATGTTGCCAGCTGCAAGCTGTGTTTGGTGCTGGGGGGATTGGGGCTGTCTTGACTGGAGGAGTCTGCTGTCACTCTGCTTTTCCCTCCCCCTCCCCAGGTAATAACTCCCAGGGCAGGGCCCTGTGGCCAGTTGCAAGCAGTGTTTGGTGCTGGGGGAATTGGGGCTGTCTTGACTGGAGGAGCCTGCTGTCACTCTGCTTTTCCTTCCCCTTCCCCAGGTAATAACTCCCAGGGCGGGGCCCTGTGGCCAGCTGCAAGCTGTGTTTGGTGCTGGGGGGGTTGGGGCTGTCTTGACTGGAGGAGCCTGCTGTCACTCTGCTTTTCCCTCTCCTTTGCCAGGTAATAACTCCCAGGGCGGGGCCCTGTAGCCAGCTGCAAGCTGTGTTTGGTGCTGGGGGACTGTCTTGACTGGAGGAGTCTGCTGTCACTCTGCTTTTCCCTCCCCTCCCCAGGTAACAACTCCCAGAGCGGGGCCCTGTGGGCGACACCCAAAGGGTGTCGGCCTTTGGCTGGGGCCGTTTGCTGAGCCGGGGTGCCGGGGGCCTTCTGTCGGACAGACACCAATACCATTGTAGCCACTGCTGTTGTTGAACCTGCTGTAGGATCCATTGTTTGTTGTCATTATTATTTTGTACCATATCATTTTGTTTTAAGGGTTTTTGGGGGGATGAGGTGGGTGTAGTTTGAGTGTGGGGGTCATGGGGAGTGGGTTAGGGTGGATAGGGTCAACCCCCCTGGTGAGAGGAGGGGAGGTGCTCCTTGGGGAGGGTTGGAGGGATTCCCTGTGAGAGGGGGCATCCTGGGGAGGTTTCGCTGTATATTATTAAAATGATTGTAGAGGGGTTGGGGTTATTTAATAATGTATATTGTAATTTTTTATGTTTTATTGTGGAAGGGCCCCGCTTCATGGTGAGAGCAGGAAGATGTGGGGTGGGTTGGAGAAGGACCCCTTCCCTGGTGGTAGCAGGGAAGGAGTGTGGGGTGATGTAATGCTGAGTGATGGGATATACTGTAATATGAATATGATACTGTAATACTGTAATATGAATTTGTTAGGGTTATTTAAATATGGGTGGGTTTTGGGGTTTTTTCTTTTTATATCTTGTGGGTCCTGCGGCCCATATTGTATTTTGTATTTTGTGCGATGTGCTGTTTCATTTTGTTGTGAGCCGCCTCGAGTCGCCTATGGCGAGAAATTGTGGGATACAAATAAAAAATGAAATGAAATGAAAAAAATGTTTCTCAAGGACCCTACTGATAAGACAATTGAGGTCTGACTTAGAAATAATTTTGAAGCAGGCTCTGTAGTACTCGGGATCAGTGTAAAAGTGTTTATTATTATTATTTGTGTCTTTACCAAGTCACTCATCAAATTCCCTCTTGGCCTGTTTAATTAAACTGTTTATTCCTATGCTCTAATCGAATACATCTAATCTGGTAATTCCTATGCTCTTTCCTGTTCTCTTCATTTGGACTAGCTTGCCATTTTTAAAGGATATCCTTTTAGCTCTAATAGCCTACTTCACCTCACCATTTAGCCACACTGGCAGACATTTGGTCCTCTTTCTACCTTTTTTAATGTGTGAAATACATTTAATCTGCTCTTCCAAGATGGTGTTTTAAAATCTCCACACCCCTTGCACACATTTAACCCTCAGCTGCTCCTTTTAGTTTCCATCTAATTTCATTTTGCATAGTTCCCCTTTTGTAAAGTTAAATGTTACTGAGGTAGGTTTTTCCTCCCAATTTCCCTCATATAGCTTTGTCAAATGTGATTGTATTATGTTAACCTTGGAGTTTGGTTCTTATTTTTTAGTTGGAAATCATCATATCTATAGCTCAAGGGGGAATGAGATCTGAGGATACGCCTACAGTTCCAATTTCAAATCTGCCTTCTACAGGATGGGAGTGGGATTGTTCCCATAAGGTACTGGACTGTTGTCCAGGTAAACCCTCCAGAAAAAGAATTCCCAGTTAAGGAACCCAATTCTTCTTTCTCAAAAGGTTCTTGTCTTCTGCTATGATATAAAAGCACCAAAAAAAAATATCTCAGCCCAATCAATGCAGGAATGATATTAAGGTCACTAGTATTGGTGTTATTACTACTATTGTTTTAGATTTATACACTGGCCAGAGGAATCCAGACTCCACCAACAACAAGAGTCCAAACCCCTTCTACATTACAGGGCCGGCCAACCATCATCACTTCAGACTTGTCCAGAAGGATTCAGCTTTAATTGGCTAGCCCTAATCCATTCCTCTACAGCAGACAGGCATCAGGTAAACACCAAGACTGCAGGAGCTGGTCAGATGGAAAAGAGAGGTAGAGTTCGGTAGGGATGAGTGAACACGGTTCGGGAGTTCAGAGTTCAGAGCAAATTCGACCAGTTCGGTTGACTGAACTGAACTTCCGAACCGAACTCGATTTTCAAACCGAACCAAATTTCTGAACTCGGCTCTGTTCGCCTGTCCCTAAAAGATAATATTCCATTGAATTTACGAACTTTGTTCGGAGTTCGGACTGAACTCAAATAGTTCGGTCGACTGAACCGAACTTCCGAACCAAACCGAATTTCCGAACGGAACCAAACCAAACTGAATTTCCGAACTCGGTTCTGTTTGCCCATCCCTAGAGTTGGGTGTCATCAGCATACTGATGACACCCAGCTCTACCTCTCTTTTTCATCTGACCCAGGTCCTGCTGTCTCGGTGCTTACCCAATGCATGGCTGCTGTGGGAGACTGAATGAGGGTGAGTCAACTCAAGCTGAATCCTGACAGGACAAGTAATTGTTGGCCAGCCTTGTGACTTTGGGGGGATTGGAACCCCAGTTATGGATGGGGTTCCCACCCACCCCCTGCCACTCAGGTTTGCAGCCTTGGAGCGTTCCTGTCTCCATCACTGCGCCTGAACCTTCAGGTGATGTCCGTGTCCAGGAGTGTATTTCACCAACTCCATCTGGTGAGAAGGCTGTGGCTGTTTCTTTCCGATTTGGATCTGCCAACCATCATCCATGCCTTCATTACCTCAAGGCTAGACTACTGCAATGTGCTCTACATGGGGCTGCCCTTGAAGACTGTTTGGAAGCTGCAGCTAGTGCAGAATGTGGCAGCCCAGCTCCTTATGGGGACGGGTCGCCAGGAGCACATAACACACTGGTGCTCCGGGATCTGCACTGGTTGTCTATTGAATGTCTTCCGGGCACAATTCAAGGTCCTGGTTTTGAACTTTAAATCCCTAAATGGCTTGGGACCCACTTATCTGGAAGATTGCCTGACCTACCCCATCCCGTCTAAGCCTCTGCAGTTGGCTGGGGATGCCTGCCTGGAGATGGCAATTGTAACTTGGTCTCCATGGTGAGGAGGGCATTTTCGGTTACCACTCCACAGCTCTAGAACTCCACCCCCAGGCTTGTTCTTGTATGTCCAGACTTCAGTGCCTTTAGGAGGGAGTGGAAGACAATTCTGTTCACAAGGGCATTTGGCAGTGATGGTTAGGGTGTTGGGAGGTGGGGGAGTTGGGAGGTAGAGTGTGTTGTGGTTGGGAGGAATCATGTGGGGTTGTGGGGTGTTTTAAGTTTTATATTTATGGGTTTGGGTTTTATATTTTGTATTTTAATATTGTAAGCGTCCTGAGCCACCTTTGGCAGGGTAAGAAGTCTAAATAAATAAATAAATAAATAAATTCCTGCTTCAAAAATGCATGTGTTTGCCTCCAGCTGAGCCTTTAAAATTAAGGTGCAGGTGTGAAGATTATGGAATGCTGAATTTGAAGTAATAACATTCACTCTACTGATGACTTTCCCAGGATGTACAAGTACATCCTACTTACATATTTGTACATAAGGAAGGATACAAAGGAAAAAAATCTCTTCCTACCCTTTTGTCTTAAAAACTTAATGCCATACTAATCTCATGATCTTTATGTTGTTCATGAGAAAGCAGCTTGGACCAACTGAATCTCCTACCAACTGGCATATGGAAGTGCTTTTCTACAAACTGTTCCGTGAGGAATTAAAAAGCAGAAGGAGTGATTTCCAAAACATGTTCAAGTTTTACAGGGACATAAATAAATTCTGTACTTTACCCTTAAATGGCAGTTCCTGCAGGGACCATGCTGATAGAGACATTTCCTGATATTGACGGACATCATCCCTACTCAAATGTACAAACGCTGAAGGGGGTAGAGGTCTTTGACAGATAAAAGAGATGTCACTTGAGAGTATGATGGGGAACACAAGGGCTTTTAGGCCCAAAGCCAGCTGTTTCTTTCTCCTTATTTAAGAAATTGGACTTCTGAGACTTGAACTCAAGATGAGAACAATTCTGTCAAGATGATGGTGAGAGCATGTGGTGGAAATCCATGTGAAATACAGACTCAAAACATCTTCAAGTAGGCAGTGGAACCCAAGCTACCTGATTTTTCATTGTCCTAAACTCCAACAGCATTCAGATCAAGGGTTTTGGCTTGGCCTCATATTTGATTAAAGCAAAATTATGCTAACCAAGAGGCATATGACAGGATCTGATAAATCATTCTGCTTACTATGCTGTAGTTGGGGAATGTTAACTTCATGTTTGGTGTCAGACAGCTTGTATGGGCATTTGCCTAGCCTAAAACTCATTGTAAATAACTGTTAGTCCTTAATTTCATACTACAAAGACCATAATTTATCAAATCACATTATTATTATTATTATTATTATTATTATTTATTTATTTATTTATTTATTTATTGGTTCTTAATTATTTATAAAGCACCAGCAAGGTGCTCAGTGCTGAACAGTGATTTTTAAAGACAGTTCCCAGACCTGATGGGCTTGCAATCTAGAATGGACAAGAGGAGGGGGTGACAAGGGACTGGAGTAGTCTGGTTTTTGCAGAAAAGTATGTATGTAAGTTATCCTAGAGGCGAACAGGACATTAAGCATACCTAGGGTGTTTTTAAACAGGCAGAGCACTAGGGGGTGGGGTCTGTGGTTGCTGAGTGGCACTGTGCAGAGCACCCACTCAGGTGGAGTGAGTGGGGTGTGCTTCAAAACGGGCAGCTCCAAGGTGGACACCCTACGTTTGTCTGGCCCTGCATGGAGCACTCCGGATTTCCCAGCAGAACTACGCATGTGGCCCTGAGTGACTGTGAAAGTGGGTGTTTGTTCTAAGACTTGCAGGAGTGTGCATCTACACTGCTCCACCTTCAAACAGATGATCAGATGCATGGCTCTTGGGTGGCCATGTGGGGTAGCTTCTCATTTAAAAACACCCTTAGCTTGGGCGGGGGTGCACTTCCTTTAATTCACCCTCCCTAAACATTTAGCCTATAGAGACTGGGCTCATTAGAGAAAATGAAAAATTTATGCAGTTATTTCTACCAGTGCCTTTTAAATATTTAGAGCAAAAGCAAGCTTCTTTGCTAAGTCTCATGCAGAGAAATACACATTCATATTGCTGTTATCTGAAAACTCATTCCTTCAGCAAAGAATTTTCATCATTGCTAACCATCATATGCAGGAGGCATATTCTCGGCATTTCTATTCAGCCGCAAGAACAAACAGGAACTTTGATCCTTGCCCCCTGCTCTGCTTTGCATAATAATATGTTACTATTTTTGCAAGGAAAGGAAAGGAGTTGCATTCAAATGATGAATCTCAAAGGAGCGTAGGAGGATTTGTTAACTTGCGAGCTGAATCTGCAGTTTACACAAATATTAGATTGAGAATAACTCTACCACTGCAATGTAAAAGAATTCCAATTGCCTCTTATTTTAGAGTAGAGAAGATGGCTGAGACTGCTCAGTAATTATCTCAGCCAGTTTATTACATACTCATTTATGGCTGAAAGTAACTATTTGATGTTCAGGGATCATATCCTGTGGCTTTGATTACAAGTTAATCAGGAGTGAAACTCTAGGGTTCTCACCAATGTTGCTCTTCTTCTCCAAACACTTGTCCTGCCAATGGCCGTGCACAGTTGCACCTGCATGGCATATTCAAATTTGCCGGAAGAACAACTGCCAAAAAGTGACTTGCATGTTACCACATTTCTGTGAAAATTAGCTGAGCTCTTTCTGTCTGTGAAACATCTGTTTTGAGTGATACTGCAGCAGCTGTGATGATCTAATAGTAAACTAAGCACTTCAGAATTCAATTGTACAAAAGGGGCTTTGAGGAGAATGATAAATGACCTAAATTAAGCCAAAATTTTAAAGTACCTAATTTGAACCTTACCCATAATGGATACATTTTCCTCATTGCACCTGTCACTAGTGGAAAATGACTGAACTTTGCCTATCTGTTGTTTAAATTTGTGTTCTCAGCAGTTTGTTTGTCAAGCAGCACCTGAAATATTAGAATAAGAAATTAATTGTTGGCTTTTTTACTAGAGAGTAAATCCACTCTTTTTTTTTTTGCATATTTTTTTTGCAGTAGCTCAGAAAGAATAAGTTTGTTCAGGTTCTCGGTAATCAAAAGTGATTTTTGATGTGGTAATAAAATCCACCTTGACATGGGGATTTTTTCATACAGTTACTTCTTTCTCTCTGATGATGATGACTCAAATTATTATTGGCTTCTTCTTATTACCAGACAATACACTAAGCACAATATTTCAGAGAGAAGCAAATAGTGGGCTTCAGACTCAATTGTCATGTCATTCTGCTAATTTATTGGTGTAGTCTCAGTTTTCAATATAATGAAATATGCCTTTATCAGCCAGTATGAGTTTTAATATAGCTGTAACATAGGATGATAGAATGCTTGTCTTATAAATTCCTAGAACGTTTTACTTGTAGCAACTTGAGACCTTCCAGATAAATCTCCCATAACTAGCGGTGAAGTGGGTATTTGCTATTAAAACTGAACTTGTCGAATTAGCATTTCCAAACCTGTCTCCGATAGGGCTGTAGCGGAATATTGCAGCGGTAGCTATTTCCGGCGGAAACAGTGTTTCCGCAATTAGTGGAACGGCATGGCAGAGGCTTTCATTTCGCTAGTTTCATTCCGCGGTTCCGCGGTTCCACTTATTTAATTCCGCTA
>QEPC01006353.1:5064765-5076218 GCA_003113815.1 Sphenodon punctatus
TCCCTCGCAGGACTTGCTGCCGCAGGTGTGAATGCGGTCTTAGATTCAATAGTAGAAAAACTTCCTAACAGAACTGTTCAGCAGTGGAACAAGCTGCTGAAGCAAGTTGTGGAATCTCCACCTCGGGAGGTTTTCAAGGTAAGACTGGACAGGTATCTGTCAGGGATGCTTTAGATCTCGGTTATCTTGTCTCGAGGCAGGAGGTCTGACTAGAGGACCAGGAGGTCCTTTCTGGAAAATATTCTCTGCAAAAGTATGACTGCTATGGGGAAGAAGGAGATAACAGCAAGACAGAATGCCCTTAATATATGACAAAAGACCTGAAAAGCAAGGAAGGAATAACAAGATGCAAATGTCAGGCATATATAGCTAAGGGATTCTTAACCAGTCCAGCATTTCAGTGGTGACCAGTAACGTTCCTTCCTTGTACAGAGGTGGTGTACGAATAGCTGTCTGCTATCAGTAAGTACTCCAGCTGTTTTGGATGAGACAAGTTCTTAAAGATGAAACAAGTTCCAGTTGATTTAAAGTGCTAACAGGAAGATCAGTCAACCAAAGATGGGTTGGGTTAAATCAAGCTGGAGACGGAGAAGGCCATTGACAAGCATAAATTGTGGCAGTGGAATGCTGACCCCACAAATGTTCAGCTAATGGAAGAAAGAGAGAGTAGAGTCTAAAACAAAGTCCAGATAACGAATTCATCTAGTAGACATACATCAAGAGGATGTCAGAGGGATCAATTGAAAGGAGATGGTGAAGGAAGGTGATTTTTGTAAAGTATGCATTTTAAGCATCCTCCACCTCAGTATAATTTTACCATCTGCCTCCATAATAAAAATTGGAAGGGGAAATTTGATTTTGATTAATTTTGTTTGACTTTTCATCAGTCCAACATTTCAAAATAGGTTTGTTTGTAGCTTCTGCATTATAGTCTAAAATTTCCCTTATCTGCCATGGTATTTCATGGAAGATGTAGTCTGATGGGACTAAGGAGCCATGGAGATGATGGAACCAGAATTACCAGAAGGTACAACTCCCACAAAGCACTATAGGGAAATAGAGAAGCTGTATATTTTAAAAGCAAGAGAAAGAAATGGGTGATTGTCAGGAGCAGGGAATGAACAGCAGGCAATGGATCGCTTCATTATGACCTATTGGGTACTTCGTCAAAGAGACTGAGAATGGCTGCTGTCAGAGACAAGATGCTGGACTCAATGGGCCATTGGTCTGATCCAGTGTGGCATTTTACATTCTTATCCAAAACAAACATATAGTATAATTGAACCAAATGAAATGTTTCATTTTGATTTTCCAAAGTGAACCTTTTTGCAATCCGTATGGAGTAGAGGAGAGAAGCTAAAGCCTGAGGGAAAGCTTAAAAACCTAGGAAATGTCGTTCAGGGTCAGTTCATCTGTCCAAGTATCTTTGTTACCCCAGGCCATTGGTGGATGCCTCAAAAGAAGCGTACAAGAAGTCTCAGAAGAGTAATGGATTAATTCACTCTAGGACTGTACCGAATAGTACTTCTGGGTACTCAGGCTGAATTCCGAAGTTCCAAGTAATCAGCCCGAGTACTCGGCGGCCCTTCGGCGCTGTTTCCAAAGTTTTGGAATTTGAACTCAGAATTCCAGACTTCAGAAAACGTTTTTTAAAAAAACAACTTTGGAACTATTCAGCGCCAGGTCAGCACCAGGTCAGCACCTCAGCAGGTGTTGCCATGTGCAGCAGCTGCAGTCATTTAATTTCCCAGCCAAGCAGGGTGCACAATAGCACACCCACCCCTTTCCCCCTCCCAGTTAATTGCCTAGCCAATCAGGGTGCACAAAAACACATGCAGTCTCTTTGGAACCTGCGGCAGCAGGAGACACCAAAGGCTCCTGTTCTGTAATGGAATGATTTAAAATTCATTTTCAGTTCCCCTTTTTAGTTCAATACATAACTTTTTTTGGCAATGTAGCATTCCAAGCAGGAGACACCAAAGGCCCCTATTATGTCAACAAAGACATAATAGGAATCTACAAACAGCATGACAGACACATGAAGACCAAGCAAAGGGGTAGAAAAGGGGGGGTCCCCCTTCATAGCATCTGACTGAGCCGCCAGAACCCCTCCTTTCCAAACACTTAAGAAATCTAAATAAAGCTGCAAGCAAAGGGGCAGCAAAGTGGAGCGGGTTCCTCCTTCACGAAAACTGACAGAGCCGCATGAGCACGAAAAGACACACACACACANTTGTTTTTCTTTGCCATGGAGGACAGGACAAGAAACTATGGGTTTAAATGATAGGAAAGTATGTTTAGGCCGCATTCACACCAGATACGGTGCGGTGGCGAGACCCACGAGGGAAGAAGCGGCAGCGGGGAGGAGCCGGATAGCAGGAAGAGCTGGTGCAAACGGGAATGTGCCACGGCTTCCCGCGCACATGTCAGGGCAGGATTTTGCTCCCTGACCTGCGTGAGGGAAGCCGCGGCACATCCCTGTTCGCATTGGCTCTTTTTCTGCTATCTGGCTCCTCCTCGCTGCTGCATCTTCCCTCGCAGGACTTGCTGCCGCAGGTGTGAATGCGGTCTTAGATTCAATAGTAGAAAAACTTCCTAACAGAACTGTTCAGCAGTGGAACAAGCTGCTGAAGCAAGTTGTGGAATCTCCACCTCGGGAGGTTTTCAAGGTAAGACTGGACAGGTATCTGTCAGGGATGCTTTAGATCTCGGTTATCTTGTCTCGAGGCAGGAGGTCTGACTAGAGGACCAGGAGGTCCTTTCTGGAAAATATTCTCTGCAAAAGTATGACTGCTATGGGGAAGAAGGAGATAACAGCAAGACAGAATGCCCTTAATATATGACAAAAGACCTGAAAAGCAAGGAAGGAATAACAAGATGCAAATGTCAGGCATATATAGCTAAGGGATTCTTAACCAGTCCAGCATTTCAGTGGTGACCAGTAACGTTCCTTCCTTGTACAGAGGTGGTGTACGAATAGCTGTCTGCTATCAGTAAGTACTCCAGCTGTTTTGGATGAGACAAGTTCTTAAAGATGAAACAAGTTCCAGTTGATTTAAAGTGCTAACAGGAAGATCAGTCAACCAAAGATGGGTTGGGTTAAATCAAGCTGGAGACGGAGAAGGCCATTGACAAGCATAAATTGTGGCAGTGGAATGCTGACCCCACAAATGTTCAGCTAATGGAAGAAAGGGAGAGTAGAGTCTAAAACAAAGTCCAGATAACGAATTCATCTAGTAGACATACATCAAGAGGATGTCAGAGGGATCAATTGAAAGGAGATGGTGAAGGAAGGTGATTTTTGTAAAGTATGCATTTTAAGCATCCTCCACCTCAGTATAATTTTACCATCTGCCTCCATAATAAAAATTGGAAGGGGATATTTGATTTTGATTAATTTTGTTTGACTTTTCATCAGTCCAACATTTCAAAATAGGTTTGTTTGTAGCTTCTGCATTATAGTCTAAAATTTCCCTTATCTGCCATGGTATTTCATGGAAGATGTAGTCTGATGGGGCTAAGGAGCCATGGAGATGATGGAACCAGAATTACCAGAAGGTACAACTCCCACAAAGCACTATAGGGAAATAGAGAAGCTGTATATTTTAAAAGCAAGAGAAAGAAATGGGTGATTGTCAGGAGCAGGGAATGAACAGCAGGCAATGGATCGCTTCATTATGACCTATTGGGTACTTCGTCAAAGAGACTGAGAATGGCTGCTGTCAGAGACAAGACAGGTATCTGGGCCATTGGTCTGATCCAGTGTGGCATTTTACATTCTTATCCAAAACAAACATATAGTATAATTGAACCAAATGAAATGTTTCATTTTGATTTTCCAAAGTGAACCTTTTTGCAATCCGTATGGAGTAGAGGAGAGAAGCTAAAGCCTGAGGGAAAGCTTTTAAACCTAGGAAGTGTCGTTCAGGGTCAGTTCATCTGTCCAAGTATCTTTGTTACCCCAGGCCATTGGTGGATGCCTCAAAAGAAGCGTACAAGAAGTCTCAGAAGAGTAATGGATTAATTCACTCTAGGACTGTACCGAATAGTACTTCTGGGTACTCAGGCTGAATTCCGAAGTTCCAAGTAATCAGCCCGAGTACTCGGCGGCCCTTCGGCGCTGTTTCCAAAGTTTTGGAATTTGAACTCAGAATTCCAGACTTCAGAAAACGTTTTTAAAAAAAACAACTTTTGAACTATTCAGCGCCAGGTCAGCACCTCAGCAGGTGTTGCCATGTGCAGCAGCTGCAGTCATTTAATTTCCCAGCCAATCAGGGTGCACAATAGCACACCCACCCCTTTCCCCCTCCCAGTTAATTGCCTAGCCAATCAGGGTGCACAAAAACACATGCAGTCTCTTTGGAACCTGCGGCAGCAGGAGACACCAAAGGCTCCTGTTCTGTAATGGAATGATTTAAAATTCATTTTCAGTTCCCCTTTTTAGTTCAATACATAACTTTTTTTGGCAATGTAGCATTCCAAGCAGGAGACACCAAAGGCCCCTATTATGTCAACAAAGACATAATAGGAATCTACAAACAGCATGACAGACACATGAAGACCAATCAGATGTCTTACCGCTCACCTGTGTGTTACTCTTACCCCCCCCATGTGTTTCTAACCCCTTCTTGACATTCCCCCTCCCCCTCCTTAGAATTCCATCATATGGGGTTCCCCCTTCACAGCAGCTGACAGTATAGGGGGACACGGCATGTGACTGAGCGACCAGCCTCTCGCCCATTCATTGAACAGCACTTAAGAACAGTAAATAAAGGGGGCATCGGGGGTATCCCCCTTCAAGGCAGCTGACCTAGCTGACAGCCCCTCCGTTCCATAAACAACACTTAAGAACAGTAAATAAAGGAGACAGCAAAGGGGTAGAAAAGGGGGGGTCCCCCTTCATAGCAGCTGACTGAGCCGCCAGAACCCCTCCTTTCCAAACACTTAAGAAATCTAAATAAAGCTGCAAGCAAAGGGGCAGCAAAGTGGAGCGGGTTCCTCCTTCACGAAAACTGACAGAGCCGCATGAGCACGAAAAGACACACACACACAATTCCATGAACAACAATTCAACAAAGGGGGGAGTTAACCCTTCTTACCACCTTGATACTGCACCCTCATAGTGTGCTCACTGTACTGCGCAGCACTCTTGAAGAGCTGAGAATGCTCTTCAGTGTCTGCACAATGAGAACTTCCTGGTTCAGCGCCACCAGCAAACAGACCATCACGCTGATTAAGGACAGCCGTGGGTGAGTTCTTGTGACCAGGAAAACATTGAATTCCATGGTTTTCTCTGGGGAAAATTTAATTCTGATTTTTTTTTACCCATGAAAAACATGGAATTCTGTGTTTTTCCTTTGTAAATGGAAAACCAGGAACCCTGGTGATGCTAGAACTAAAAGCAACTGAACACTGGAGAACTTCAATGAGACTTAGAGCATGATGATCTGGACAGATAGTTCCAATGCTAGCAGTTAGCAAAGATATGAAGTCAATTAGTCTCCTACATGCCTAAGATTAGGAGTGTGCAGAAGGCACACTGTAGCAGGATCCCCACTGGCTGTGGGTTAAGTATATGTAGGTTCAGGCCCCAAGAAAACTATAACTCAAGCATCAGCTTTTTAACCATTTATTTCCAGTCCAAAGTTCCAAGACAGGCACCAGCTTCTCTTCACAAGCACAACAGTCAATCACATAAAGGTTAGCCTAGCCACCCACAGTCCCAGGCTAACTAACATCAGGGATGTGCGAACAGATCGTGGTTTGGTTGTTTGGTTGTTTGGTTTGGAGTCGAGTTCAGGTTCGGTCGTTTGGTCCGGGGACCGGGTTCAGTCGTTCGGTTTGGCGGCGTTCGGTTCAGGCGTTCAGAAATCAGTTCTGGTTTCGGTCTAAGTATTGCGTGATCCCATGATCGCATCGGAAACTGGAAATTTGAGTGCATGCGGAGCTTGTGTGGCAAGAGAGCGTGTGTGTTGTGGCTGGCTGGCTGTTTAGTTTTGTTTGGTGTGCTTTGGCTGTGTTGGACTGTGTGTTGATTTGACTGTGTTGGTTTGGCTGGTTGGTTGGTGTAGGTGACTGTTTGGCTGTTTGTTGTTTGGAAAAAAAAATGAAGAGGAGGATTAATCGGGCATCGGGGAAGGCCAAGGTGGTGGAGCTGGTGGAGGAGAAGGAGGAAGAGGTTCTTGCCGTTGGACCTTCATTGGTGGAGGTCGGCTCCTCAGCAGAGGAGCAAGAGGGCACAGGAGGTGCTGCCAGGTTTGTAAACTTTTACTTTGAGGACAAGAAGAATACTAGAGAAAGAAAATGTATCTAGGACTATGCTTTTAAAATACATATGTAATCCCTGTGCATTGCAAGGGCAATCTACTTCTTGATATGAACCTACCCTTTGGAACCTGCTATTTTTTCATAGTCTGATAAATATGTTCATGTTTAAAAAATGTTGTACAGGATATAACTGTTTCAATAAAGCATTTTCCTTCCTTTGTGTGCAATTCCATGAACTGCCAGTGACAATTTGAATTCTCAATTTGCAATAGATATGAATGATATTCTATTGTTCCAAGTAAACGTGGCTAGATATATCTAAAATATTGAAAATATTGGTAAATATTAAGCAAATATCTCAGGTACAGGACTGAAATTTTGACACATGAATAAATAGAAACTATGAATTTCTTGAATTCTTCGTAATTATATGATTTTTCTTCTGAATTATAAACCTAGCTGTAATTGCTTTGATAAGTCTGACAGCCTGTTTAATAGTGCCAACTGTGAGAGAACATTCTCTTCTTACAAAAATGGCTTTCAGTTTAACAGACATGGAATCAAGCATGATAAATTCTGTTGTACAGCATGCTGTTTCAGAATGTTGAAAATCTCTAACTGTATATGTAACAACAATTTTATCCTCCTAAAGTAACAGTAAAACATGCCAGTAGCTAAAAGCGAGTTTAACGATTTTAGCTATATATGTTTTTTAAAAACTGGCATTTTTACTACCTAAAAGCTCTTGAGTATGTTGTTGTAATGAAAACTATGTTATTTGATACCTTTCCTTGACTTTTCTGCTTTATTTCTTTGCTCTTTTTTTGTAAGCTACTCTACTGTGAAATTAGGTAAAACTGACAATCTTAGGTCTATTCCATGTTTGCTAGTATCGCTCTTTTGTTTGCTTCTGGTGACACTTTTCTGTGAAGTTGCTAAATAAAGGAACTTCTATTTTACTGAACAAAGGACAATATTTAAGAATGGTAAGCAAATAATGCTTTCTGGGAGGATTTAAGGTGATAGCGGTACTGCTGGGTAGTAATTGGTGGTTTCTATGCTGGTAGCAGTGCTCAGATATCACAATTAGAAGAGAGTGTGATGACTCTTTCTGTCAGTTCCCTTAAGTGTTGATCTATGCAACTGAGTTCCTTTTGTGCCACATCTGGTGGCTGTTGTCGTATCAACAAGCTCATGAACAGGCAGGAGACTATGGGTGTTAATATACGTGCAGTTGGTGTACCAGCTATGTGCCACAGGGATGGGGGGCCACCTCAGTCGGGTCAGGTCGGGGAACTGAAGAAATGTTCCTGCAGATCAAACAGGCTGGGGAGGAGGCGCAGAAGAGAAGTGAGACTAGGCCCTGCTTCCATGCTGCGGCCAGCACCAAGCCCTCCACCATGATAGGCAGCCATGACTGCCAATAACATTCAGTCATGGTGGCCCCCGTGTTGGGGCCAGGATGGCAATGTGAACAAATGTACTAGCTGGCTATGGCCCACCTGAGAGGTCATTGGACCTGATTCCTTCCGGGCCCATGATTCCCGGGCAGTCACCTACCCAGTCAGAGGCAGTAGCGGGTCTACATCTGGCAGCCCACTAACAGATGCATGGCTGAGACTCTCACCAGTCGGGCTGTAGCGGGCAGAGTTGTGTTTATTAACACCCATAGTCCTCTCAAAAGGGTTTTATTGTAACTGCCAACACCCATTCAAGATGACTGACTACTTTCCATATCAACCCTCTCAGAGAGACTTAATCCTTATTACTACTAGTTATGATGGCTTGGGCCCCAGGTATCTGAAAGACCGCCTCCTCCCCTATGTCCTGTCACGACCTCTGACGTCAGTCAAGGGCACCCTTTTGCGAGTGCCAACTGCCTGTGACGTTATTATAATGAGGGTGTGCAGGGGGTCGGTCTTGGTTGCTGCCCCACAATTATGGAACTCCCTCCCCTTGGAGGTCCACCTAGGCCTGAGCCTGTTTTTCCTCCAGAGTAGATGTAAGACCTTTTTGTTTGGCCATGTGTTTGGCAGGCAGGAATAGGATTAGGTAGAGGGGTTGGGGGAAGATGATCAATGGGTAGCAGG
Organism: Sphenodon punctatus; assembly: GCA_003113815.1. Classification (NCBI taxonomy): domain Eukaryota; kingdom Metazoa; phylum Chordata; class Lepidosauria; order Sphenodontia; family Sphenodontidae; genus Sphenodon; species Sphenodon punctatus. The sequence continues at coordinate 5,073,123 of QEPC01006353.1, forward strand.
TAGGGTTAAAGGAGGGGTGGGTGGGAGGGGGGGATGATGATGGGCTTGTATTGTATTGTATTTTATATTTTTAATGTTGTAAGCAACCTTGCGTCTATGGAGAAGGGTGAGGCAAAAATGTAATAAACAAATAAATAAATTAAATAAATAAATAAGCAGATATTCTTTGCCAGCATCCTCTCTTGTTCCACTATCCAAAGCTGCATTTGCCCATAGTACTAGCTACTACTACAAGCCACATGAAACAAAGTGCACTTCTATTATTCAGAAATAATCCTGTGAGAAATGAATAGCTTCTCATGCCTCTCTATTATTCGGACTCATGGACTTAATCTAAAGTTAAACTAAAAGATTATGAATTTGGTTACAGCCACACGAGATAGGGTGGTCCTGATCCCCAGCCTGCTCCAGGGTGGCAGTTGCAGCCACCACACTCTGGGCTGGCGAGGAGAGCAGACCACATGATCTGCCCCCCTGCCCCTCCCAGCCATCATCAGCCCCTATGCACCACGAGTCAGGCTGAGGAGCTGGTCACATGGGGCTGGATGCCTGCTGGACTCCTGCTGTGCTGCAGGCTCGACCCGCTGCCACTAGACAACTGATGGGGGCAGAGGAGCGAGTGCGCTCCTCCTACCTGCCCAACAGCTGATCAGGGGAGGGAGGCCCATGCACGCTCCTTCCACCTGCCCAACTGCTGGGGAGGGGGTTAGCAAGCATGCGGGGGCCTCCTCCCCCAATCAGCCGTTAGGCAGACAGGGAGAGCACACTTCTCCATGCCCGATCCTCAGACCCCCATCCCGGCCACACAGGAGGTGGCCCGTTAACCCACTTTGGGCAGTGTTATCCCACGTTGGGCAACATTACTATGCATGCATCCCCAGCCTTCTCCGGCAGATGCATCGCGTAGCAGTTGGCTGCCCATCCAGCCCCGGGGCAGGGTAAACATCTGGCAGACACCGGCCACACAAATCACTGCATTGCATGTTAACATTGCCCAATGTGGTGTAACACTGCCAAAGTAGGTTAATGTCTCATGTGGCTGCACCCTCCAACAATCCAGGGTTCTATGATTCATCCAGGAGGAATAGCATTTCTCATAAGAAAAAGTCACCGAATGTATGTCTACAGTAATCCCTATAGGGTTAGGAGATGATGTGCTTTTTGCTGACTGGTAGTTGGATGTAGATTGCTGCCATTGTATCTTGTGGTGCTGTTTTAAGGATGGCATTTTAAACTGTCATGAATACCTAGGGCTTTGGATGACGTTTCTTTAAGTGAGTGAAGTAGAAATTAAGCATATGTGCCACGGAGACTGAGTTATTAAAACTAGTAAAGAATAACATTTCTGAAGTTTACTTTATTGAAATGCATAATAGGAATAAAATGTACACTGTGATGAAAATGCCTTTTGGATAATCATTCAAACTGCAGACCAGGCCAATATCTCTAAGCTCACTCTCAATTAGGGCTGAGACGAGAGCAAGTGTTTGCATTCCAAAGGAAAATACTAACCTTTTGAGAGTGTCTATCTGTGCTTCATCAGTTTCTGGTGATTCTGTGCTCTCGCAATTTTCTGTCACTTTCGTCACTTCCTGCGACTTTTTCATTACTTCAGTTACTTCTGTCACTTTCTGGGACTTTTTTGTGACTTTCTGGGACTTTTTCATTGCTTTCCTGGAATTTTACAACTGTTTTACAGCAGTTTTGGCAATTTCCAGCACTTTCCCGTTGCTTAGTCAGCAGGTTTTCATCTCCACAGCCCCCGGGTGTGTGTGCAAGGCACACACAGGGCTTGGGACCAGCCTGTAGCAGCCCATTCAACATGTGAAAAATATCAGAAAATGACAAAAATAGTGGGAAAGTCAGCAAGTTTCTGTGCCACATGCCCTGCTTCTGATGAAAGCAGCACATGCAGAGATTTTTTTTGTTTCAGGTCTACTATCTATGGCTACTACAACATGAAATCTTTGAAATCAAAGTGTGGTTTACTGAAAAGTATACTGTGTTCTAGCTCATTACTGCAACATCCCAGAACTTCCCTCCCCTCTTGCTCACACACATCTGTGATCCATACCTGTCTAGATCCTTGCCTGTCCTGGCTAGTTAAGGCCTGCTGGGAGACAATGGGGCCACTGCTGGCTGAGGTGGTGAATGCCTTCCTCCGGGAGGGCAGTGCCGAACTGTCTCAAGGAGACAGTGGTGTAGCCTCTGTTCAAGAAATCATCGCTTGACGCTGACTCCCTCGCCAGCTATCGGCCTGTCTCCTACCTTCCCTTTTTAGGGAAGATTATTGAACAGCTGGTGGCTCAGCAGCTCAAGAGACATCTTGATCATATTGGTTTTCTTAATCCCTCTCAGTCAGGATTTCAGCCGGGGTATGGCACCGAGACTGCGCTTGTGGCTTTGGTTGATGATCTATGTCATGAATGGGATCGGGGTCATTTGACCCTCTTGATTCTATTAGATCTGTCAGCTGCATTTGATACCGCTGACCATGAGATGTTGGTGATGCGCCTGCGGGATCGTGCAGGGGTCAATGGGACTGTTCTTGAATGGTTCCACTCATTCCTGACCGGGAGAACTCAACAAATGGTGCTCGGGGATTATTTTTCATCATACCGAGACCTCTTGTGTGGAGTCCAGCAGGGTTCTATTTTGTACCCTCTCCTGTTAAACGTGTATATGCAGCTGCTCAGTGAGGTGATCTGGAGGTTTGGCATGCGGTGTCATCAATATGCTGATGACACCCAGCCTTACCTCTCTTTTCCCACAGATCCAGGCCGAGCAGTCTCAGTGCTTACTCGGTGTCTGATGGTGGTGGGGGACTGGATGTGGTTGAATCGATTGAAGCTGAATCCTGACAAGATGGAGGTGATGTTAGTGGGTAAGGCGGGTCCCCATTATTGATGGAGTATGTCCTCTAGGGGCGGGAAACCGGTAAAATCCGGTATCCGATAATGTCGGTACCGGGCGTACCGGCATTATCGGATTCGACCCGGTAATCCGGTCCGGGGTACCGGATTCCGGGTACCGGATTTTTTACATTGCAGCCATTTAAAAATGGCTGCAATGTAAAAACTTAAAGCCCCAAGTTTA
>QEPC01006353.1:5082450-5116667 GCA_003113815.1 Sphenodon punctatus
AGAGTCGATGTAATGTTTAAAAGAAAGGGGTGAGTCAAAGATGAAGACTAAGCAACGGGCTTGCGGGATGGGAAGGATGGTGACTCCATTGATGAGGATCGACAGGGAAGAGGGAGAGGAAGGATGAGGGGGTTGGAAATAAGGAGTTCAGTTTTAGCCATGTTGAGTTTGAGTTGACATTGAGACATCCAGGTAGAGATGTTAAAGAGACAGCTGGTGAGGTGAGCTTGAATAGATGGAGAGAGAGAAGGAGTAGAGAGAGTGAGAGTTGAGTGTCATCAGTGTAGAGGTGATATTGGAAGCCATGGGAGGCAATGAGTTTGCCTAGGGACAGGGTATAGGTAGAGAAGAGGAGAGGGCCAAGGACAGAGCCTTGGGGAACATCAACTGAGAGGAGAAGGGAGGAGGAGGTGGTGTCGGCAAGAGACATATTGAAGGAGCTGTCAGAGTGGTAGGAGGAGAACCAGTCGAATACAGAGCCATGGAAGCCAAGGGAGTGAAGTGAGTTCAGCAAGACTGAGTGGTCAACAGTATTGAAGGCAGCAGAGAGGTTAAGGAGGACAAGAATGGAGTAAAGGCGATTAGATTTAGCCACAAGAAGATCATTGACGGACACCCCCACGCACCTGGGATTCACACCCAGACTGAAGCCTGTGCCAAACAACAGAGATGACAGATATCTCCTCTGGCCAATTGGTTTGACATTTCAAAGACACCCTGTCTGGGACAAAGATGTGATTTGTCTCTCTTACTTCATGCTTCCAGCTTTTACAGGACCAATCTTGGGTGGCTCTGAGGTGGGCATAGAAGAAGGGACATAACTGGGAATTCAGGCAGCAAGGCAGAGGGCAGGTGGATAGAATTCCATAAATCAGGATACATAGTTCACACATCCAGACTGGCCAGTTGTCATCACAATCACATCCTGCAGCACTGTAACAAACATAAAAGAATCCCTGGCATAGGGTCATTCTCTGCAGATGCTGTGCAGGCTTATTATTATTATTATTATTATTATTATTATTTATTATTAACAAACATTTATATAGCACCAGCAGTGTACCTGGCACGTTACAAAGTAATAAAATAGACATGGTCCCTGCCCCTAGGGCTTACAATCTGAGACACAGGAGCTGGGGGAGAGACATAGGAAGGGGAACATAGGGAGAGACAAGGGGTCTAACATTCATGAAGATGCGAGGTCTCAAGTGCACGTACTTGGCTTGGTTACGATGAGAATGACAGCAGGCAGGTCCATGTTGCAAGGATAAGGGTAAACCGATCGTAGGTATAGGAATAGTGGCTCAGCAGGATAAAGAGTCAGACAGAGCAGAGCGAAAGAGGTGAGTTTTAAGGAGAGATTTGAAGGTATGAAGGGAGGGGGCAAGGCGGATGTGGACAGGGAGGGAGTTCCAGGCATGGGGGGCAGCAAGTGAGAAGGGACGAAGGCGCTTAGGGGAGCAGGGAAGGCGTGGAAGGGTGAGAGAAGGGACAGAGGAGGAGCGAAGTGCACGGGCTGGAGTATGGAGGGCGATAAGTGCAGAGAGGTAGGGGGGAGCAAGGTTGTGAAGAGCTTTATAGGTGAAGACTAGGAGCTTGTGCAGGATTCGTTCAGGAAGGGGAAGCCAGTGAAGCGAAGAGAGGAGGGGCTGCACATGGTCGAAGCGACTGGCGAGGTAGATGACCCTGGCAGCAGAGTTTTGGACAGAGATGAGGGGAGAAAGGTGAGACCGGGGAAGGCCAGTGAGAAGGAGGTTACAGTAATCGAGGCGAGAGATGACCAGAGCATGAACAAGAGTTTTGGCAGACGAGACAGAGAGAAAAGGGCGAATCTTAGCAATGTTATGGAGGGAGAAGCGACAGGATTTAGCAACAGAGTCAATGTAGGGTTTAAAAGAAAGGGGTGAGTCAAAGATGAAGCCTAGGCTACGGGCTTGGGGGACAGGCAGGATGGTGACTCCATCAATAGTTATTGACAGTGAGGAAGGAGAGGAAGGATGAGGGGGGAAGATAAGGAGTTCAGTTTTAGCCATGTTGAGTTTGAGTTGACGTTGAGACATCCAGGTAGAGATGTCAGAGAGACAGTTGATGAGACGAGCTTGAACAGAGGGAGAGAGAGAGGGAGTAGAGAGATAGAGTTGAGTGTCATCAGCATAGAGGTGGTATTGGAAGCCATGGGAGGCAATGAGTTTGCCTAAGGATGAGGTATAGATCGAGAAGAGGAGAGGGCCAAGAACAGAGCCTTGAGGAACACCAACTGAGAGGGGGAAGGAGGAGGAGGCGGAGTTGGAGAGAGACACATTAAAGGAGCGGTCAGAGAGGTAGGAGGAGAACCAGTTATGGACAGAGCCACAAAAGCCAAGGGAGTGAAGGGAATCCAGCAAGAGTGAGTGGTCAACAGTATCGAAGGCAGCAGAGAGATCAAGGAGGACAAGAATGGAATAGAGACGTTTAGATTTAGCCACCAGAAGATCGTTGGTGATCTTAGCGAGAGCAGTTTCAGTAGAATGAAGGGGGCGGAAGCCAGATTGGAGGGGGTCAAGGGAGGAGTTGGAGGATAGGAAGTCAAGGCAGCGGGAGTAGACAACACGTTCAAGCAGCTTGGAAGCAAAAGGAAGGAGTGAGACAGGACGATAGCTAGAAGGGTCAGAGGGGTCAAGAGTGGACTTTTTGAGAATAGGAGAGACTGTGGCATGTTTGAAGGCAGAAGGGAAAGAGCCAGTAGAGAGGGAGAGGTTGATGATGTGCAGGAAGGAAGGGGCGACAGTGGGAGTAATGGAGGTGAGGAGGCGGGAAGGAATGGGATCAAGGGGGCAAGTGGAAGGGTTGGAGGAGGAGAGCAGAGAGGAGATTTCCTTAAGGGAGGCAGGGGAGAAGGAGGACATGAGAGAAGGAGGGGGAGGAGGGAGAGGGGTGGGAGTGGGAAGAGAGGAGTGGGAAGCGATGTCGAGGCGGATCTTGTCTATCTTGGAGGTGAAGAAGGAGGCAAGATCCTGAGCAGAAAGGGAAGAAGGAGGGGGAGGACAGGGAGGCTTGAGGAGGGAGTCAAAGGTAGAGAACAGGCGGCGAGGGTCCCGAGAACAGGACTCAATGCGGGAGGCATAGTAGTGTTGTCTAGCAAGGGAGATAGCAGAAGTAAGGGTGGAGAGACAGAATTTGAAGTGAAGGAAGTCAGCGTGAGAATGGGATTTGCGCCAGAGTCGTTCAGCAGCACGAGTGCAAGAACGGAGGTGGCGGATACTAGGGGTGAGCCAAGGACGGGGGTTGTGGGAGAAGGCAGGGCGGGAAGAGAGAGGGGCATGGGAGTCAAGTGTGGAGGAGAGAGAGGCGTTGAGAGCAGAGACAGCGGAGTCAGGGGAGGAGGAAGAGAAGACTGTAGGAAGAAGGGGAGAGAGAGAGGAGGCAAAGTCCAGGGGATCAATAGCTTGAAGGTCACGGAAGGGGCGTAGAGAAGGGGAAGAGGAGGGGGGACAGTGGGAAATGTTGAAAGAGGCAAGGAAGTGGTCTGATATAGGATGAGGATCGAAGGAGAGATCAGCGACAGAGCAGTTTCTAGAGAGGACAAGATCAAGAGAATGGCCATTAGTATGGGTGGGGGAGTTGGTCCAAAGGTGGAGGTTGAAGGAGGAGGCTAGGGAGAGGAAGCGAGAGACTGAGGGCTGAGATGGGTCATCAACATGAATGTTGAAGTCACCAAGGATGAGAGTGGGGATATCAACAGAGAGGAAGAAAGTGAGCCAGGACTCAAAGTCAGAAAGAAAGGAAGAGAGAGGACCAGGGGGACGGTAGATGACAGCAACACGTAGATGGAGGGGGGAGTAGAGGCGCACGGAGTGAGCCTCAAAGGTATGGAAGGAGAGAGAGGGGGGAGGAGAAATTGGTTGGAACTGACAGGATTTAGCAAGAAGGAGGCCCACCCCACCACCCCGTCCTTCAGGGCGGGGTTGGTGAGAGAAGGAGAGACCCCCACAGGAGAGGGTAGCAGGCGTGACAGAGTCCGAGGGAGTGATCCAAGTTTCAGTAAGGGCAAGGAGCTGGAGGAAGCAAGAAAGGAAAATATCATGGATATAGGGAGCTTTACTGATAGATGAGTGACAGTTCCAGAGGGAGCAGAAAAATGGTAGTTGATGAGGGGGGTGGCAAGGAATAGGGATAAGATTGGGAGAAGGGCAGTGTCATGGTAGACTAGAGACAGGAGGAATAGGGATAAGATTGGGAGAAGGGGAGCATCAAGGAAGGCTAGAGACAGGAGGACTGGAAGGGGAGCAAGGTGAGAAGGCAGCCAAGGGAGAAAAACATGTATGGGGGAGGTTAGAGAGTGGTGATCGGTTGGGGGGAGGAAGAAGCAGGGAGGAGAAAAGTAGAGGGAGAAAAAGATGGACAGGAAGAGGAAAAGGGGAGGAGGGAAAGAAAAGGCAAGAAAATAGGGCAGACATGTTAGTGAGTAAGATAGGAGGGAAAAATACAGTAGAAGAAATGGAGAAAAGTAGCTTTCGGCCCCCTGGTTGGTGGAGCTTGGGGTGGCAGAAAGGCCAAGCCCCAGGAGAGTTGCGGTGTCCTCCAGTGATGACAGCCGAGGATGCTGGGAGGATATGCAGACGAGCTGCAACCTCACCAGTTCTCGGTCCGCTGGTCAGTGGAGCTTGGACTGGCAGAAAGGCCAAACCCCAGGAGAGTCACGTTGTCCTCAAGCGATGACAGCCGAGGATGCTGGGAGTGTATTCAGACAAGCTGCAACCTCACCAATTCTCAACCCGCTGGTCGGTGGAGCTTGGGGTGGCAGAAAGGCCAAACCCCAGGAGAGTCGCAGTGTCCTCAAGCGATGACAACCGAGAATACTGGGAGCGTATGCAGACGAGCTGCAACCTCATGCTTATGACATTGGCATTCTTTATCAAATCTTTCTAATTTTTGGCAGAGATAATTGTGAAGGCCTAATATACAATCCTGACAAATTTCATGTAAACAAGTGAGAATACAAAGATGTTAAAGCCAGAAATACATTTAAAAGTAAAGTACATATAAAATCAGAATCCTTTATCCAATACTTCTGAAATGTGGATGTGGCAGTAATCTTGGGGAGTGGTATACTCTTGCCAAGTTTCATCCAAATCAGATGGGAGACAGGGATTTTAGAGCCAGTAATGTGTACTCAGATTTTCATAAAACAACAAATTTCAACGTCTTATACAATTGGATCCCTTTATTCAATCTTTCCAAAGTTTGGCACATATAATGCTCTCCACTGGAGGTAAAATCCTAATAAGTGCCCTCCAAAGTGAATGACATAAACATTACAGTCAAAATTGTGTTTTCCATTGAAACCAATGTAAATCAAAACCAAAAAAGAAACAAAGACTAATGAAATATAACATAAATGAATTACATTTTAATAATGAAAACAAAAGTAATAACGAAAACAAAAGAGAGGTTCTGTGCACATCCCTCCATAATATGCTAACACCACTGGTTTAAGGGTTAAACCTAACAAAGCCAAGGTGCACTAAAACTCTGCACTTATTAATTCACTTAGGGTGTAAACAAATGAGAGGGGAACCCTGAGAGCCTGTGGTCACTTTGTGCCCCCCGCAGCCACCACCTGCTCCACATAGGACAAAAAGAGACAGGCAGGTGTCCTCGCTGCTGCGGTGCACTCACGCTTCCTCCATCTCTCCACCATTAGAGTTCTAGGCTGGCACCTGTGATTCTGTTGTGCTGAATGTGCACGTACACCCCAACAGATGGGGGGCATGGGGTGACCATGTGGGCCCCCGTGGCCCCCTAGCACATGGTAGGTGGCCCGATGGAAGCACATTGCCCTGGATTTACCTACACGGCAGGCCCGGGTTGACACCATGTGGAGTAATCCCGGGGTGAACATCTGGTGGCCCCATGACAAACAAGCAAGTAAATCTTGATCTAATGTGGGCAAAAGTGGAGCAATGTCTCATTTGTTAACACCTTTTGAGTAATACTTTATCTATCTGTAGAATTCGCAAATGTTGTGTATCCCATGCCCTATTAGAGCTGATCAAATTCCAGAGTAAACTTTTTCCTGACAGAAAATGCCTTTTCTATGAGAAAGAAGGTTAATTTAGAAAAATTTTCCTGATTAGAAATTTCGGGTGGGGTTGGGGGTGAGGGGATGAAAAATGGTGCATAAAATGTTTCCTTTTAGTTGCCCCAGTAATGTTTGGGTTTCTAATTTATTTAATTATTTCTATTTCTATCCTGCCCATTCCCTTGAGGCTCAGAGCTTGGAATGAAAATGACAGTTTTCCCTTTAACTGCATTGCACCCATGCATGAGATATTTATTGTTCTTTGAACCCAGTGCAGTGGTGGAAATTGCAAGAGGGCACCCCTGCCTGACCTAAGAGAGAGAAGCAAAAAATTGGGGCGGGGGTGGAGGGAAGGGCCTTTTAGATATGAAGCCTGCTAGCAGTAATATTACAACCTTGATAAGTAGTCTGGCATCTGGTTCAAGGAACTGGATGTGCCTCAGCAAAACAAGCTTGATTTCCACTTAGGTCACTTTCAGACATGCCCTGCCCCCCTGCACATATTCTGGCTGCGGGGGAATAATACGCAGCCAGGATATGCTTGGGGATCGGCTGGTCTGAAAGCCGCCGTCACCCCCTCGCATGGCGTTGCCGGCAGAGACACACAGGAAATAGAGCTCTACATCCCTGCGCATCTCTACTGGCAAAGCTACGTATGTGTGGGTGTGGGTCTTTCAGACCAGCTGATCCCCGCGATATCCTGGCTGTGCATTCCCCCCTCCCCCCTCCCGCAATCAGAATATGCATTGGGGGGAGGGGCTATGTCTGAAAGTGACCTATGTTTGGGCATTTTCTTCAAAGAAACACATATTTTAGGATTTCCTCTTTCAATGGGAAATTCTGAAACGCTGATTTTTCATCCAGATGTCGAGGAAAAATTTATATTTACACTGTTGGTAAAATCTGTCAGAGTCTTTATTGATCTCAAAGCGCTGAGAGGGAGAGAGCAGTACTGTCTCCATGCAGGGAAACAGCCTGGTCTGGCTTCTCCCAGAATACATAGGTATTTTATAGGTTACAATACAGGAAAAAGATACTGGCTTGTCAGTCAAGGACAACGTCATACAATAATGGGAGGTTACTGCAATTGTTTAACTACTAAGCAAATTATTCTCAAAACAATATAAGCTAGACTGTTTAGAAAGTAAGGTGACTAAGCAAAGCTAATTAACTAGCACAGCTGAAAGGCCATTTTCTACTATCTGCTATGGGAAGGCGTCCCACTGTCTAGATTTAAGGCCTGTGTGGAGCACTTTCCAAGACCCCAGTTTGCAAAGCAGAATGCAGAAGCAGCTAGCTTTCTATCTAGAGGGCAAGGGCATAGTTTCTACTAGGCAGTAGGTTTTACCCAAGATGCTTTGGGTGTCATCCATTTTGTGATACCTTCCATTGGCTATGTGTAGCTTTATTATTATTATTATTAATAAACATTTATATAGCGCAAGCAGTGTACCTGGCACTTTACAAAGTAATAAAATAGACACGGTCCCTGCCCCATGAGCTTACAATCTGAGAGACAGGAGTTGGGGGAGACACATAGGAAGGGGAACAGAGGGAGAGACAAGGGGTCTAACATTCATGAAGATGTGAGGTCTCAAGTGCACGTACTTGGCTTGGTTACGATGAGAATGACAGCAGGCAGGTCCATGTTGCAAGGATAAGGGTAAACCGATCGTAGGTATAGGAATAGTGGCTCAGCAGGATAAAGAGTCAGACAGAGCAGAGCGAAAGAGGTGAGTTTTAAGGAGAGATTTGAAGGTATGAAGGGAGGGGGCAAGGCGGATGTGGACAGGGAGGGAGTTCCAGGCATGGGGGGCAGCAAGTGAGAAGGGACGAAGGCGCTTAGGGGAGCAGGGAAGGCGTGGAAGGGTGAGAGAAGGGACAGAGGAGGAGCGAAGTGCACGGGCTGGAGTATGGAGGGCGATAAGTGCAGAGAGGTAGGGGGGAGCAAGGTTGTGAAGAGCTTTATAGGTGAAGACTAGGAGCTTGTGCAGGATTCGTTCAGGAAGGGGAAGCCAGTGAAGCGAAGAGAGGAGGGGCTGCACATGGTCGAAGCGACTGGCGAGGTAGATGACCCTGGCAGCAGAGTTTTGGACAGAGATGAGGGGAGAAAGGTGAGACCGGGGAAGGCCAGTGAGAAGGAGGTTACAGTAATCGAGGCGAGAGATGACCAGAGCATGAACAAGAGTTTTGGCAGACGAGACAGAGAGAAAAGGGCGAATCTTAGCAATGTTATGGAGGGAGAAGCGACAGGATTTAGCAACAGAGTCAATGTAGGGTTTAAAAGAAAGGGGTGAGTCAAAGATGAAGCCTAGGCTACGGGCTTGGGGGACAGGCAGGATGGTGACTCCATCAATAGTTATTGACAGTGAGGAAGGAGAGGAAGGATGAGGGGGGAAGATAAGGAGTTCAGTTTTAGCCATGTTGAGTTTGAGTTGACGTTGAGACATCCAGGTAGAGATGTCAGAGAGACAGTTGATGAGACGAGCTTGAACAGAGGGAGAGAGAGAGGGAGTAGAGAGATAGAGTTGAGTGTCATCAGCATAGAGGTGGTATTGGAAGCCATGGGAGGCAATGAGTTTGCCTAAGGATGAGGTATAGATCGAGAAGAGGAGAGGGCCAAGAACAGAGCCTTGAGGAACACCAACTGAGAGGGGGAAGGAGGAGGAGGCGGAGTTGGAGAGAGACACATTAAAGGAGCGGTCAGAGAGGTAGGAGGAGAACCAGTTATGGACAGAGCCACAAAAGCCAAGGGAGTGAAGGGAATCCAGCAAGAGTGAGTGGTCAACAGTATCGAAGGCAGCAGAGAGATCAAGGAGGACAAGAATGGAATAGAGACGTTTAGATTTAGCCACCAGAAGATCGTTGGTGATCTTAGCGAGAGCAGTTTCAGTAGAATGAAGGGGGCGGAAGCCAGATTGGAGGGGGTCAAGGGAGGAGTTGGAGGATAGGAAGTCAAGGCAGCGGGAGTAGACAACACGTTCAAGCAGCTTGGAAGCAAAAGGAAGGAGTGAGACAGGACGATAGCTAGAAGGGTCAGAGGGGTCAAGAGTGGACTTTTTGAGAATAGGAGAGACTGTGGCATGTTTGAAGGCAGAAGGGAAAGAGCCAGTAGAGAGGGAGAGGTTGATGATGTGCAGGAAGGAAGGGGCGACAGTGGGAGTAATGGAGGTGAGGAGGCGGGAAGGAATGGGATCAAGGGGGCAAGTGGAAGGGTTGGAGGAGGAGAGCAGAGAGGAGATTTCCTTAAGGGAGGCAGGGGAGAAGGAGGACATGAGAGAAGGAGGGGGAGGAGGGAGAGGGGTGGGAGTGGGAAGAGAGGAGTGGGAAGCGATGTCGAGGCGGATCTTGTCTATCTTGGAGGTGAAGAAGGAGGCAAGATCCTGAGCAGAAAGGGAAGAAGGAGGGGGAGGACAGGGAGGCTTGAGGAGGGAGTCAAAGGTAGAGAACAGGCGGCGAGGGTCCCAAGAACAGGAGGGAGGCATAGTAGTGTTGTCTAGCAAGGGAGATAGCAGAAGTAAGGGTGGAGAGACAGAATTGGAAGTGAAGGAAGTCAGCGTGAGAATGAGATTTGCGCCAGAGTCGTTCAGCAGCACGAGTGCAAGAACGGAGGTGGCGGAGCTTAATTCCATATGGGCCGTTACAAAAATTCCTCCACACAGATTTAGAACAAAAATATTGTTGGAGGGCCAAATTCCACTTTGGATGGAAAAATCCATTTCCTAACAATTCTCTTTAATATCTCTTCTGAAGTTTTAAGTTTTTAACTGTTTTCAGGACATGAGCATATGAAGTCAAATTAACATACACAAAGCAAAATAAATGACAAAGCACACAAGCATTTGCATTAGTTACACTGTCTGCAAAATATTGTTAAAATCCTTAAATTTATTTGTAATCTATTTATTTATTTTTATTTATTTCAAAAACTTATTACCCCAGCCCTCCTGCCACAGGCAACTCGGGGTGGCTTACAACAATAAAAAACTATTAAAACACATTAAAAGGAGAAAACAGATAAAAGAACTGCCCCCTACCTCGCCACCCCTTACCCCCCCACCCATCACCCCTCTCCCCTGCCAAACACCTGGTGGAACAGACAGGTCTTGCAACTTTTCCAAAAAGAAGGGAGGTCTGGAGCCAGCCGGACCCCCACCAGAAGGGAGTTCCATAGCAGCCACTGAGAATGCCCTCTCCTGTGTTGCCACCCGAGAAACTCGGGAGACCTTGAGCAGGGCATCCCTGTATGACCGCAGGGGCCAATCCAGGACACAGGGAGTGAGGTGGTCTCGCAGATGGGCAGGGCCCAGACAATGTAGGATGTTATAGGTTAAAACCAACACCTTGAATTGGGCCCGGAAAACCACCAGCAGCCAGTGCAGAGAGTGGAACACTGGTGTAATATGCTCCCGGCAGCCCAGTCCCACTAGGAGACAGGCCACCGCATTTTACACCAGCTACAATTTCTGAGCCGTCACCATGGGTAGCCTCACGTAGAGTGCGTAACAGTAGTCTAGTTGAGAGGTGATGAAAGCATGAATGTCTGTGGTCAGGTCAGAGTCCGAAACAAATGGCCAAAGCCATTGCACCTGATGCAACTGGCAGAAAGCACTCCTCGCCACAGCCTCCACCTGGAGATCGAGTTGGAGCTACGCATCGAGGAGCACCCCTAGATCCATACCTGGGAAGCCAATGGAGGACAGACCCCATCAATGGTGGGGCCCACCAATTCCATCACCTTACCCACTAACATCACCTCTGTCTTGTCAGGATTCAGTCACAGTCGATTAGTCCTCATCCAATCCCTCACAGCCGCCAGGCACCGAGTAAGCACTGAGACTGCCGGGCCTGGGTCTGTTGAAAAAGAGAGGTACAGTTGGGTGTCATCAGCATATTGATGACCCCATACACCAAACCCCCTAATCACCTCGCCGAGCGGCTGCATATACACATTGAACAGGAGAGGGAACAGAACAGAAGGTTGTGGAACTCCACACGAGAGGTCTTGGTATGATGAAAAACAGTCCCCAAGAACCACCCACTGGGTTCTTCCGGTCAGGAACGAGCAGAACCATTCAAGAACAGTCCCACCCACTCCTGCACAGTCCCGCAGGTGCATCACCAACATCTCATGATCAATGGTAACAAACGCAGCTGACAGATCTAAAAGGATCAGCAGAGTCGAATGAGCCCAATCCATATCTCGGTGCAGGTCATCTACCAAAGCCACAAGCGCAGTCTCAGTGCCATTACCTGGATGAAAGCCGGACTGAGAGGGATCAAGAAAACCGATGCGATCAAGATGCCCCTGCAGCTGCTGAGCCACTACCCGTTCAATAACCTTCCCTAAAAAGGGAAGGTTAGAGACAGGCCAATATCTGGCAGGGGAGCCAGTGTCAAGTGATGGTTTCTTGAGCAGAGACTGCACCATGGCCTCCTTGAGACAGCCTGGCATTCTGCCTTCCCACAGGGAGGCGTTGATCACCCCAGCCAGCAACAGCCCCATTGTCTCCTGGCAGATCTTAACCAGCCAGGACGGGCAAGGGTCTAATTCACAAGAAGTGGCCCTGACCACCCCAAGAACATCAACCGCATCGGTAGGCATCACTGACTGAAACTGTTCCCAGAAAACCAGACATGATGGGGCTTCCATAACCTCTGGTTCCCCTAGTGTAATAAATGCTGCGTCAAAAGCATGGTGAATATGAGCAATTTTGTCCACAAAATAATCCACAAACATATCACAGTGGGCAGTAGATGACTCCACTACAAGATTGAGGAGGGCTGGACTGACCAGCCCCCGCATTACCTGGAACAGCTCCTCTGGACGGGATTTTGAAGATGCTATGAGGGCAGCAAAGAACTCCCTCCTTGCTGTCTGCATAGCCACAGCATAGGCTCGTAAACTGGCTCTATGCTGCAATCAATTGACTTCAGCACGCGAACGATGCTTCCGTTGCTCCAACTGCCGCCCATGTCGCTTCAGCAACTGCAGCTCCTCGGAAAACCAAGGAGGTCTGCAGAGCTACCGCCTGGGCAGCGGACGTCTAGGAGCCGTCTGATCAATGGCCTCCGTCATCAAAGTGTTCCACGGCACAACAAGGTCATAAATGTACATATTTATATTTCTATCCTGTCCATTCCCTTGAAGCTCAGAGCGGGTTACAATGCATAAATAAATACAAAAACCACAAAATAAACCAAAATATTAAAATATGTCCATAAAAGCAAATAAAACAGATAAAGTCCCCTAAGCCACAACACCCCAAACCCTACCCCTGCCTGACAAATGCCCGGCCAAACAAAACAGTCTTACATTGTCTCCAGAAGATGAGCATTCTTGGGCTTACATGAACCTTCAAGGGCAAGGAGTTCCATAAATGTGGGGCAGCCACTGACAACACCTCTCTGAATCCCCTCATCATAGAAACTTGGCAGACAGAGGGTGCTCCTGGCTAACCTCAGAGGATGGTTGCGGTGGAACAGGAGGGAAGAGGTGAACTTTCAGATACTGGGGGCCCAAGCCATTTAGAGCTTTCTAGGTCAAAACCAGCATGTTCTATTGCTTTGTGTAATAGTATTTATTTGATCAGCAATTTGCTATTACAAATTAAAACAAATACAAAATAAATTAAAACAAATACAAATAGAAAATATTAAAATAGCAATCATAGAACAATAATAAAATCCTATATACTCAGGAAAACCAATCTTCTCCAATTTCCTTAACCTAATTATCTATATCCATACCTGTTTCATTCAGCTTTGTGAGCCTCAGATCCTTTTCAATCTGAAGAAGAAACATAGCTAGAATTTTTAACTGATGTGGATCAGCAAGGGTAGCTAAGAGCTCCCATTTCTTTGTAGTCTCCAAATCAACTTCAATACATAGTGAGTCAATCCATATTTCTCTGAGGGGAATGTAGTTTGGACAATCCCATATAGCATGTAATAGTGTTCCCACCGCATCGGGGCAGTATCGACAAACCCTTAAATGCCGTGGGATTTGCTTCCTACGTCCCCTCACTTCCTCTGTATCAATAAGGTTAAACCAAAAGAGGGTAACCACCCTCCTGAGTCTAACATCTTGTAATACCTCTAGATAGGTTTCCTGTCCCACCACAGTTTTGATTTTAGGGTATAACTGCGAAATCTTATTGCCAGCCACTAGTTCTAGATCCTTATGGTTTGCCCAAGCCACTATCTTATCCTTTAATTCCTGTTTCGACACTGGCATAAGTGGCAGCTTATATTGGTCCAATGGCAGCGCCAATTCCACTGCCAGATTTTTCACAAACCTTAACCATCTATAATGAGGAATACCAGTATGATCTTTCTGCTCAGTATAACACTCCCTCAAAAGCAATGGGGCATCTCCAGAGGCCATTTCCCACCAAAATATCATGGTACGGCAAATTGAGTAGGTATACACTGTCATAAGGTCCAGTTCCACCCTCATCATTGCTAGCGGCATCATTCTCGGGGCTCTCAAAATAATTCGCATAAAGCAATTCTGCGGTACTTCCAAGAGCTTATTATAGCCCAAACTAGTTATCTCTGCTCCATATGTAAGACATGGAATGACTTTGATTTTATATACCTCTATAAGCTGTTTTACCGCAACCATTGGTGTCATATACGCCAGTTTTATTAACCCCCCCTACTAGTTGGTTCGCCTTTGCTACTCGGGCCTCATTATTTACCTTCCATGATTTAGACGCTGAAAATGTCACCCCCAAATATGTATAATGGGCAGTCACATCCAATTCCTGTAAACCCACTCTCCATTTATTATTTATTCTAGTCGTACCAAAGACCATAACCTTCGATTTTTTGACATTTATAGTCAAAAAATTTGTCTGCTAATAATTATATAGGGCTGTAAGTGACTGTTGCAAGCCCTGTTTGGTTTATGAGAGAAGAACGATATCATCCGCAAACATCAAGATGGACAGGGGTCGAACTCCTACACATGGGGGCGTAGTATTTGCTGCTGCAATAACCTGAACCAAATCCTCTATATAAAGAGTAAACAGCAGCAAGCACACATCCCTGGTGCACTCCTTGGCATAAGGGAAAAGATCTAGTAATTCCCCCTCTATTATCCATTCTAACCACCGCTTCAGAGTCCTCATGCATTTTAATGATCAATTCCAACAATTCCAATGGGATCCTCATCCGCTGCAACTTATACCACAGCAACTCCCTACTAATAGAGTCAAAAGCTTTCGCGAAGTCTATGTAGGCCAGATATAGTTTGCCTCATTTTATATTTGTGTATTTATATATCAAATAGTTAATGATAAACACATTTTGGATTGTCGATCTGTTCTTCATGAAACCTGATAGTTCTTCAGTTGGTTTTTGGGTGGCTTGGACCCACGCCTCCAAGGCCGATAGTAAAGTTCTCGCATATAATTTCCCCATAATGGGAAATAAACTAATTGGCCTATAACAGACTGGATCCTTTGGGTCTCCTGCCTTAAATAGGGGAATAATAACTGCTTTCTTCCAAACCCCAGGAATAAGCTTTGTACAGATTATTAGGACTGTTTACAAGCCAGTGTAGGAGGTATACCTATCCTCCTAATGGGCGATTTAAATGCTAGAATTGCCGACTCAGATGAGAGAATGGTAGATCCCCTGCTCCAGTCCTGGTATAGGTTCCCAATTCGGAGGTCAATGGATCTTGTGATTAACAACCACGGGGAAAAAATTACTTGCCCTATTAGGGGAGCTGGGGCTCGTAGTAGTGAATGGTAGAACACCGGTTGACCCCAGGGGAGAGTTTACTTTTGATACCAACAAAGGTACAAGTGTAATTATCTATTTTTGTGTATCGTGTGCCTTCTTTCCAAGGATCAAGGACCTAAATATTATACAGAGACTGGAGGGGAGCCATTACCCTTTAGCAATTGAAGTGATCCAGCAGGGCATGTGGATTGATGATTTAGAAAAGCCTCAGTCAATAGAAGTGGGGCAAATGACTAAATGGACAGAGAAGTCCTATATTGCTATTTGCCAATGGCTTTGTACAATGGATTGTCAGGTGGCTAGATCCAGCTTGCTCCACACAGAAGATTTTCAATTATTCTCTCAGATATTGGGGGATATGATAGTTCAAATAGGTGTCTATTTTAGGAGGTTGCCAGTGGTTAATATTGCTTTGTGCCCGGAAAGCTTCTGGCAGCCAGTGCAGACTCTGGAGCACTAGTTTAATGTGCCTCTGGCAACCCACCCCCAACAGGTTGTAACTGAATGATAAGTTGACTAAATGTGTGTTTGTGTATATATAATATCATTAACTCTAAGGAATAAAGATAGAAATAGCCTCGGGGGGGGGGGGAGAAAGAGAGAGTTTCAGGAATTATTTATTTTTCAACTGACCCAGACCCTGCTGTTTCATTGCTATCTCAGTGTCTGGAGGCCGTGGTGGAACGGATGTGGCAGAGTAGACTGAAGCTCAACTCCGATAAGACGGAGGTGGTGTTGGTGGGGTGCTGGACGTGGATCTCCACCTGGAGAAGCAGGTAGAGGCGGTGGCGAAGACTGCCTTCCGCCAGTTGTATCTGGTGCGGAGGTTGCATCCGTTTGTCTCCGGCCCGGACCTGGACTCCCTCATCCATGCCTTCGTCGCCTCGAGACTGGACTACTGCAACGCGCTCTACGTGGGGCTTCCCTTGTTCCTGGTTCAGAGGCTGCAGCTAGTGTAGAATACGGCAGCCTGTCTCCTTTCGGGGACGAGTCACCGGGAGCACGTTACACCTGTGCTCTAGACTC
The DNA here is from genome assembly GCA_003113815.1 of Sphenodon punctatus. Classification (NCBI taxonomy): domain Eukaryota; kingdom Metazoa; phylum Chordata; class Lepidosauria; order Sphenodontia; family Sphenodontidae; genus Sphenodon; species Sphenodon punctatus. The sequence continues at coordinate 5,098,292 of QEPC01006353.1, forward strand.
TGCACTGGTTGCCAATAGTGTGCTGAGCTAGGTTCAAGGTTTGGTGCTGATTTATAAGGCCCTTTACGGTCTGGGCCCCTCGTACCTCAGGGACTGCCTCGCCCTCCACACCCCAGAATGGCTCCTTCGGTCTGCCGGGGGTGCCTTCCTGGAGGTCCCCCGCGTTAAGCGGGGGGCCACAATGGAGACGGCATTCTCGGTGCCCAGGCCAACCCTTTGGAACTCCCTTCCGGAGGAAGCTCGCCTGGCCCCAAGCCTTCGGGGAGGGGGGGAGGGAGGATTAATGGGTTTTTATCTCCCCTACCCTAGTTATTGTTTTAATGTTGCCCGGGCCCTGTTTAACATTTTATATTGTGTTGATGTGTTTTAAATTATTTTATATGTATTTTATGATGTTTTATTGTTGGAAGCCGCCCCGAGATGTTTTCAGGAGGGGCGGGGTATAAATTTAAGAAAGAAAGAAACGTTTTATTTATTTATTTAATATATTTATACCCCGCCCCTCCTGCAAGCAACTCGGAGCGGCTAACAAATGTTTTAAAACAGCTTTTAAGAACATTTTAAACAGTTATAAAAATCTCACAAATAAAACAGGGAAAGGACAACAAGAAAATATAAAGAATAATAAAGAAGGGTAGGAGGATGAAAACCCGCTAACCCACCCTCCAACCCTTCCCAAAGGCCTGGGTGAACAGCCAGGTTTTACAAACTTTCCGGAATGTTAAAAGGTTCAGGGTCAGGCGAGCTTCCTCCAGGAGGGAATTCCAAAGGTGTGGCCTGGCCACTGAGAATGCCCTCTCCATTGTGGCCCCTCACTTAACATGGGCGACCTCCAAGAAAGCACCCCTGGCAGACCGAAGGAGCTGCTCTGGGGCATGGAGGATGAGGCAATCCCTGAGGTATGAGGGGCCGAGACTGTAAAGGGCCTTATAAATCAACACCAACACCTTGAGCCTGGCTTGGCACACTATTGGCAGCCAGTGCAGAGCACAGAGCACAGGTGTTATGTGGTCCCGGTGACCCATCCCCGAAAGGAGGCGGGCCGCCGCATTCTGCACTAGCTGCAGCCTCCGAACCAGGAACAAGGGCAGCCCTACGTAGAGTGCGTTGCAGTAGTCCAGCCTCGAGGTGATTAAGGCATGGACGAGGGAGGCCGGGTCCAGGCCAGAGACGTACGGATGCAACCTCCATACCAGATACAACTGGCAGAAGGCAGCCTTCGCCACCCCCTCTACCTGCTGCTCCAGGTGGAGATCCGCGTCCAGAACCACCCCCAGACTCCGGACCTGCTGAGCTATGGGAGAGCGAACCCCCCCCATTCAGGGGGGCCGACACTTTCCTCTCTCTCCCCACCACCATCACCTCTGCCTTATCGGGGTTGAGCTTCAGTCTGCTCTGCCACATCCATTCCGCCACAGCCTCCAAACACTGGGATAGCAATGAGATGGTAGGGTCTGGGTCAGCTGAAAAAGAGAGGTACAGCTGAGTATCATCAGCATATTGGTGACAGCGCACCCCTAACCCTCTCACGACCTCCCCCAAAGGCTGCATATAAATATTAAATAATAATGGAGACAGAATGGAACCCTGCAGAAAGCCGCAGGACAAAGTGCGGGGGCAAGATGTTTCAGCTCCCAGCACTACCCGCTGGCTTCTTCCCAAGAGGAAAGAATGGAAACATTCAAGAACGATCCCGTCCAGCCCCCCAGATCACGCAGTCACCTCAACAACAGCCCATGGTCCACAGTATCAAAGGCGGCCGAGAGATCTAGCAGGACAAGGAATGTTGAATGTCCTGCGTCCATCTCTCAGCGGAGATCGTTGACCAAGGCCATCATCGCCGCCCTACAACATAGCCGGGGCAGAACCCAGATTGAAAAGGGTCCAGGAAACCAATGCTGTCTAGATGCACCTGGAGCTGGATCGCCACTGCCTGCTTAATAACTTTCTCTAAAAAGGGAAGGTTAGAGACAGGTCGGTAACTGGCGAGTGCATCCATGTCCAACGATGGTTTCTTTAGCAGTGAGTTCGCAACAAGTGGCTCTCACAGACCCCAAGACATCCACCGCATCGGCCGGCGTCACTTCCTGAAACTCCCCCCACAAAGATGGACCAGCGGGAGCCTCCATCAGTCTGTACCTGCTGCGTCAAATTAGCATTTGCCTTTGGTTGGCCAGTCTAAAGATTTCTTACCAGTCTGCACAGAGAGGCACTATTTGATACGGATCCAGCTGTACATGTCTCAGGGTGGAGATGCATGCCTCAGTTGCTGATAAGCAAACCTTTATGTATTATTTGCTATACTGAGGCTGCAGTTTCCTCTAAGGAAATTTACATCAGTATGTGATCAGTGTATGATCATACCACAGCGGGACACAAATCTAGCCTTTACTTGAGGTATCTGGTACATGAGACCCTCATGTTATTTTTATGTGTACCTGCATGGGCATGCGTGGGAGTAGGGAACATCTGTGGGTTCTGAAGAACATAATTGTTTAGCTTTTCTAACATGCATACACTTTTAAGACCAAGTGGTGATGTTATTTGCGTTATGTGGTCCTCAGATCCTCTTTGATTCCAGTCTATAAACAACATCCTGTCCCATGCCTTCTGTCATGGACTGTTTAATCTTTGGCATTTTAGATGAGCCTCTACAAAGCATGTGAATAGCTCTTAATATTTTCTATTGCTAACTCAGACCTATTCTGGCATGGTAAGTAAATTTACTCTACTTAGGCCCTTGCCATTAGTAAGATGGTGATCTGCAAAAGATATCTTGGCTTTTTGAAGGTATCTGGTCCTTAACTCATCCAATATAGAGTGTGCTCACCTTGTGCTGATTTGGCCAGGGATAGATTGGGGATTTTGTGGTGTACAGACCGCCCCCTCTTGCAAAGCAGACTCCCTGACAGAGCTGCCTCAGTTGGCCTTGAAGGTGGTCTTGAAGTCACGCAGACTTATAGGCCTTTTTTACACGGACGGCGCAGCAGTGCCGATGGGTGTGGATGGGTGAGCACACCCAGCGAACACCTGGTGGTGCTGAGCAGGGAGACATTTACACAGACAGTGCTGTGGGGGGTTGTGGGAAGGAAAGGGGAGGGTCCCGCAAACACCCAGCACCCAAACACCCATCCTGGAGAACACCCAGCAAACACCTGTGCAAGTACATGGACGGCTGGGAATGAGAATGGTGGGGAAGCCCCACCAGGCACAGTGACGCGATGCACAACATGGCCGACTGAGGGCAAATGAAGCCGCACAATGCAGCCCCGCCCCCCCAGCTGCCAGGACCCGCGCGGGTGGGAGATGGGATGACAGCCACTACAATGGAGCCAGCTCCACACAGCCCCGGCACAGAGCCCAGACCGCCTGGTGCCAGACCTCCCCTCCCCAACACCCACCCACAGCAGAGAAGTACACACACAGCGGGCAGCAGAAGCACACAAGGAAGGGCACATGACCCACAGGGGAAAAGAAAGGAGGGAAGGGGCCCACACAACACAGGCAACCCCCCTCCCCCACACACACACCCAGAGGCATCCACACAAGGGGAGAGGTAACAGCAAAGCACAACACCGACACACCAGAAAAGGAACACACAAGCCTTTAATAAAAGAAGGGGAAACAGCAACGGGGGGGCAACAACAAACAATAGGGCAGAGAGGGGGATGGGGCAACAGAAGGGGGGAACAGCACCAGCAGAGACAGGCCTGGGGCAGAACCCCGGTCAATACGGCCAGCGACCCCGCGCCCGGCACCAGCGCTCAGCCTGCGCGCGATCCAGCCTTTGCAGCTGCTCCAGGATGAGCAGAAGGAGCTCAACCAACTCCCCCTTCTCCCGGGTCCGCTCCGCGATCATGGATTGCACTGAAGGGGACAGAGGGAGAGGGGACATCCATCAGAGCTGGCCGCGGGCACCAAGGAACAGAACCATGGAGCAACACAGGCCCGCCAGCAATGAGGCAGCACAGTCACGGATGCCATCGAACAGCCGGCCTGCCGACCGCATGTCCCAGGCCGCTCCCTCCAGCTGCAGGACCATAGCCCCCAGGTGCAGGATTGCCAGCAGCACGACAACAGTAGTTGCAGGAGAGAAGGGACAGGGCACTGGGGAATGCCCGCAACAACGGGCCCCGGGGAGGCCGGGGGCAGCGACACCACCAGGGGAACCCCACACACACACAGAGTGCCACCACCCGGAGGACAACCCAGACTCCTGCACCAAGGGGGAACGGTGGGTCCAAATCCCGGGGACAGCATAACCCCTACTCATGCTCAGCTGCACAGCGCCCATGGTGCCGCCACCCGGAGGACAACCCAGACTCCTGCACCAAGGGGGAACGGTGGGTCCAAATCCCGGGGACAGCACAACCCCTACTCATGCTCAGCTGCACAGCGCCCATGGTGCCGCCACCCATCTATTGACACCAACACAGACAGGTCACAACAACAGGTGGCGACAGCAAAGCGGAGCACAGGGGAGGGACACGGCCACACCAATGCACAGGCGAGGTCAACAGGTGCCTGGACGACTGACCACCCCCTATACCACCCCAGGAGCAACCCCAGGCAGCAGCACCCAGCAGGGAGGCAACCTCGGGGAACACACACCATACAGCCGGTGCCCACCCCACAGGTCCGGAGCCCCCCAGTATACACCATGCACACCCCCTTCACACAACCACAGATGGGGGAAGGAGGTCCGCCAAAGGGGAAGGGGGCACCCAGCCACCACAGCAGCAACAGAATCAAGGCAGGACAGGACATCACAGTACAGCAATCCTTTATTGGTGCCGTGGAAAGTGGGCCCCCAAGCACAGAGAGGCAGAGGAGGGGGGCGCTGGGGCACCTGTTACCGGGCACAAGAGGCACAACAGGAGGGTACAGGAGTGTCTGCACAGGGCGGGGGAGGAAACCTGGGCAGCCCCAGTGGGAAGGGGTAGCAGTCACACAGAGGGGGCAACGGGGTTAAGGGACTCCAGGCAGCAACCAGCAGTGAAGCAGAAGGCAGCGCACAGCCCGCTCGGAGGCCCGGGAGAGGAGGGCCTATGCACCATCCTGGGCACCAAGGTGACAGTGAGTGGGTGGCAGTGAGGGGCTGCTCAGGAACAGTCCATTGAGTGCTCCCAGGCTAGACCCTCCCAGGCAAATAGACCCCTTCGGAAGCCACGGGTGCACATGTGAGCATCCACCAGGTAGTGCGGAAGGAGAGATTCTGCACTTGCGGCTGCAGCCCTTACAGCTGGAAGGTCCCTCACCGATCGAAGGGCGGTGAGCTCCGCAGCGGTAGGGTCCCTGGTCGAGAGCGGGCCACCAACGTTGGGAGACAGCAATCCCAGGTCCCACAGGAGGGCCCCCACATCCGAGAGTGCACATGGGATGTCGTGCGCATGCAGGAGGCTTCAGGTGTACTGTGCAGCAACAGGGGGGCCCCCAGACAGCAAGGCGAGGCCGTACCCAGGTAGCTCCATCAGCAGGCGAGCTGCCATGACCTCCGCAGCGGTCCACGGCACCACAACAGCAGGCGGGTGCCCCCAAGGAGGCTGGCACAGGGGGGCAAAGACAAGCTCGAGGGAATGGGCCCGGCATGCCGGGGCCCCAACCTGGTGATCCATCATCCACATGTACCGCGACAGGAGCCGGAAGCCCACCCCTCCCCAACATCCCCGGCTGAGGGCCCCGCAGAAGGGCCGGCCATGGCAGCAGTGGGGCTCGCTTCAGGGAAGCAACAGGCAGGAGACGGAGGGATACCTCAACTGGGACAAGCACACACTGAGTGGATACCCTCACCCACAGATGGCCTTCCATGCCAGGCTGGCCCGCTGTGGACAGGGCATCACAACCCACACACAAGACACCAGGGAGGCCTACACAGCTGCCGAGAAAGGAAAGGGGGCCACGGCCAGGCACTGCGTCAGGGCGTGGAGCCCAGCCAGGCACTACTACATCCACATTGGGCACTGCTGCAGCTTGCAAAGGTGAACCCAGGCTGGGGGGACACCAGTGCGGTTGCGGGGGCAGGGGTACCCAGGGGTGCACGTGGTCCCATCCCCCCATGCAGGCATGCGGCCGGCCTGCTCGCGGGGATGCTCAGTCGGCCCTGGCATCTGCTTGCTACCCCAGTAGAACCCCTGCGCAGCACCAACTGCTGCCCGGCCCCCGCCAGCCTACACAGTACATAAGGGACACGCTGCAGCCAGTCGGGCATGGGGCGGAGGGGCAACAGCACGGGACCATGCAGCACACAGAGAATGGCGATTCCAGGCTGGGTGCTCACGGAGGAGCTCCTGCGACAGCAGGGGAGAGTGGGCCATGCGCACAGGCCGGACAGCGGAGCGCACTGCGCTCATGGTATGTGCCAGCAGTGTGTGGCAGGGAGCGGGAAGCAGAGGTACCATGCTGCCGGGAACAGGGACCCACTGCCCAGGGCCATGCTGCTGCACCTCCTGGGTACGGACCTCCTGCTGCTGGGCTTGCTGCGCTGGTGGCTTAGTCTGCTCTGCCTGCAGAGCCGGCGGTCCGTCCTCCTGGGGGCACGATGGCGGAGGGCAGCAAACCTCAGGAGGGCAGCGCTTATGCAATGGGTGAGGTGGGTGACTGTTCCCTGCTTGGTCCCTGCTTGGGGGAACAAGAATGGGTTAAGGGATCACCGTGTGCACTCACCGCTGTCTCTTGTCGGTGCACTGGCGCTTGGGTGCCCCATAGGGGTCCAGGAGTCCCCTTCTCCCCACACAAGTAAGGCATGTGTCATAGGACACTCCTTGAGGGTTCCCCCCCGGGATGGGCCACCCATGGTATAATGGCACCTGCCCCATCATGTACAGAGGCACCGGGCAGGTACACATGCCCCTGGCAGTGGCTGTCACTCCCCATCCCGTGTACTGCGTGTGCGCACTGTGGGTTTTACAATGTGTTTCCTTACCGGGGTCCTGCCTCGCGCAGGTCCCTGGTTTCCCATCAGGCCCCCACCCGGTGTTGTACCCCACAACTCCCAGCAGCCCGGGGTGCTGAGGCCTTACCTGTGGGGGTGGCACGGGCTCCATGGGCAGTTGCTCGACCTGGGGTGCACGGTCTAGGGATGGGGGTGTCACCTCCTGGTGGAGGGGTCGGGTGGCAGTGGGGGAGGAACCATGGAGGTGCAGGCTGGATGGGCGGCCCCACAAGCGGGTCCGTCTGGCCCATGTGGGGGAGGGGGACTCCATGGACCAGGCCAGGATAGGGTTGCAGCTGGGGGAACCACGGGTGGCTGATGTGCGGGGGGGAGCATCGGCACCAGTAGGAAGCCACCATGGTGTTGGTCGACTGCTGTCCCTCCTTCACGGCATGGCATGGCCTGTCACACTGGGGGACATGCCGCAGGGCCTCCATGGCCTCCCCCATGAGGTCCATGATCCCAGACTGGGTGCTCATGGAGGAGCTCCTGCAACACCAGGGGAGAGTGGGCCATGTGTACAGGCTGGACAGCAGAGCGCACCGCGCTCATGGTACATGCCAGCGATGTATGGCAGGGAGCGGGAAGCAGCGGTACCATGCTGCCGGGGGATGGGGACCCACTGCCCAGGGCCATGCTACTGCATCTCCTGGGTGTGGGCCTCCTGCTGCTGGGCATGCTGCTCTGGTGGCTTAGCCTGCTCTGCCTGCAGAGTCGGCGGTCCGCCCTCCTGGAGGCACGACAACACAGGGCAGCAAACCTCAGGAGGGCAGTGCTCGTGCAATGGGTGAGGTGGGAGGCTGTTCAACTCCGTGCCCTGCTGGTCTCTGCAGCATCCCTGCACTGGTGCCCTGGGCTGGGCCAATGCCCCTGTATCAACGTGCCCAGGAAGGGGCAGCCCTGTGCAGCTCTGAGGGGAACAGGCATGGCATCTGCCACCCATTGCTGCCCGGGCAGCCAACCGCTGCCCAGCGCCGGAACCATACCCGTGTCAGTAGGCCTGGGACCCCCTTCCACACTGCAGGGCCCTACCCGTTATCCGCAGCTGGCCCTCCAGTCCATGTGTGGCATACTGCGTCCAGTGAACGGGTCCCATGGGTTGCCCAGCTGCGAGTGCCCTTTCCATCGTTGTCAGCCTTGGGTTGTGCTGGCCCCGCACATGCCCAGCGGCCAACACAAGCCAGGTCACATGAGTGGGTCCAGTGGACACTGGATCCTGACACCTCAACTGCATGAGGCATCGCTGGTGTACCCTCCAGCCCCACCAGCTGGCCAGGGAGTTCACGGAGCCCCCGACCTGCCGGTGGCCCCCTGCATGCCCCACAACCCAACCCCCACCCCCCCACCCCTAGCCCCGGACAGAGGAAGCAACAGCAAGGGATAGGTACAACACCTTTATTGGGGGGACATGTACAATGGAGGGGGCTGGGCTCAATGTCATGGGCAGCCTCTCCCCATCTTGACTGCACAACCAGGGCTCGCTGGATGGTATGCCCTGGCTGCAGCTGACCACAGATGACCACAGGGCTCTCTGGGCAGACGGTCCTGCCTCCCTGTCATCCACTGGCCACTCCACATTGGTCTCCGCTGTTGGTCCCTGCTTGGGGGAACATGAATGGGTTAAGGGATCACCGTGTGCACTCACCGCTGTCCCTTGTCGATGCACTGGTGCTTGGGTGTCCCATAGGGGTCCAGGGAGCCCCCTTCTCCCCACACAAGCAAGGCATGTGCCGTAGGGTGCTCCCTGAGGGTGCCCCCCCAAGACGTGCCACCCATGGTATAATGGCACCTGCCCATCACGTACAGAGGCACCGGGCAGGTACACATGCCCCTGGCAGTGGCTGTCACTCCCCATTCCGTGTACTGCGTGTGCGCACTGTGGGTTCCACAATGTGTTTCCTACCGGGGTCCCGCCTCACGCAGGTCCCCGGTTTCCCATCAGGCCCCCACCCGGTGTTGCACCCCACAACCCCCGGGGGGCCGGGGCACTGAGGCCTTACCTGTGGGGGTGGAGCTGCCTCCATGGGCAGTTGCTCAACCTGGGGTGCATGGTCTAGGGATGGAGGCATCACCTTCCAGTGGAGGGGTCAGGTGGCAGCGGGGGAGGAACCACAGGGGTGCAGGCTGGACGGGCGACCCCACAAGCGGGTCCGTCTGGCCCATGTGGGAAAGGGGGACCCCATGGACCAGGCCAGGATAGGGTTGTGGCTGGGGGAACTGCGGGTGGCTGAAGTGCGGGGGGAGCATCGGCAACAGTAGGAAGCTGCCATGGTGTTGGTCGACAGCCAGCCCTCCTTCCGCGGCATGACATGGCCTGTCACGCTGGGGGTCATGCCGCAGGGCCTCCATGGCCTCCCCCATGAGGTCCATGAGCCATGCGGCCTGACCCTCCAGCTTTTCACAGGTGCGCTGCTGATCACCTTGGAGGACGACAGCCTGGCGCCTGTCCCAGAGGTGCTCGGTGTGGGACCAGGCCATCATGGCAACCAGGATCTCCCGGTCCCTGTCCCCCTCCCCTCTGATGAGCTCCCTGGTGAGCGAGAGCTCGCAGGAGTGCACCTCGGCCAACCGTTGCTGTTCCGCCAGCAGCTCCCTGACGAGGTCCTCTCTCCGGTGCCGGTTCCTGGCCCGCATCTCCCGGTTCCTCTCCACGCTGCTGGAAGATGCTCCCCTTGAGCGAGCAGGCACCTGATCTGTGAATGGGAGGTTGGACAGAACGTTAGTGCACCTGGTCACCGTGCTCCACTGTCCCCTACCACTTGTCCAGGGGTGCCTGGTGGGGCAGCCTCCATATTGTGGCTGCTCCCTCTGCCCTCCCCCATGAGATCCCCCTGCCCTGCCCTCTTGTGGGATTGCCCCCCCCCCGGCCACAGCTCACTGCAGGTAGGGCCCATGTCCGTCCTATGTTCCATGTGGGCCGCTGTTGGTCCACCGGCCTCCCCGACCTTCCCCCCCACCCCTGTTGGGCCCTGATGAGTGTGGTTGCCCACCCCTGGGTGGCCTCCCCCTGTACCTCCACCCCCTCCCCACCCGGGCCCTCCATGGCCAGTAAGCCCTGCTGTGGAGGGTAGCCCACCTGGTGGTGGGGGCGCTGCCTGGCCCCCCTCGCCCTCCTTCTCCTCCATGACCTCCACCTCATGCACCTCCAGGCTGACTTGATCTGCAAAGGGAGGGGGTACCATTCGTGTTTACTGGCCCCCAGCCCTGCCTGAAGAGGCTGTGTTCGGGCTGATCCCAACCCCTGGTCCTGCTGGGGCAATCATACCTGGATCCTGTTCCTCCATCTCCTGGGGACCATCCAGGGTCTCTGCTTGCTCCGCTTACGCCCCCTGTCCCTGTTGCCAGTTGGCCTGTGGATCTTGTGGGTGCACGCAGAGTGTGGTGGTCCGGCGCTTGGATCCCCAGGGCGCCTCCTCCACCTGTGGGACAGGGCTATCCCCTCCCACATCATGGCCAGCCTCGCTAGGGGAACCTTCCCCCCCCCCGCTCTGTGGGTCTATCAGGGGTGGGTGGGTGCTGGCCCTGTGCCTACCCCTAGTGAAGGCACTGCCATGTTTTCAGGAGGCCACAATGTCCCTGTCCATGCAGAGGAACTTGTCCAGTTCCTCCTGGAACTCGGCTGTGCACATGGCCCAGCTGGACTTGAGATTCTTGTCTCTGATATTTTGATATCCGGACCTCAATTCCTTTGCCTGCTGCATGCACTGGGTTACATCCCTATTGTACCCCTGCCACTGCATCTCCTGGGTGATGGCTTCATAGACCTGCCTGGTATTGTAGCTGTGCACCAGGACCCTTTCGGACCCCCACATGCGTATGAAGTCCCTGATCTCCTGGTGGGACCAGGGCTCTCCCTTTTGGTACCCGCGTGTGGGGTGCAGACCAGCTTGGAGGCATGGGGCCCACCCTGTGGATGTGGACAACGTGGTGGTGGTCATGTCCTGTTGTGGGTAGTGTGATAGGGGTTACTATGGCTCCTGCTGGACCCCATGGGGCCTGTCCCCTCTCCCCCCTGGGGTTCCCCCTTGCTCACCTGACTATCTGGAAGGCCCTCCTTGGCCGTCATCCCGGTGGTGCGGTGCTCTGTAGTCTGGGAGCTGTCCTGTGGGGGACAGGGGACTGGGTTATTCTTCTGCCCCCTGCCCTGTGTCCCTGGTACCAGTGGTCAGACCCCGGGTGTGGCCCTCCACTCCCGGGGGGTGGGTGGGTTCCCTTGTGCTCACTTCACTCTCACTGCTGCTCCTTTGGCCATGCCCTTGGGAGGTGCTGGGCTGGGGGTCATCTTCTGGGGGGCTGTCGGTGCGGCCTCTCTGCCCTGTGTCAGGACATGTGTGCCGTGTTACTTCCTGGCACGTTTCCCCACCCATTCCCCCCCGCATCCCCCCCCGCTGGCAGTCTGGTACCCCCCCTTGTGCCTTCTCCTGGGGTGCATTTCCCCCTGCATCACCTTGCTGGGGCTTCTCACCCCCCCTGGGGTCCCTGGGGTCCCCGTGCTCACCCAGCCCCTTCCCCCACGTGGGACGGCGTTGGCTCCCTTGGCCTTCTCGTAGGCCTTCCTGTTTGCCATCGTGGGAGCCTGTGCACATGTGCCATGGTTCCTCCCTCCTTTAAGGGCTCTGGGTCATATGTGAAGCATCCCCCCACCCTGTGGGTGTAACTGCGTGGCGGCACATGCGTGCCCCGTGATGCCGGCGCAGTGGGGCTCCGTCGGTCCGTTCCATGTGGGTGTGGGTGTTTGGGCTTTTACATGGATGCTCGGGTGTTGAACACCCATCTCCACCCACCTCCACCCACGGAGGGTGCCGGCTTCCTCATGGCTGCTCTGTGGGTCTTGGTGGGTGGGTCTTGCATGCGCCCCCACCCACTTGTGGACTTTTACACGGATGCTCTCCCACCCATCCGATGAGTGTTTCTGGGTGTTCTTGGGTGGGTGGCATCCGTGTAAAAGTGACCATAGTCTGGGGTGACTTCAACATACATGTAAAGGAAAACCTTTGGGGGTCAGAGCAGGGCTTCATGGCCTCCATGACAACCATGGGTCTATCCCAAATAGTATCTGACCCGACATATGAGGCAAGGCAAATGTTGGATTTGATGTTTTATGTCTGTCTGGACTCAGGGGTTCCAATTATTGAGGGTGTGGTTACAACACTGTTGTCGTGGTTGGACCATTACCGTCTGAAGGTCCAGATCCCTGCCCTCATATCCCCCTGCTGGGGTGGGGAACCAGTTAGGTTGGTCCATTCTCAGAACTCTCTGAGGGATTTACCCATTGACCTTGATGGCTACACTGTTGATGACCTGGTCACTTTGTGAAATGGCATCCTGACCATGGCCATTAACACATTGAACCCAGATGTCTGCTCTTGCTTCTGGGACAGCCTAGATCCCCCTGGTATATTGGGGACCTGAGGCAGTTGAAGCGGGAGGGTAGGTGGTTAGAGCAGAGATGACGCTTGGCTCACATTGAAGCTAACATTGCAGGGGCCAGTCATAGATCATTTTTGAAGGAATATGCCATGGCTGTGATGGTGACAAATAAAGCTTTGTTCTCTGACATCATAGCGCCTGCATAGTCTTGTCCAGTGGAGCCTTTCTGGGTAGTGAATGGACAGGAAAACCTGGCCTGTATCTCCCATCAACCAAAGAAATCTATTGCCTACATTGACATTTTTATTAATTATTTTCAAGATAAAATCACTTGTATTTACCGCAACTTGGGTGCTCCTATTTTACCTGCAGAGTCAGAGTTTGGGGTTGTGGAAGCTCAGCCTTGTCCTATTTGTTTGGATTGGTTTCCATTAGTGTCGCCCATCAATGCAGAGAATGTGTTTGGAGCAGTGCGGCTTACCAGTTGTGAATTAGATCCTTGCCCGTCTTGGTTGATAAAGAGCAGCAGATGCTGGGGCCGTTGCTGGCTGGGGTAGTCAATGCCTCCTTTCGGGAGGGTGGGTTGTCAGACACCCTCAAAATTGCAGTTGTCTAGTCTCTACTTAAGAAGACATCTTTGGACACTGACTCCCCAGCAAGCTATTACTCTGTCTCTAACCTTTCTTTTTTAGAGAAGGTTATTGAACGGGTGGTTGCCCAGCAGCTTCAGTCTCATCTCAGTGCTATTGGATTCCTGGAGCTATTTCAGTCAGGTTTTTGTCCAGGGTATAGTACAAAGACTGCACTTGTGGTCTTGGTTGATTATCTTCACCTGGAGATAGACAGGGGAATTTTGCCCTGTTGATCCTGTTAGACCTTTTGGTGGCCTTTGACATGGTTGATCATGAGGTGTTAATGACATGACTGTGGGACCTGGCAGGGGTGCACTGGACTGCTCTTGAGTGGTCCTGTTCATTCCTGTTGGGGAGATCCAGCAGGTGGTAATGGGAGATTGCTCGTTGTCCCTTTGGTATCTCCCCTGTAGGGTCCTGTAGGGTTCCATTTTCTCTTTCCTTTTGTTCAATGTGTATCTGAGGCCACTGGGCAAGATCATTCAGAGGTTTGACGTGAAGTGCCATCAGTATGCTGTTGACACTCAGCTCTACCTCTTCTTTTCATCTGACCCAGGTCCTGCCATCTCAGTGCTTGCCCAGTGCCTGGCATCTTTTTGGGACTGGAGGAGGGAAAGCCAATTGAAGCTGGATCCAGATAAGACTGAAGTCATGATGATTGACCGATCTTGTGTCTTGGAGTGGATAGGTACCCCTGTTATTGGAAGGGTCCCTCCCCCTCTGGATATCCAAGTTTGCAGCCTTGGAGTGCTTCTGGACCCCTTGCTGCGCCTGGAACATCAGATCGTGGCAGTGGTTAAGAGCGCTTTTCACCAACTCCATCTGGTGAGGAGGCTGCATTCCTTTCTGTCTGACTCAGATTCGGCCACCACATGCTTTCATTACCTCAAGACTAGACTACTGTAATGTGCTCTATGTGGGGCTACCCTTGGTGACTCTTCAGAAGCTGCAGCTAGTGCAGAATGTGGTAGCCTGGCTCCTTTCAAGGGTGGGTTGCTGGGAGTACATTACACCTGGGCTCTACAATCTGCACTGGCTCCCTATAGTCTTCTGGGCACAATTCAAGGTGTTGGCTTTGACCTTTAAAGCCCTAAATGGCCTGGGCCCCACATATCTGAGAGGCCACCTTTTCTTCCATGCTCCACTGGGGCCCCTGCAGTCAGCCGGGAGTGCTCTCTTGAAGGTACCACCAGCCAATCTTGTCCATACAACAAGGGCCTTCAGGAAAGCATTCTTGGTTGCTGTACCGGGGTATTGTGGAACTCCCTTCCCTCAGAGGGCCATCAGAGCCTGAGCTGGGTCGTACTCCTGGGAAAGTGTAAAACCTTATTGTAATTTGTATTTTATGTATTTTATGTAAACTGCCCTGAGCCTAAGAGGAAGGGTGGAATAGAAGGGTGGAATAGAAGTTTAAATGAATAAATAAAAACAAATACAGCCTCTAAACTACAAACCGGGCAAGCTGTTATTTGCAACTTTACTTGGTGCTGACGAGAGTCCACCTGGAATATTGTGTCTGGTTTGGGGTACCGCACTTCAAGAAGGATGCTGAAAAATTGGAGAAGATTCAAAGAGCAACTAAGATGATAAAGAGGCTGGAAGATAAGTCATATGAGGAGAGGCTGAACGAATTGGGAATGCTTAGCCTAGAGAAAAGAAGACTAAGGGGGTATGATAGCACATGTAAAAAGATGCCACAAAAAAGAGGGTGTTCCTTAAGCTGTCACAGAAAGTAGAATAGGGAGAATGGGCAAAACATTCTATGGACCTTAAAGTGCTTTTTTAATTTGTAGAGCTTTTCATTTTGTCTGCTGTACATTGGAAGGAAAAGGCAGCAACAGAATCAGCTGTGGTCTTCATTTTCATTAGAAGTCAATACATAGTGTAAAGAGCCGGACACGCTCTGTTAGGAAGCACATGCTTGGGTAACATTAGGTCATCTCCTCAGGCATTGGTTCATTTATATTTATGGCCACTTTCATTAGCCTTGATTGATGCAGTGTTTTCATGTACTTTTGGACTGCAACTATGTTATTATTAAGTTAATTATATTAATCTGTCATGTGAGCATTTAATATCCACTCTCATTAACAAATGGTGGGATTGTAGTAATGCTGAGCTAATTGCATGCTGATTTACTTTGTGAGAAATTGAACAGGCAGTAGAGAGAAGCCATTCAAAGAAATGAGATTAGTCACAAAGCTGGAAGTTTGCAGGGGGGCGGGGGGAAGGGATGCACGCTTAAGTAAAAAGACCATTCAAAAGGTACTGCTTTAAACTTCCATTCAAAAGGTACTTTTAAACTAAAATCTCTATAGCATGGGGAGAACGAGACAGGTCCATTAAAGCACACACACACCCCACCTCCAGGGCCTTTTTTCTCTATGCAAACAATAAAATCACTAAAATCTGCCACTGTACCTGAGGATTGGAGGTTGGCAAATGTAACCCCAATATTTAAAAAGGGATCCAGAGGTGATCCTGGAAACTACAGACCAGTAAGTTTGATGTCTGTGCCGGGCAAACAAGAACAGAATCGTTGGGCATGTTGATAAACATGGCTTATTGGGGAAGAGTCAACATGGATTTAGCAAAGGTAAGTCATGCCTCACTAACCTGTTGGAATTCTTTGAGGGTGTAAATAAGCACGTGGACAAGGGAGACTCGGTAGATATAGTGTACCTGGATTTCCAGAAAGCATTTGATAAGGCCCCACATAAAAGACTCTTGAGAAAATTAAAAAGACATGGGATAGGAGGTAGTGTCTTACTATGGATTGGTAACTGGTTAAAGGATAGGAAGCAAAGAGTAGGAATGAATGGTCAGTTTTCACAATGGAGAGATGTAAAAAAGTGGTGTGCCCCAGGGATCTGTACTGGGACTAGTGCTGTTTAATGTATTCATTAATAATCTGGAAAAGTGCGTTAAGAGTGAGGTGATCAAATTTGCAGACGACACCAAGTTATTCAAGGTAGTTAAAACACGAGCAGACTGTGAAGAACTGCAACGGGATCTTATGAGACTAGGTGCCTGGGTAATAGGGTATCTACATGACAGACGAGATTTAATGTGAACAAGTGCAAAGTGATGCTCATAGGGAAAAATAATCCAAACTATGAGTATACAATGCTGGGTACTAAGCTAGGAGTTACCACTCAGGAAAAGGATCTGGGAGTGATTGTGGACAATACACTGAAATCCTCAGCCCAAAGGAATAGAGAATAAAACTGAGGATGTCATAATGCCTCTATACAAATCGATGGTGTGACTGAACCTGGAATATTGTGTGCAGTTCTGGTCACCCCATCTCAAAAAAGACATAGCTGAACTAGAAAAGGTACAGAGAAGGGCAACAAGAATGATACAGGGTATGGAATGGCTTCCATACAAAAAGAGGCTTGACAAGCTGGGTCTCTTCAGCTAAGAGAAGAGAAGACTGAGAGGGGACATGATAGAAGTTTATAAAATCTTGAATGGTGTGGAACGAATAGATAGGGAACAGTTATTTAACCTCTCAAATAGTACTAGGTCTAGGGGACACTCCATGAAACTAACTGCTGGGAGAGTTAAAATAAAAAAAAGGAAGTACTTTTTCACTCAACACATACTTAACTTATGAAATTAGTTGCCAGAGGACATTGTCAAGGTCAGTAGTATAGCTGGGTTTAAAAAAAGACCAGATAAGTTCTTAGAGAGTAGGTCCATTAATGGCTATTAAGCAAGTGGCTTACGGGATGAACGTCTTACTGTCAGGAGCTTGGAGTGAGCAACATGGAATGGATTGTCCATTGTGTCTGTTGCTCCTGCTCTTCTCCCATGCAATCGAGATTGGCCACTGTCGGAGGACAGGATGCTGGGCTTGATGGACCATTGGTCTGACTCAGTATGGCACTTCTTATGTTCTTATGTTCCGTCAAGACTCCATTTCTCTGATTTCAACTTTTTGTTAAGTGAAGTACTAGCAAAGATTACAATGGGGCCGATCCTGAATCCCCGCATGCGTGCAAGTCACGTGCACTTTTTGCGCATGTTATAGTCCCCGTAATGGGGATTCATGCAGGCTGCACATGACTTGTGGACAGGTTGTACATGCACTCTGTGCACATTGTATATGCAATGTACAAGGCTTAGGAGCAGGACCTAAATTTATAGTCAGTCTTAAATATTATCTAAAGATTAGAACCAAACCTGATGTTAAAACAGTGTCCGAATTCTCCTTCTGTGGGAACCAGAACAATAAATTACTTAAGTACTTTGGAAAATTTCATCTCTAGATGGGTGTGACATTCATTTTCTTCTTTTACTTTTCTTTTTGGTGTCTATATGAAGCACGTTGGATAAGAATATTTGCAATGTGTCATCAAAACTGGGCAAATACATTATAAATTATTTAATTAAAAGGAAATGTAACATGCCACTTTTTTTAAAATAGGGATTCGAGTTATCACTTGGCACTATATTTGATATCACCCCATTTCTTTTCAAGAGTATCATCCTTCCAGATACAATCCTTGTTCAAAGCCATAGGGAAATCATTTGAACTTTTGTTTTGTGCTGAATAGTGGAAGCTTTAAAGAATTTGTTTGTAGCTGATACATTTCCAGAGAATCAGATCTGTCATTTTAATAATGCCAGCTTAATTAATAGAGTCCAAATGATTTTTAGAACAATAAACATGCTCCAAATCATGCAGCCTGTTGTGTCCTGGTAGTGAGAATGAAGGTTTCATGAACTGATAAAATGTCCCTGGCCACTAAAAGCTAAAAACACTTGGCATCTTCACAAATGTGCAGTCAGCAGCTTGGCAAAATAACAGAACTTCATTGACTCCATATAAACTGAAAAGCCTCCCCATTTTCAACTAGTATGATTACATGGAGAAAGCATGCTACAGTTCTGCTGTTCTTTTACAAGGAGGTGCACTTTGTCATGGTGAATGTGATCTCACTTGAATAAGAACCCCTGTTTAAGATGCAAGTAGCATTTTTCTTTCCTTAAAGAGGGACTAAGGTATATTCAGACAAATCAAGATACAGGTATCCAATGATGCAACCACTTAAAGATATGATATTTGTTTTATTTATTTATTTAAACAAATTTATATCGCGCCCCTCCTGCAATGCAGCCCGGGGCGGCTCACAACATAAAACAATTAAAACAATAAAATACATTAAAATTCAGATAAAAACAATCAAATATTCAATATAAATATTAACAGGGCTAGACAAAACAAATGGGTAGGGGATTAAAAAAAAACCTCCCTACCCTCCCCCAAAGGCCTGGGCAAACAGCCAGGTCTTACAGTTCCGCCGAAATGTTAGAAGGCTTGGGGCCAGGCGAGCTTCCTCCGGAAGGGAGTTCCACAGCCGCGGCCCCACTACCGAGAATGCCCTCTCCATCGTGGCCCCCCGTTTAACACGGGGGACCTCCAAGAGGGCACCCC